>JAYESA010000005.1:98604395-98969395 GCA_036927795.1 Iris macrosiphon | reverse complement strand
TTTAGCTATTTAATATTTTCTGAACCTGTTGGTGATGTTATTACAGCTTTTGGAGGAGTACCTGCAGAATCCACTGATACAGGGACAGTTGTTGGTATTCAAACCCCAAGCAAGTGTACCTTGCCAACAATGTAGTTTTGTTACATATTTTCTTGATTCATTTATATTGTTGTACATGCTTAACCTAGGACCGTGTGACTTTACTTAGCGTTCGATTAATAGTCGGGTGCCAACACCGTACGCAGAGTTGTGTAACGTCACCTAGAGATGGATATCGTGACCCTTTACATTCTCGTGCTTGCATTATCAAGTACGTTATACCCAGGACACCTGACACTACTCATGAGATAGAATCTTCCTGAAATATTCAAGGTGATTCTGTGTAGGTTGCAGGATTGTGACATAGACATTATATTCATAGATATTATATAACTGGTTGCATTAGCTATGATCGCGCATGACATGGACATGAGACGTTATGGATATGAGACGTGTGGTTACATTGGGTGGAGAGAGACACACAGGCTACATGTTGTTTTATATATATTTATTATTATTGTGAAGCCGTAGACTCTATATCAGAGCTAGGCACATTACGTGATATTACTGCTACCGGCTCCCCGATACAGAGCTTGTAGCGGTCTCAGCATGAGTACTAGTGATGCTCTCACTTGTATTTCACATAGATGATTACATATTTACCTTATTTATTTCATTTACTCTTATACTGCATTTATTTTGGCTTATATTATTTTGTACCTTGCTATGTCCCCTAAGGACCTGGATCCGGATTATGTCCCCAGGATTAGCAGACGAGATCTATCCCGAGGTATACGGGACAGTAGCAGAAGTTGGAGCAAGGGTTGATACAGGAGTTGTACCGATTCCCGAGGACGAGGTGATAGCTGAAGACTTTTCCTGAGTATCTGTGTTTCGTACTCAGTATCTACTTTATTCAGACATTTATGTTTTGGTCTGTTGAACCATTGTATCATATTTATATCGTGTTGTTCACCGAAGTACTTTGTTGAGACTGGTTGTTGATTTTCATTTCTTATTGTTGTTGATCATATTTATCTTCTATGGATGAGATTAGTTGTGGCATGTTTTAGTAGACTTTATTTTACAGCTTAAGTACGCCCTGATGGGTCCAATAAATTGGGTTTGTCCATCAGTGTGTGCTGCTGGCCATTGCCACGTGTCTAGTCCCTCGATAATTTGGGACTGGGGCGTGACATATATATATATATATATATATATATATATATATATATATATATATATATATATATATATATATATATATATATATATAAGTGCTTGTATGTGTAGTTGTGTGTGTGCAGTGTGTAGGGGTTCGGGCAGTACCATAGTAGCAAAGTAGTAGCAGTTTAGCACCCTCATGTGCATCAGTAAAGTGCAGCGAGCTGCAGCTGCAGCGTGTGCAGCGAGCTGCAGCTGCAGCAGCGTGTGCAGCGAACATCAGCAGCGTGTGCAATGAGCAACAGCAGCTACACCAGCATGCAGCAGCAGGGTATCAGCAAGTGGGCAGCTAGAGTAGGTAAGTTACTAGTTAGCTTGTTGGTTAGCTAGTTTATTTGGTAGTTAGTTTCATTAGTTAGTTAGTTAATAGTTAGCTAATTAGTACTTGTTAGTTAGTTACTTATTATAGTTATATATATAGTTAGTTAGTTATTGTTATTTGTTATTAGTTTAGTTAGTTAACTAGTAGCTTAGTTAGCTTGATAGTTATCTAGTTAAGTTACTAGTTGGTAGTTATATATATGTATATATGTATACGGTAAGTTATTATTGTAGATATGTATATATGTATATAAGTGGTTTATGTTAGGTAGTTAGTAGTATTTTTATAGCTTAGTTAATGTTAGTATATAGTTAGTGTATTGGTAGTTAGCTATATATTAGGATTTGAATTACCTTATGATACCAAGGTAATGTCAAGGTATTGGTCGATACTCAAGATATTGGATTTGAGTATCAAGATGGAGGTATAGTGGTGTAATACCGCATTGGTTCAAAGCCAAGGTATCCACTTAGCACCAGTTTAGTTAGGAATATTATATATTGTTGATTGAATATATATATTATGATATTTTCATATTTATTACTTGTATATCTTATGATACAATATCCTATTGGTTTTCTCGTATCCTAGTATAGATAGTGTGGCCTAGTTGCATAGTGTATGACCTAATATCCTAGAGAGAGACTCATACAAACTAGAAATAGCTAGTCTGACCAAGTTTGACCAGTTTGACTTAGAGTAGACTTTGTTTGACTATTTTGACTTAGAAATAGCTTTATGACCTAGAAGTTGACTAGTTTAACTTATTTTTATTCTAAACCTTGTATTAATATAATATTCCATATTTAGGTCTATGTGACACCAGTTTGGATACCATTTCTTATTATTTTCTCTATACCACAAGCGAGTACATTCTTTGATAGTTTTCATTATTTGATTACTACTATAATTCAAGTATTTAGAAATATTACTTGATTCTTGACACGATGGTATACGGATTGGTATTGTTATTGGATCGTCAATCATGAGATGTTACCTTAATTATTGAGATGGTATCGAATATTGTTCCTTGTTGGTATTGGATAACATTAAAAATTATAGGTTAAATATTGGATACATTGGCTAATAACGTATCATGATTCGATCCATCGTTCGATCGGGGTAGGAAAAATACTAATTAAATATGTGATCAAGAACTATCGGCTAGTACTGTAATCATTGGCTACTATCTAATCATGCAATTCACGTATGGTTGAGTTAGCTCCTTAGTGTAATCATTGAATCTCCTAAGTCGATCACATATTTAGTTAGTATATCAAATACATAGTATATTGTAGATTCTATTTTCAGTTCATAGATTACTCTGTTCTATTTCTGACATTATAGTTCATCTCCTTCATTCTTGTACGTATTGATTTATATTTTGTTGCTAGTATAGCCAATTTTTTTCATTATTCTTGATCATCAGTTATATTCTCATCGTAGATAGCAACCTCTATTTTACTGTTTTATAGTTTTTTCAATTAATTAGAACTGCTATTGGGTTATACTTCGCTCCATTCCTGACTGAATAATATTTTTTAGAGGATCCGAGAGATTGGAATCTAACATACTACAGACCTCGACCCATATATGGTGCAGACATGGATCCACTAGTTCTGGAGTGATTGTCGGAAGGTTTATCTGGATTACTAGTTTTATAGTTAGTTTTCTGTAGCATTTTGGGTACCAAATTTGTTTTTGGCGTATATTTGAGACTTGGATATTATTTTTATTATTTTTGTTATATTTTAGACTACATAGTTATGTTAGACTTCTTTGATATCTTCTCGTACCGTAGATTATGATTGTGTATTGTGTTGCATTAAGTATTTTTCTCTCCTTCTTGGAGTTGAGATATTATTGGCAGATTATATATTATTATGAGATATTTATATAGTATAGTCGACCTAGACAATATTTTACCGCCGATGCTGCAGCGTAGGCTGGACGTACCCACGTACTCGTGCTTCTTCACCGGGTGCGGGTCGTGACAAGCCGGTAGCACAATATTCTTTCCTTTCAATGATCCAGGTAAATCTTATCTTGTTTAATCATTACTAAATTATTTCAAGTTCTCGAGTCGTGAATACTTGAGAACTTTCCTAGAATGACGAGTCACGAGTACGAGCTTTCCAAGAGATATCATATTCGTGACACGTAATACATTAGGTATTACTCACACTCGATTGCCTGATGCCAAATGTAATAGATTTTCATACACAAATATTTCCACGGTGTCGTAAGGATTGTGAACTTGTACATAAACTTATTTCGTGAACTATATGCAAAACTTATCTGGTAACATAAACTTGTATCAATATAAGGAAGCACACAACAATAATCACTAAAAAGAATTATAAAAAGGACATAATTAAAAGGAACACAAAATGCACACAAGGATTCCTGGCCGCACGCACCCACTGGCCGCATGGACTCACTGGCCGCATGCACCCACTGGCCGTATGGACTCACTCCTAGGGGCAAGTGATGGGTCATTAATACGTATCAGAGATAATTGACTAAAGATGATTGATGTGACATGCCATAAAGTGTCAGGAAGAATAGACAATAATCACAAAAAGATATGCAAGGATGAAACAGAGTTATACGTCCACAAGGAAAAGAGGCGCATAGGGGCACTTTCGCATAAGTCTGCTTGCCGCATGCTCACTCGGCCGTATGGTTTTTTTTTTAGACTTTAGCAAAAAAATTATTCGTTCAGCGAGTGAATACATAAGGGTTCAAGGACTTAGTCCCAGAACACTGTGTAAATAAGCAGTCATGCATCCAACAAGATGGACGCATGCTGTCAGTATGCGACAAGGAGCTAAGACCGTATTACCCTCTCGGACCACATATCATCCTCGGCTAGATAGGTCGCTGGCCGCATGAAAACTTCATCTTCTCCAAACAGTAGGTTCAGCCATGACAAAAATTTTAAAAAAAATCAAAAATTGTTCTCATAAAAACTTTATTTTAATTCTGAATCAAATGAATCAAAAGCCAAAACAAAATAAAGTTCTCCATCCACCAAAAAACTATTTTTCTAAAATACCATATTTTAGTAGATCAAAACCACAAAAAATACATAAAATCTATGAAAACCCTAAACTTCAAATTCAGATCTACTCAAATATACTCATCAAAATCCAAAACTCCAAGAACTAAATATGATCAGCAACTCAATGAGAATATTTTCCATCAACTACATGTTTTAAAACAACATATATATAAAAAATCTAAAAATCAAGGCTTCACTTTAAGCAAGATGTACTTGCCTTGGGTAGCTCCTAGACTCTACCTCTCTCGGTCCAAGTCATAGCAACTTCTCCCTAGTGCTAGGGTTTAGCTAGAGGGAGCTTGAAGGAGAGGAGGAAGAAGGAAGCAAGAAGAGTGGAATGAGAAAATGAGTGAGGAGAGAGAAAATACTCATATATATACTAAGAGGAGAGAAAATGGTTTAGTCATGGGTTCAGTCAAATGAACCGAACCAAGTGTCCATTCTACATACGGGTCCTAAATCGGGTCTATGGCAATGCCAATAGGTATTCTACTGGTCTCAGGTAGTCTCTCTCAACAACAAGAATACATTATCAAAAAAAATTAAATTCTAAAAATTCAAGAAATACCAAATCTAGAATTGGGTGTTACAAAAGGGCTATCTTTGAATTACTCAGATGTTACACATCTTAGCACATTATATTTTATGGAGCACGGTCTAGGCTTGTACCTACATACATAAGTGACTTCCACCTATGCAGTGAACCGAGTTCTCCCCAGTCAAAACTCATACTTCATAGTTCCAGCAAGGAAGAGGAAAGACAAACTCATCATCTTCGTCAGAGGGAAAAGTCCCCAATCCTCCATCCCAGAGGAACTAAAGCCAGAACTCGACACCTGCAAAATATCACTTTATCGGTATAGCTCTCAAACAAAGCACCTTATCCAGAAGATGAGATATGACCTGAAAGTTGCTAGGGTTTTAAATTATTGTCTCTGTATTTGTACGCTCCTACAAGCAAGCCCGATGATTACTACCATAAGATCAAGCATGGTTTAAGGTATATCACACCTTCCACAACTCCCGAAGGCTCAGATGAAGAAGACGAGTTACACTCTCAATCTTTAAAATCTTTTGCTTGGGACTCTGATATCAGTATCGGATAGATGATCAAACAAACATTATCTGCCAATATTGTGTCAGCTGACCCTAAGAAAGACAACAAGGATCCACCTGAACTCTTTGAAGTAGAACCGTGGGCCCAATGCCTAAATGCACAATGGAAGATGATGTTCAAGCAACAGGAAACTCCTAATGAGGACGAAGTTGTACAAATCGATCTGGGCGATGAATCCTCCCCTAAACCTATCTTCATCAGTTAAAGTCTGTCTGATGAGGATCGATAATCCCTGCTATAGCTCATCAGAAAGTACATTGATATCTTTTCCTGGAGTTACGAAGACATGCTGGGACTGGACCCCCAAATCGAAGTCCACAAACTCAATATATTGACAAACGCTAAGTCGGTCAAGCAACAACAATGGCGGTTCCGACCGGACATCATAAATGCCATCAAAGCTGAAGTCAACAAACTGATAGCTAGTGGATTCATCCTCGAGGAACAATATTTAGATTGGGTAACCAACATCATGCCCATCGTCAAAGAGAACAAAAATATCCGGATCTACATTAACTTTCAGGATCTAAATGTGGTATCATACCCTAAGGACGAGTTTTCTCTTTCTATCACAGACATAATGATCGATAACACTTGTGGCTTCGAGCACATATCCTTCATGGACATATTCTCGGGCTATAATCAAATCAAGATATTTTTTGACAACGAGAAGCATACATCGTTTTAAACGCTAATAACTAATAGGAGTATACTGCTACATAATCATGCCCTTCAGTCTAAAGAACGTAGGTACTACATACCAGCAAGCTATAAGCACCATCTTTCATAAATATCTACGCAAGACAGTGGAGTGTTACATTGATGACATCGCTATCAAGAGTCGTTCTAAAGATGATCACCTCCGAGACTTGAGGACTGTGTTCGACCTGATGCGTGTGCACTAGCTTAAGATGAATCCTACTAAGTCCTTCATGGGAGTCTCCAGCGACAAATATTTGGATTTTGTCATAACTTTGATGGATATCCATGTAGACCCTGATAAGACTAAAGCAATCCTTGAAATGCACCCACCGAAGAACCTCAGAGAACTTCGGGACCTTCAAGGAAGACTGGCATATATTAGGAGGTTCATATCAAATCTTTCTGGATGTTGTTAACCGTTCACTCAGCTCATGAAGAAGGAAGTCTCCTTTGTCTGGAACAAAGAATGCCAGCGTGCCTTTGACGACATCAAGGAGTATCTCATGAACCCCCCAGTATTGGTGGCCCCCATTATGGAAAGACTATTTTTGCTATATGTGTGGTCAATGGATCACTTCCTTGGAGTTCTACTATCCTAGAAAGGTGATACAGGTCACGAATAGGCCATCTACTATGTCAGTAGAATAATGGCCATACAAAGCATAGATACAACCCCATTGAGAAGGAGTACCTCGTTCTAGTCTTCATCATTCAGAAGATCCGATATTATGTGGCAGGACAAACCATCCATGTGATCTTGTGAGTTAATCCTCTCAGGGTCCTCATGACTAAACCTGGAATGCTCAACTCTCGCCTAGCCACATGGACAATACTATTATCGTAGTACGATATGGTATTTGTCCCACAAAAGACGATCAAAGACCAAGCATTGACAGATTTTTTGGCAGCCCACCCTGTACCAGAAACCTCAAAACTCTATGAGGAGATCCCAAATGAAGTAGCAGACTCAAACATGACCACAAGTGCAGAAGCCGTTTGGAACATGTTCTTCGACGGTGCTTCAAGAACAGGGTCCAAAGGAGATATTATCGCTGGCGTCGGGATAGTACTAATTTCTTCCCACGATCTGGTTATAAACTGCGCTTACTCTTTCACAGATCCATGCTCCAATAATGTGGCAGAGTACAACTCCCTCGTTATTGGGCTCCAACTAGCTAAACAAGTGGGAATAGACTACCTGGAAGCCTACGGGGATTCCAAGCTGATAGCCAGTTAGTTCAAGAGTGAATATAAGGTCCAACACGAGGACTTACTCTCCACCTTCAAGGGGTTCTTCATAGAGCATGTCCCTCGACTACAAAATATCAAGGTTGACGCCCTGGCCGGCCTTGCTGCCTCCCTGGCAGTCCTGGTCAAAAGCTATCAGCTGATTACAGTGGTCGGTCAAGAGCTGGTCTGCCCTAAAAATAATCTCCATGAGTGCTTGAGATAATCAGTAGAGAAACACCGACTCCCAAGACTGGAGGCTCTCATTTATCGACTATGTAGTCTATGGAATTCTCTTCGAGAACCCAAAGAAAGCCACTTCCATCAGAAGATGTTCCCTCCGGTTCTATTATGATACGGCTACCAAAATACTGTATCGTCGTTCTTATGATGGTCTTCTGCTACGATGCCTATCAAATAAAGAAGCAAAGCAGGCTCTCCGCGAGGCTCACGATGGGGTTTATGGTACCCATCAGTCCAGACCCAAGCTACAGGACCGTCTCCGAAGAATGTGTTATTATTGGCCGACAATAGTAGCAGAGGCTGTTGACTATGCGAGGAAGTGCCAAACCTGCCAAATCCACACAGACTTTATCCACCAGCCCTCAGAATTCCTATACCCAACGATAGCATCTTGACCGTTTGAAGCATGGAGAATGGACATTATCGGGCCAATTAGTCCACCTTCTTCTAAGGAACATCGATTCATCTTGGCTATCACCGACTACTTCTCCAAATGGGCGAAAGTTGTTCCACTCGCTGAAGTCAAGACCTTAAATGTGATCAGCTTTGTCAAGCATCACGTCATATACTACTTCGGCTTGCCATGGAGGATCATCCACGATAATGGTCTATATTTTGTAAGTCATACTTTTTACCAATTTTGTGACAAAAATTAACTTCAAAATGTAGCCATGACTGCCTACAATCCAGTAGCAAATTATCTGGCGAAAGCATTCAACAAGACCAGTATAAAGCTACTTAATAAGTTTGTGTCATCCAATAAGCGTGACTGGAATAAGAAGCTGGGTGAATGTCTCTGGGTCTATCGCACAATGGTCCGGACACCGACTGGCAGTACACCATTCTTCTTGGTTTACGGAAGCGAAGTGGTCCTCATACTCGAGATCTAAATTTCGTCACTCCGAGTGGCTCTGTCCAACCGATTGACCATTGACGTCGACAATCACCGTCGATGACTGCAAGATCTAGAAGCGCTCGACGAAAAATATCTCTTAGCTCAATAGCGCATTGAGTTGTACAAAACACGCCTCTCAAGAGTCTTTAATAAACGGGTCAAAAAGAGAATTTACCAAGTGGGTGATCTCATCTTGATAGTAAGAAGACCGATGGTTATGACCCACAAGATGGCTAATATATTCTAACCTAAATGGGAGGGTCCGTTCATCGTGGAGTCCGTGTTCTCCAACGAAGCCTACCGGTTGGCAAAATCCAATGGCAACTTGCTCATGATACCTATCAATGGTAAGTTTCTCAAAAATTACTATGTCTAAGATAGACTTGTACTCCCTTTACTATCAGCTGGACAATCAAAATATACAGTGTACGTTCCCCGTTGTTCATTTCCAGCAAGTGTGTAAGCACAATATATACTTCTCTTCCATAAAAGTTTGATGAAAGACATTGTTTGTATTTAAGAATCCTGAATACGCAATAGACAGTGGATCCTCAAAATGCTTCCCAGCGGAGCCACCTTCAGGTTTATCCATACTTTTGGGTAGACTACTCACAATTAGTTCCCTTGGACATTAGTTTACGTCCACATCATCTTTAAACTACTGTCCTAACGATTATCCCTAACAGGGTTTGCCATGTGCATATTACCTCTGAACAGACCCCTTTGTATGACTATCGATTGTTATGTCCATAATACCTCTAACATTGGTCGTCATCTAAACTTATCACCCATACTTAACTCTAAGTATGCTAGAGGTATTAATTCCATAAATCCTACCACGTCCATATCACCTCTGGCATGGTTTGTCTCAAACTTATTACTTGCACTCAGGTGCGCAAGAAGTAATGAGGCCACAAAACCTATCACGTCCATATCACCTCTGATAGGGTTTTATTTTAAATTTATTACTTGTACTCTGGTATGCAAGAAGTAATAGGTCTACCAAAGATCCTCCAATAGGATATCCTCAACAAAAGTAAATAGTTCACGTACATATTATCTCTGAACTATGAGCTGCCAATTTTTTTATCCAAAGAAAATATCCATATCCATATTACCTCTGGCTCATTTCATTTTCTTCCACAAAATACCATAATTATACCTAACCTCTTGGTATGACTATCAATTATCTCACGTCTACGTTACCTCTGAGCTATCGTCCTCATATCCTCTCTAGTAGAGTTTGTGATGTCCTTCTTACCTATGAGCAAGCCTCTCTATATGACTATCGATTGTCATATCCATAATACCTCTGACATCGGTCATCACCTAAACTTATCATCCGTACTTAACTCTAAGTACGCCAGCGGTGTTAAATCCATAAAACCTATCACGTCCATATCACCTATGATAGGATTTTTTTCTTCAAACTTATTACTTGTATCCAAGTGCATAAAAAGTAATAGGTCCACCAAAGTCCTCCAGTGGGACGTCCTTAACAAACTGCACTGTTGTACTATATCAATATTACCTCTAGTACAATATCCAAAGTCCACAAAATGCAATAAGACAAATACAAAGAAGAAATTCTGAAAAAGGAGAAACTTTATTAATTAATATTCAAGATCATAAGTATATATGATAGAAATCTATTTTAAAGGATTTTTTATTAGTATTCAAGGTCATGAGTATATATAATGGAAAGCTATTTTTAAGGGTTTCTATGAAGTCTCGCTGACACGGACCTTTTCCATTAGAAAGTGCCCCTCTGTGCTATTGTTGCCACCGACACAAGTAGAGCCAGCATCAGAGCACAATGCTTTCTAGATGATCCCTCTACAATGCAAACCTCAATATATGGAAAAGAACCCATACTGATGGATATCAAGGGAGGAGCGGGAGCATGCGCTCTGCAACCATAAGGAAAGACCGAAGATAAGAATAACAATTAATCCAAATTCTGTCATCTATGCCGCAGTCCCCCCAGCCGATAGCAAGCTGCATAAAGGAAAGAAGCACAGCTAGTATGCTGCATAAACATGGACAGCTCCACGCATGATGCAGGATGTTCATCCTCCTCTCCTGGATCAGTTCTTAGCGAAAAACTGCTACATAAGGTTGGCATTCTCTTAGAATGATGGGTTCTATGATATCCTTCCATGCTCTATCATGGGCACCACGAAGGGCGGTAAAACCTGCATAAAGGGAACATATATCAATCTCATTGAAGATTGAAAAAGTGTATAATAGTCACATGCCGTAGCCACACGCATAAGGGGACATCTCGAGATAGCTAAGTTCGAACGTATGAGCAAGATGAGGTCTCATCCATGCGGCTGAGCCACATATAGGCTATGTACATGATTACAGATGATTCCATATCATGCGGCTAAGCTATAGATAGGCTTTGCGTGCATGTTGCAGATAATTTTCCATCCATGCGACCAAGCCACAAATAGGCTCTGGACACATGTTGCAGATGATTGCTCATCCATGCGACATAATTTTATGGGGGGGGGGCTGTGCGTGTTCTAGATAATTTTTATCCACACTGCGAGGCCGTGTACTTATGAAACTATGTCCCTTCTATCATGACACACCCCTACTACCAAAAAGAATGCCAGCATCAGGGGGCCACGGATCGATGCCGCTCTTGACAAACCCCTCGACAAGATAGAGAGCAGCCCTCAGCATATTCTTTCACAAAATAGGGGAAAGTCGAGAGACAAAAGTTCTCTCTCCTCCCTAGGCCGCCTATTTATAGGCTCCTAGGGCACGTAGGAAGATTAAGGCAATGAACTAAGCAGTTATGGGGATGAACTTGATGCCTCAATTGGTGTGATCCTCATTTATCTACTCAAAAACTGTCGTTGACTCAGAATCCCTAAGAAATTTTCTCAACGATCGAGCTAAATCTCGAAATTTAATTATCTGATAGCCTGGCGGAAGAGCCTATGCGACATGTCACTCAGATGCGGCCCAAGGTATTTTCCCCCAAGCTTCTTTTTTAAAGTATTCCAAACTTGTCAGTTTAAAAATTTTGAAGGGGTTGTACAAGCAAAAAATCTAGATCCATGCATCCACCAAACATGTGTCCCAAGATTGACTTAGAAAAATTAGGTCACAGAATGACTATGCGACCCAGAAAGGCAGCTACTATATGCCGACCGCTTCATAACTAGTGTTCCCGTATGCTATTAGTGACATGCGATGTCATGCCCCAGTCCCAAAATACAAGAAACCAGGCTACGTGGCAATAGCCAGCTGTCACGTCTCCGAGGATATCCTAATTTAATGGATCCTAGCGAAGAGTACTACACTGTCCTAAAATACTAACATGTCCAATATTAGCCAATAACAGGTAATCTAATCTCATTCACAATATAAAGAGTAAGAAGTACTAAATAAACTGCTGGAAGATAAATGTCAGTCTCAAATATCATAGTACAACCAATAATGTCTGGTGGGAATAAACCCACTACTATGACAGAATAAAAGTACTAAAATGACAGATAGAAGAGTAACGACTAGGGCATCGGCTGACTAGGTAATGATGCACCCAATCCTAGGCGGAAGGCCTACCAACTAATCACGAAAAATCTGACGATAGCACCTCTAACTCCTCTGCGGTAGCGAATCTCGTTTCCTGTCCTGGCCCGTATACTGTGGGGTAGTAAGCCTCATCCAAATATGAAAAGGTATCAGGTCCTCAGAGGGACGTAACAAGATACATAGAAGCATGCCATATATATAAATACAGAATAAGATAAATGCAATAAAGTATAAGGATGTGCTAACCATCTATGTGATTGCAATGTGAAGACAACTTTGGTACGTATGGGTAGACGTAGGCATAACGTCCAACACTCCGAAGAGCATGGTATTTGTAACGTCCATCATCCCGAAGAATATGGTATCTGTAATATATATACGTCTGTATCACTCCGAAGAGTGCGGTATCTGCAATAAAGGAAGTCATTGGATCCGTGGCTCCTACGGATACTACAGAGTCCAATGTGTGTATCCTATACGCCTACTGGTTGTCTTCCCCACCGAATGTAGATACGCTAGTCGAATACTCGACGTACGTACCACATTTCTATATGCCAGTCTCTACAAATAAAATAATCCGGAGTTACGTACTAACCGTGATGCATGTCACACGTACCGATAGCTAGTCGAGTACGCGGACCCGTATCCCAACATGCATATATCACAGTGAAACGTGTAAGGTATCAGGTCACAGAAGATATCAGAGTATCCTTTCATGGGTGAGTCTGCTAATGACTAGGTCAAGTACACTAATCATCGACGTGTCCGTCGACTGCACCCGAGTCAATCTCGGTCGCACACAGTCATATGAAATACAGCAACAAAAATCATACAATATATGCATCATTTAAATCAAACAGTAAATATGGTAAGTTATCTTGCCTGAGTCCTCAAGCTGTGAATGCCAATAGCCTGCTCCTGCGATGTCTCCTGGCTGGTCCAATGATCCTAAACACACAATATAACATAACAATCTAATATTAGACACTAAGACAATAAACAGACTCTACGTTGCTCTTAGGAACTGTCACAAGTTTACGACTGATCGAAGACGGCTACACGGGTGCATGTAGCTAGGATATACACGTGTTCTGTCCTTGTCAGCGTGTCTTGAGACAATAATTTCTATGTTTACGGTTTTACGAACTTACTTCACACCTTGTTGAATTACTCTTCCTCTAATTTCCAGGTTAAATGTACTGGATAAATATCTACGTCTCCAGATGGATTTTAAGTCTTAATCACATGTCTATTATTAAGGTAAATTACTGGGTATAAAATAGTTATTAAATCTTTGGTTGATAAACCCTCGTGTCCGTAAACTCAGGGTTGTGTCCAGGACTATGGTGCTAGACACGATGACACGATGATCATAAAGGTCATGATAAAAGAGAGGGGAGTATATAGGTGTTTACCTATTAGGCTGGATGAAGGTCTCTTCAGCGTAGTCGTCTTTCGGTGGGTGGCGGTGCTCCGGTCAGCAGTCGGCGAGCAAGGCAGCGGCGACAGCGGCTCGCAGCAGCGACTGCGGATGGTCGCAACAGCAGCGGCAGCTCTGGGCAGCGGGGTTGCTGGTCGAGGTGACGCAGGGTGACTGTCGACCGCAGGGGAGGTGGTTCACCGCCGGATCAGGGGCGGTTGGCGGTGCCAGGACGGTTCAGAGCAGTCGAGGTCGGGTTAACTTATGGTGGGGATGGTGCTAATGGTGAAGTCGGGGCAGTGCTGGGTGTCGGTGGTGGTGGTTGGCATCGAGAAACAGTGACAGGCGATGGGGTGGTTGAGGGATGGCGGCCTAATGGGGGTTGACGTCGGGGTCCGGTTGGGAAGGGCGGGGATGCTCGGCTAGAGAGGGTCGGCTAGGGTTAAGGGGGTTATGATGGTTTGGTTTGTTTTAGGGTTTTTTTGCACAAGAATATGTATTTATATAGGAAATGAAGTTTGGGGCTGGCCTCGAGGTTTGGGCCGGCCAGGGTTCATTGGGATGGACTGGCCCACACAAAAGTGTTCATGGGTTGGGTCAGGTCCTATTTGAGGTGCAGTTGACCAAAAATTAATTGACTAGATAATAATTAACTACGCAAGGCAAAGTTAATGAACATTGCGTAGCTAAGGTTACACTATGGTCAGAGGGTACCTATAATTGTCTCACATAATTCTAATTAAATCCGTTTATCCCTAGTCTCTATTTTAATAATAAAAATATAATCCCTAAATTGGTTGAGGGGGTTTTCAATCTATCCTCCTTAGTGTATTTCGTCCTCAAAATTAAAACATATGCATGACAAGAATTCTCTGACTGAATAAATAAAGTACTAATACGTACCTAGTCCTTCGAAGATGTGGGGATAGTGCTGTCAAATATCCTCCTCGAGTTCCCAGGTTGACTCGCCTGGTGAATGATGTCTCCATGCGATGCGAACTAGAGGGATAGTTTGACCTCGCAATACCTTCTTGCTTCTGTCCAGAATCTCAACAGGCTCCTTCTCGTATGATAAGCTCGGGCCGACTGTGATCTCTGAATGGTCAAGTACATGACTCAGATCCGGTATGTACCTCCTCATCTAAGATACATGGAAGATGTCATGGACTCCTTCTAAAGTATGCGGCAAGGTAATCTGTAAGCAACCTCTCCGACACATTCTAACACATCAAAGGGTCCGATGTACCTTGGACTCAGCTTTTCTCGGCCTCCGAATCTGATAGTCCCTCGAGTAGGCGAGATCTTTAGAAATACGTGATCTCCAACTTGGAACTCTAAGGGTCATCGATGCACATTCGCCCAATGCTTCTGCCTGTCTTGTGCTGCTCGTAGGTGCCCTTGGATCTTCTTCACCTTTTCTACTGTACGAACAACCAACTCTGGTCTGAGAATCTATCTTTCGCCTATATCGCTCCAACGTACTGGGGAACGATATTTACTTCCATACATCAATTCATAGGGAGCCATCTGGATGCTCGCTTGATAGCTGTTATTATAGAAAAACTCGACCAAGTACAAATGGTCCTCCCATGATCCTCCGAAGTCAAGCATGCACGCTCTTAACATATCTTCCAATGTCTGAATGGTGCGCTCCGACTGGCCATCTGTCTGGGGGTGATACGCTGTGCTAAATTTTAGATGGGTATCGAGACTTTCTTGCATACTCTGCCAAAAGTAAGATGTAAACCTCGTATCCCTGTCAGACATGATGCTAACTGGTACTCTATGCAGTCGTACAATCTCTCTCATGTACATATCTGATAAGACCTCTGTTGATTTCCCAACTCTGAAGGGTAAAAAGTATACAGACTTGGTGAGTCTATCCACGATTACCCAAACTACATTGCGGCCACTAGGACTCCTCGGAAAACCCGTAACAAATTCCATAGTGATGTGCTCCCATTTCCATTCCAGTATCAAAAGTAGTTAAAGTAATCCTGCAGATCTCTGATGCTCAGCCTTGACTTGTTGACACACCAGGCACTTGGCCACAAAGCATGCTATCTCTCTCTTCACTCCATGCCACCAGTAGTACTGCCTCAGGTCTCTGTACATCTTCGTGCCTCCTGGATGAATAGAGTCGGTCAAACTATGTGCCTCTATCATCAACTTCTGTCGAAGTTCTCCATTTGGAACGTAGAGATGATCTCCACATCTCAAGGTTCCGTCTTCATATATACGCAGTCCTGTCTGTAATCCAGCCTCTGTCTAAGCCTCTGAAATCTGGCATCTATCGGCAAGGCAGCCTTGATTTTCTCCACTAATGTCGATTGCAACTGGAAACTCGACAACTGTCCGTCTATTCTGGGCATAACAACCTCTATACCCATTTACTCTAGATATCTCAATAGGTTTTGTTGCGTAGTCAAGAAAAATGCCATGGGTCTTCTGCTCAAGGCGTCAGCTACTACGTTGGCCTTTCTCGGATGGTACTGTAGCTCAATCTCGAAGTCTGTCATTACCTCGAGCCAACATCTCTGTCTTTGGTTCAGATCCTTCTGAGTGTAGACGTACTTTAGGCTCTTATGATCAGTAAATATCTCTACTCTTTCTCCATATAAATAGTGTCTCCAAAGCTTTAAAGCAAAGATCACTGTTGTAAGCTCCAAGTCGTGGGTGGGATAGTTCTTCTCATGTGTCCTCAACTGTCTAGAGGCGTAAGCCACAACCTTCCCATGCTGCATCAAGACACATCCTAATCCTTTCCTGGATGCATCACTGTAGATCACGAATCCTCCGGGTCCAGAAGGTATGGTCAAGATGGGTGTTGTAGTCAGGCGCTTCTTTAGCTCATCGAATGCCTTTTGACACTCCTCTGTCCAAGTAAACTCCTGCTCCTTACGAGTCAGGCGGGTCATCGGCTCTGTAATCTTCGCGAAGTTCTCTACGAACCTCCGGTAATATCCGGTAAGTCCTAGGAAACTTCTCACTTCTGAGACATTGGTAGGGGTTGGCCATGTCTCTACTGATAAAATCTTTGCCGGATCCACTAAAATGCCCTCTCCTGAGATGACGTGTCCAAGGAAAGCGATACGATCCAGAAGAAACTCATACTTGCTTAGCTTGGCATAAAGCCTCTCTCTTCTCAGTGTCTCTAACACTAGTCGTAAGTGCTCTTTGTGCTCCTCGTGGCTCTTCGAATATACCAAGATATCGTCGATGAAGACTACCATGAACCGATCTAAGTATTGGTGGAATACTCTGTTCATCAAGTTCATAAATACAGCTGGCGCATTCGTCTGTCCAAAAGGCATCACTAAGAACTGGTAGTGACCGTAACGAGTCCTGAATGCTGTCTTTTGAATATCTTCTCTTCGCACCTTCACTTGATGATAACCCAATCTCAAGTCAATCTTTGTGAACACCACTGCTCCTGTCAACTGGTCGAATAAGTCATCAATCTGCAACAGGGGCTACTTGTTCTTGATAGTCAAAGCATTAAGGGCTCTGTAATCAATACACATGCGTACTGTTCCATTCTTCTTGGGTACAAACAGCACTGGTGCTCCCCAGGGTGATACACTAGGATGGATAAATCCTTTGCTCTATAACTCCTCTAATTGTAGCTTCAGCTCATCTAACTCCTTCTTTGCCAATCTGTATACATTAGAAGATACAGGCGCTGCTCCAGGTACTAGCTCAATGGTGAACTTCACGTCCCTATCTGGCGGTAAGCCTGGCAGTTCTTTGGGGAAAACATCCTCGAATTTTGTAACTATTGGCGGGGGTACAATCTCCATAGCCATATAAGTTCCTGCTATCTGTCCTACCCCTTGTTCGACGGTCCCTCGTATGTACTCGAACTCCGGTTGGTCTGGCGGTCTAAAAGTGACGCTACCCTTCTAGCAGTTCAGTACAACGTTATACTGGCTTAACCAGTCCATGCCTAACATAACATCAAAATACGGCATAGGCAATACCAAGAATCGTGCTCTCATCTCTCTACCACATACGACTACTGAGCACGTTCTGATAGTGCTGGTAACCGGCACGATACCTCCTCCGGTAAGAATCTTCCAACTCTTAGGTAAGGGAGAAGTAGCTACTCTATGCATTGCTATAAATCTACTAGATATAAATGATAACGTAGCACCAGAATCAAACAATGTCGTCGTAGGTAATGATGCAACTAAAATGGTACCTGTGATAGCTTTTCCTTCTGTTTTCTTCTCAGTAGCTGCTAATGCAAAGGCTTGTCCCTGCCTCTGTCTTCCGGTCTGCTTTCGGGCTCGATCAAACTGTGCCTCCTGTGGGGCCAAGGGTGGTCTCCTCTGGAATCCTCCGGGTGCTGGTGGATGTTGCCCTCCTGGAGGGGGTAGTATCCTCGAAAGTTGTGTTGCTGGCCTCGGTCCTGTCTGGGGTGCTGTATCTCTGTGCTGTGGGCAGTCTCGAGCAAGGTGCTGACTTGCTCCACATATCTTGTATAATCCCAGCTTCTTTCGACAATCTCTGATGATGTGTCCCTTCTTGCCACAATGGTGACAAGTCGGAAGCTCCTGCTGTGGGTATGGCGCTGTCCTCTGCTGTGTTTGTGCTCCAGGACGACGGATCGGTCCTCCTACTCTGGGCTAGGCTCTGGCTGGTGTAGTCGTACTGGAACGTCTAGCTCCTTTGACGATGGCCTCTTGGATTCTCACCTCTGCAAGAACCTCCTCATAAGAGATCCTCGCCTGTGTGGTGGTATACCTCTGTAGCTCGAAAGTAAGACCATGATGGAATCTCTGAGCCTTTTCCAGGTCATTGGGTATCAAAACGGTACCAAATCTGCTGAGACGGCTAAACTCTACGTCATATGCGTCAACAGTCATATTCCCCTATTCTAGATATAGGAACTGGGAGTACAGGGCATTTTTGACTATTGCTGAAAAATACTTCGCATTAAAGTACTCTAAGAACTGTTCCCAAGTCTGGTTCTTACCTACACTGCGCTCAATAGAATCCCACCAGTGATGGGCGTTGCCTTTTAGTTGGGCCCTCACTGTGGTCATCCAAAGGTCTGGATGCAGTTATGAAGCTTCTAGTAATATCTCCGTGTTGGCGACCCAATCAGAGATCTGTTCGGCAGTCTCATTGCCCGAGAAAGTATCTGGTCCCATCTGTCGGAACCATCTAACAATGCCACATGTCTGGGCTGGTGGAGGTGCTGGTACTGGTGTTGTGACAGGTGTCCTCTCTAGTACTGCCATCAGACTCTGTCTCAACATTTCTGTCTGCTGCCACTGTGCTTGCATCATAGTCTGAAAGAACTGAAGCATCCATGGCTGGCCATCTAGTTGTGGCATCTGGGGTGGATAAGGTAGAGGTGGTGATAGTGGAACCTCTGGCTGTGCGGTAGGGGTCTCCTCAGATGTCGGCCTCTCAGTCTGCGGTATCGGTGTAGCTCCTGAAGTTGGCCCTCACAATGCTGAGTGGGGATCGTCTGTGAAGCCTGTCCCTCTGGCTGCTGGGTAGGATCGCCCTGAGAAGTCTCATGCCAATGTATCAGCAGGGTCTGTAGCAGGGGTTGCCCTTGGGGTACCTTCTCTCTTTGAGTGGTATTATCTAGCACCGCGGCACTGGGTGCTTCTCGTCCACTGCACAAATTTATCTTACTACAAGAGATGGGACTTCATTAGAAGAGTATGGAATCAATCAATATGATGCAGATATTTAGAAGCAGTATGAAAGAAATTCAAAGACGAATCAAAAGTGGATGAGACCTAGTAATTTCTATCCTATTGCAGGCTCGCTGGGCACGTTACCATACCACAAGAGAATAAGCCGACCTGCATGAGCCACCACTAAAACCATGTCATGCCCCAGTCCCAAAATACAAGGAACCAGGCTACATGGTAATAGCCAACTGTCACGTCTCCGAGGATATCCCAATTTAATGGATCCTAGCGAAGAGTGTTACGCTGTCCTAAAATACTAACATATCCAATATCAGCCAATAACAGTTAATCTAATCTCATCTACAATATAAAGAGTAAGAAGTACTAAATAAACTATTGGAAGATAAATGCCAGTCTCAAATATCATAGTACAACCAATAATATCTGGTGAGAATAAATCCACTACTATGACGGAATAAAAGTACTAAAATGACAGATATAAGAGTAACGACTAGGGCATCGACTGACTAGGTAATAATGCACCCAATCCTAGGCGGAAGGCCTACCAACTGATCACGAAAACTCTGACGGTAGCACCTCTAACTCCTCTGCGGTAGCAAATCTCGTCTCCTATTCTGGCCCGTATACTGTGGGGTAGTAAGTCTCGTCCAAATCTGGAAAGGTACCAGGTCATCAGAGGGACGTAACAAGATACATAGAAGCATGCCATATATATAAATACAGAATAAGATAAATGCAATAAAGTATAAGGGTGTGCTAACCATCTAAGTGATTGCAATGTGAAGACAACTTTGGTACGTATGGGTAGACGTAGGCATAACGTCCAACACTCCGAAGAGCGTGGTATTTATAACGTCCATTATCCCGAAGAATGTGGTATCTGCAATATATATACGTCCGTATCACTCCGAAGAGCGCGGTATCTGCAATAAAGGAAGTCATTGGATCCGTGGCTCCTACGGATACTACAGAGTCCAATGTGTGTATCCTATACGCCTACTGGCTGTCTTCCCCGCCGAATGTAGATACGCTAGTCGAATACTCGACGTGCGTACCACATTTCTATATGCCAGTATCTACAAATAAAATAATCCGGAGTTACGTACTAACCGTGATGCATGTCACACGTACCGATAGCTAGTCAAGTACGCGGACCCACATCCCAACATGCATATATCACAGTGAAACGTATAAGGTGTCAGGTCACAGAAGATATCAGAGTATCCTCCCATGGGTGAGTCTGCTAATGACTAGGTCAAGTACACTAATCATCGACGTGTCCGTCGACTGCACCCGAGTCAATCTCGGACACACACAGTCATATGAAATACAGCAACAAAAAACATACAACATATGCATCATTTAAATCAAACAGTAAATATGGCAAGGTATCTTGCCTGAGTCCTCAAGCTGTGAATGCCAATAGCCTGCTCCTGCGATATCTCCTGTCTGGTCCAATGATCCTAAACACACAATATAACATAACAATCTAATATCAGACACTAAGACAATAAACAGACTCTACGTTGCTCTTAGGAACTGTCATAAGTTCACGACTGATCGAAGATGGCTACACGGGTGCACGTAGCTAGGATGTACATGTGTTTTGTCCTTGTCACCGTGTCTTGAGACAATAATTTCTACGTTTACGGTTTTATGAACTTACTTCGCACCTTGTTGGATTACTCTTCCTCTAATTTCCAGGTTAAATGCACAGGGTAAATGTCTACGTCTCCAGGTGGATTTTAAGTCTTAATCACAGGTCGTATTATTAAGGTAAATTACTGGTTGTAAAATAGTTATTAAATCTTTTATTGATAAACCCTCGTGTCCATAAACTCAGGCTTGTGTCCAGGACTATGGTGCTAGATACGATGACACGACGATCATAAAGGTCACGATACGAGAGAGGGGAGTATATAGGTGTTTACCTATTAGGCTGGATGAAGGTCTCCTCAGTGTGGTCGTCTTCCGGTGGGTGGCGGTGCTCCGGTCAGCAGCCGGCGAGCAAGGCAGCGGCGGCGGCGGCTCGCAGCAGCGACTGCGGATGGTCGCAGCAGCAGCGGCAGCTCTGGGCAACGGGGTTGCTGGTCGAGGTGGCGCGGGGTGACTGTCGACCGTGGGGGAGGTGGTTTGTCTCCGGATCAGGGGTGGTTAGCGGTGCTAGGATGGTTCAGAGCGGTCGAGGTCGGGTTGACTTACGGTGGGGATGGTGCTAATGGTGAAGTCGGGGCGGTGCAGGGTGTCGGTGGTGGTGGTTGGCATCGGGAAATAGTAACAGGCGACGGGGTGGTTGAGGGATGGCGGCCTAAGGGAGGTTGACGTCGGGGTCCGGTTGGGAAGGGCGGGGATGCTCGGCTAGAGAGGGTCGGCTAGGGTTAAGGGGGTTATGATGGTTTGGTTTGTTTTAGGGTTTCTTTGCACAAGAATATGTATTTATATAGGAGAGAAAGTTTGGGGCTGGCCTCAAGGTTTGGGCCGGCCAGGGTTCATTGGGATGGGCTGGCCCACACGAAAGTGTTCATGGGTTGGGTCAGGTCCTATTTGAGGTGCAGTTGACCAAAAATTAATTGACTAGATAATAATTAACTACGTAAGGCGAAGTTAATGAACATTGCGTAGCTAAGGTTACACTATGGTCAGAGGGTACCTATAATTGTCTCACATAATTCTAATTAAATCCGTTTATCCCTAGTCTCTATTTTAACAATAAAAATATAATCCCTAAATTGGTTGAGGGGGTTTACATGCGCCCCTAAGTAACTAATGTTTTCATGCGCCAACAGTGTCATGCGCTACTAAGTAAACTAATGTCCACATACGCTAGCAGTGCCATGCACCATTACTTCCTTAAGCATCCAGACGTCCCAATATTGGCCACATAAATGCCTAAGTGAAAGATTATATCTGATACATAATCCTGACAGAAAGAAATTTCTCAACGCCTTGAAAGACGTGAGCACGCTAAACAACAGAACCTCATGTCAGCATAAACTTTACTCCTGACAGGTGTGCAGCGCGATATGTACGAGGCCACATGCGTCCCAGACCCTATGCTTCCCAGACCCCATATGTCTTTGGCCACATGCATCCTAGACCTTATGTGTTCCATATGTATCTGGCCCCATGAATTCCAAACTCTATGTATTTTATGTGTCTTTGGCCCCATGTATTTCAGACTCTATGAGTTTCATTCGTCTTTGGCCCCATGCATTCCAGACTACATGTATTCTATGCGTTTTATGCATCCCATACTCCATGCGTCCAATATAGCAGGGTTTCCTGAGATAAAATCTTTCTGTTACGACTGAAGTGATTCTCTCCAACTAAATACGGGCCACGTGTCAAGCAGACCATGTCACGCCACAGTCCTAAAATACGTAGGACTAGGAATACGTAACACGTCAGCCGTATGTATACGAACTCTAATATATGGAAACCATATACACACGTACGTTGTACATGAATTATCCTATCCACAGTGGGAATATACTGTCATAATAAGTCGTACGCAAATCTATATCTCATCCACAATACCAATAAATAATAGATAAATAGAAATCAATAACTGAATATCAAATATGCAGTCTCAAAGTATGATAGTCGGGTGGAAACAAATCCACTGCACATTAACTATACCAAAACTACTAAAGAGAGAAGGAAATAAACTCTAATATAAGAATAAATGTCTCAAAAAAGAATAGCAACTAGAATCTATAGACAGCTGCAATGGATCACATATAATCCGAAGGTAAGACCTCCTCAGACTGATAGGTAGCGTCAGTTCCAGGTCCATATTCCTGCGGGTACTCCTGCTTATCTATATCTGGAAAGGTACCAGTTCCTTAGAGGGACATAACAAGATACATATAAATATGCCAATAAAGTACTGAAATGTAAACATCCATCGGGGTCGCCTAACCATCTATGTGAATGCAGTTTGAGAATAATTTTCCACCAAGTGGGCTATCTGGCTAAAAACTGTGATTGGCATGACTCTCTCGGAGAACCAGGGGCCTTAAAGCATGTTGTCTTTTGAACGGCAGAGGCCGTCAAGTAGTATAGGGGTCATCACCGCCCATATCTCCAGCGAAGCTTCCGGGTTACAGAAGGAAAACGTATAAAGGAGCCCAAACGCCTTACTTGTTGTTCTTCCTACCCAATGCTCTAAGCATGTCATGTCCATGACACGATAAAACCTCTAATAATTGCCAGGTCTACTAGCATGCAAAGTTTCTATTGGCAGTTATCCCTATCCGTCGTACGACCTATACGTACCAGTGGCCAGCCGAGTACGCAAGTTTGTGTCCTACATGTGACTCACACTCGTATAAGAATAGTGTCATGGACAATAAAAACTAAATGCCTCATAAAAATAGGGTAGTCTCATAAAGTAGGTCCAATGCATATACATAAATAAAAATATAGTACGACGACACCGTCGTTGCACCCAAATTTTCTTAGACGCGCAATTTATATAACAGTTAAACTAAATGAACTAAAATAAGCAAAAATAAATATGCATGTCTCATATGGAATGTAAATACAGTACAATGGCAAGATATACTTGCCTGGCAAGAAATCTGTAAAGTGTAAGCGTCCAATGTCAAGGACACGGGATCTGGAACTAATGGCCTCCAAACGAACGTATCCGGATGCTAAAATAGACATCACTAACGTTTCCAAAATGAGCAAAATTGCTAAAAAAAAGCACTTTCCTTTCGTCCAATTTGGACACAGGGGTAAAACGATAATTTCGGATAAAAGTGGAGTCCACGTGTGGCCCACTTTACACCAAAAAATGTGCCAAGGGTAACAGTCTCTAAATGGGACAAATTATAGGTCAATAAAACTTTAGATGTCAATACGAACCCAATTGTATGTTCAAATATAGATTCCGATGGGCCGAACACAATTTTGCCCAAAAAGTCAACCGTGGGGCCCGCCAATTAGCGACTTGGTCAACTGTCTCAGAATTGTGTGAAAATTGGGTCACAGGACCAGCGTATTACCATGAGTCCAGTGGCATAAGTTTCGTCGCAATCTGACGAGCGCGCACAAAATACGCGCAACTTTCGTAAAAGTTACGACATGGGATTTGTCCGCGGATACGGGCTGATTTCGGCGCGCACACGCGTCCAAATTAGTTTTTGTAAACTCTCACGTATCTGGTTATGCTGTGCGTACCGTTTGGTACACTTGGTACACGGCAGGGCAGTCTCGTTTGGCAGGGCGTGCTCCATTTTACAACTTTTAGAAATCTAGAAAATATGTGTTTACGGAGTTTTACAACAAATTTAATTCTACCTACAGCAGTTAATAATCTAGTGTTATTTAACAGAAATTAAACTAGGTCAAGTGGTCTCCGTATATCAAAAAGAATTATCGAATTTGTATCTCTGTGGTGGGAGATATGAATTCGGGAACATAGGTGATCACCGCAGTTTTTTCTGCGATCCCAGAAATTGATCTTTTTCCGCCAACTTTGGCGCTATTTTTGCCTATGGTTATGCATTGATCAAGGTCTACTATCACACATATATGGAAGGGGGTTAAGAGGTGAGCATACTGGTGAAGACGGGGTGGCGTTTGGTTGAGCGAGGTGACGGAAAACTGTGCGGGATCACAGGTACCTCGCTACTGAATTCTACAGTGCGCGGGGTGTGCAGGGTCGCGGTCGTCGGGATTAGTTTGGACGGCCTGGCACGGTTCTTCGGCTGCGGTGGCGGCGGTCTCTAGGTCTAGATGGGAAGAGAAAGAGTTTGGATGATCTAGGGTTAGGATTTTAGTTTAAATAAGTTAATATATATAGATATATAAGAGAGGAGAGAGGGGGTGGTCGGGTTTGGTCAATAGGCCGCGGGGGGGGGGGGGGGTTCTGTGCTAATTAAAAGGTTGTGGGGCTTTGCTGCTATATGCTGCTACAAAAGGGGGCAGGTGCTTAATTAAGTGGCTGGGCTCACAAGCACGGGTGGGTAGGTAGGTTGGGTAGGAATAGTTAGTAATGGTTTTTTTTTCTATTCTTTTTCCATTTTCTTTTTCTTTTCTTACTCTTTTTCTTTTATATTTCTTTTAATATATATGTATATATATATATACGTATACACTCATAGAAAAATCAAGAATTATATTAATACATACCATTAAGCTAGCAACTATTCAAGGGGTCTCCTACATGAAATAAATTCGAAAAAATTTCTGATGGTCCCATAAATCCCCTAAGTGCACCAACACCTAAAATAAAAATTAATAAAAATCTATTTCTCCTAATTAGCCACTAATTACTATAATTAAATTAATAATTAATAATTAAAAATGGTATATACAGTTTTTAGGAATAGGGATTTTATATTCTACCCAACTTATAAAAATTTTATCCTCGAAATTAAAATTAAGCCACGGTAGAATATCAAGGATGGTATAAGATATAAATCAACAAAGTAAATTCATACCTTGGTCTGCGAATAGGTTCGAAAAATGCTTGTGCATGTTGTCCTAGCGCTCCCAAGTTGATTCTTCTGGCGCACCATGCCTCCATGCTACGCGAACCAAGGGAATAGACTGGTTCCTCAACACATTCTCTCGACGATTAAGGATTCCCACGGGTTGCTCTTGGTATGACAAGCTCGGCCCAATGGTGATCTTCGAATGGTCAAGAACATGACTGCGGTCTACCACATATCGCCTGAGCTACGACACATGAAATACGTCATGTACTCCCTCAAGTGAAGGTGGTAGTGCAAGTCGATATGCCACTTCTCCCACTCTCTCGAGCACGTCAAATGGTCCAATATACCTTGGACTCAACTTGCCACGCCCTCCGAATCGAATGGTGCCTTTGGTGGGTGATATCCTCAAGAAGACATGATTGCCCTCTTTGAACTCTAAGGGACGACGATGAAGGTCTACCCACTGCTTCTGCCTGTCTTGTGCTGCTCACAAGTGTTCTTGAATCTTCTTAACTATCTCTACGGTGTTGACCACCAACTCTGGTCCCTGAATCTGCCGTTCTTCCATGTCACTCTAACACACTGAAGACCTACATTTTCTTCCATACAATGCTTCAAACGGAGCCATCTGAATACTCGCTTGATAACTATTATTGTAAGAAAACTCCACAAGATGTAGGTGGTCCTCCCATGATCCTCCGAAGTCTAACATGCAAGCCCTCAACATATCTTCCAATGTCTGAATAGTACACTCCGACTGGCCATCTGTCTGCGGGTGGTAAGATATACTGAACTTCAGACGAGTTTCAAGACTCTCTTGCATGCTCCTCCAAAAGTGCGATGTAAAGCGCGAATCTCTGTCTGATACAATACTGACTGGTATGCCGTACAATCTCACGATCTGCCTCATATATAATTTAGCTAAAGCTTCTGTAGACTGACCAACTCTAAAAGGTAAGAAATGAGCTAACTTGGTGAGTCGGTCCACTATTATCCATACTGCATCTCTCCCACTTGGACTCTTGGGAAAACCCGTGACGAAGTCCATAGTGATATGCTCCCACTTCCACTCTGAAATCGGAAGTGGTTACAATAATCCTGCTGTCCTCTGGTGCTCTGTCTTTACTTGTTGACATATCAGACATTTAGCTACAAAGCGAGCTATCTCTCTTTTCATTCCATGCCACAAAAAATGTTGTCGTAAGTCACGATACATCTTGGTGCCCCCAGGATGAATGGAATAAATCGAACTATGAGCCTTTGTTATCAGCTCCTGTCGAATCTCTTCATTTGGAACATAAAGACGATCACCACATCGTAATGTCCCATCCTCATGAATGCGCAATCATGTCTGCTCTCTGACCTCTGTGCTTTTCTTCAGTCTCCTGAATCTGGCGTCAGTAGGCAAAGCTGCCTTAATCCTCTCTACTAATGATGATTGTACTTGCAAGTTGGTAGTGTCCCATCTGCTCCGGGTAATATTACTTCAATGTCAAGCTCTTGCAAGTCCTCCAATAGTTCCCTCTGTGCTGTCAAGAAGTAAGCTGCTGGTTTCTGGCTTAACGCGTCTGCTACCACGTTAGCCTTGCATGGATGATAATATAGCTCTATCTTGAAATCTTTCATCAACTCGAGCCATCGACGTTGCCTCATATTTAACTCCTTCTGCGTGAAGACGTACTTGAGGCTTTTGTGGTCTGTATAGATCTCCACTCGTTCCCCATATAAGTAATATCTCCATAGCTTCAGAGCAAATACAACGGCTGCAAGTTCCAAGTCATGAGTCGGATAATTCTTCTCATGTAATCGTAACTGCCTATATGCATATGCAATCACCTTGCTATGCTGCATCAATACGCATCCCAAGCCTTTTCTTGATGTGTCACTGTAGATCACATAACCTCCTGATCCTGACAGAATCGTCAATACTGGTGCTGTAGTCAGTCGCTTCTTCAACTCTTCAAAGGCCGCTTAACACTCGTCGGTCCATATAAATTCTTGATCCTTACAAGTCAAACGAGTCATAGGTGCTGCTATCCTTGAGAAGTTCTCCATAAACCGTCGGTAATACCCCGCAAGTCCAAGGAAACTCCTCACCTCTGCTGCTGATTTAGGAACAGGCCACATCTCAACTGCGAAGATCTTCTCTGGATCAACAAAAATACCATCTCCTGTAACAACATACCCAAGAAATGAGATCTGTCCAAGAAGAACTCATATTTGCTGAACTTTGCATATAACTTCTCTCTCCTCAAAGTCTCTAGAATAATCCGCAGGTGCTTCTCGTGCTCCTCGTGGCTCTTCGAATATACAAGTATATCATCTATGAAGACGACCACGAACTGGTCCAAGTACTAGTGGAAGACTCGATTCATCAAGTCCATGAAGATAGCTAGAACATTGGTCAATCCAAATGGCATGACCAAAAACTCGTAGTGCCCATATCTTGTTCTGAATACGGTCTTCGGAATGTCCTACTTCCGTACCTTCACCTGGTGATATCCCGATCTCAAATATATCTTCGAGAACACCTTGTCTCCACTGAGTTGATCAAATAAGTTATCAATGCATGGCAATGGATATTTGTTCTTCAAAGTCACTGCATTCAAGGCTCTGTAGTCAATACACATATGCACTGACCCATCCTTCTTTGGTACAAACAACACTGGTGCTCCCTAGGGTGATGCACTCGGTCGGATAAAATCTTTCTCTTCTAGTTCTTTCAACTGTGCTTTCAGCTCATGCATCTCCTTCTTCGCCAGTCTATAAACATGTGATGCTATAGGTGCTGCTCCCGGTGCTAGTTCAATTGAAAACTCTACGTCTCTATCTGGGGGTAGTCCTGGCAATTCCTCTGGAAAGACGTCTAAAAATTCTGAAATAATGGGATAATAGACAACACCGTCTATTGCAAGCTGCATACCATCAAGGATTTCTTTGGATCCTCGGGCAAACTCAAGTTCAGGCTGGACTGGTACCTTAAAAAGAATGCTTCCTCCAAAGCAATCGAAGAAAGCGTGGTACTTGCTTAGCCAGTCCATTCCAAGCACAATATCAAAAAATGGCATAGGAAGAACTAAAAGTTGGGCGTTCATCTCTCTGCCACGTATCACTATAGGGCCCGATCTACAAATTCGGCTAACTGGTATAACTTCTCCTCCGGTA
The DNA here is from genome assembly GCA_036927795.1 of Iris macrosiphon. Classification (NCBI taxonomy): domain Eukaryota; kingdom Viridiplantae; phylum Streptophyta; class Magnoliopsida; order Asparagales; family Iridaceae; genus Iris; species Iris macrosiphon. Next base: position 98,940,301 of record JAYESA010000005.1, on the reverse strand, counting down.
AGAATTCTAACACAACTAAATGAAGGTGTAGAGGCAATATTGTGTTTGGCAATAAAACTAGATGATATAAATGAGTGGGTGGCTCCCGTATCAAATAATGTCACAGCAAGAAAAGTAAAAGCAAGAGTAATACCTGCTATGACATCCACCTCATGATCCATGTCATCTACCTCCAATACAAAAGCTCATCCGTTCCTCTGTGGCTGTCCATGTCTGGCCCTCATATACTGCTCCTCCTGGGTAGGTAGCGGTGGTCCTCTCTGAAATCCTCCTGCTGTTGGGGGTCGAGGTGCTCATGGTCCAATCATCTGCTGAGTTGGCTTCGATGCTGGAAGCGCTAGCCTCTGTGCTGGCGATGGTAGTGTCAATATCTGCTATTTTGGACAGTCTCTTGCCAAATGCTATCCGGAACGACATTGTAAATACTGTCCCAAGCGGCCTCGGCAATCTCTGAAAATATGTTCGATTTTCCCACAATAATTACATTAGGGTTTCTTCGGAATCTGGTATGGTCCGGCTCGGTGTTGCTGATGTTGTTGTGCTAAGGGACGTCTCATAGGTCCTCCTTGTTGTGTCCTTGCCGGTCCCTGCTGTGTCCTTGCCGATCCTTGTTATGTCCTCAGCTGACCTCCCTTTCCTCTGCTGATGGTTTCTTGCAATCTGGCTTATGTTAGTAGTTCAGCATAAGAGACTCGAGACTGCGAGCTTGTATAATGTTGGAGCTCCTGGGTCAGTCCTTGATGAAACCTCTTAGCCTTAGCCAAGTCATCAGGTATCAAGGCAGCGCCATATTTGCTGAGTCGACTAAACTCGACATCATACTCGTCCATCGTTCGGTTCCCCTGCTCCAAGTGAAGAAACTAATCGTATAATGTATCTCTGACGGTGTCCGGGAAGTACTTTCTCTCGAAGCACTCCAAGAACTGCTCCCAAGTCTGGTATGTACCCAACTGGCGCTCCATGGATTACCACCAGTGATGAGCATTACCATCTAGAAGTGTCCTTACACCCATCATCCATAGGTTCGTAGGTAACTGCGATGCCTCCAGTAGCTTCTGAGTATGAGTGATCCAGTTGATAGTCTCCTCCGGGCTCTTAGTGCCCTTGTACGACCTCGGACCCATGCGAATAAAGTCCTTTACTGATCCCACTCTAGCTCGAGGGACTGGAGCTAGTGCTTGGGTTGGTATAGTAGCCTGTGCAGCCATTCTCTCAAGTGCTACCAAAAATTCTTGCCTCTGCTCGGCTGCCTGCTGCCTCTGTTCCTGCATCATCATCTGAAAGAATTGGAACAGCTGCGCTTGGCCATCTTGCGGTACTGGGAAAGCTGGAAGGTTCTCAATAGGTGAAGCAGATAGATCAGATGGAATTGGAGTGTTAGTCTGTCCATCTGGCCCCGGAAGTCTAGGAAGCATTAGGGTCCCTCCTTGAGTCTGACTATTGACTCCAGAAGTTATGTCGCTATCGGCAGCAGTACATCCATTTTGCATATCCATCTCTCTGCAGGTGATGTACGAAATGATTAGAAGAAGTACAGGAATCAAACAGGATGTAAGTATTAAATAGGAAGGATGAGTTTCAGTCAAGCGTGGATGAGATCCTTATACTCTATTCCTATATGCAGGCTTGTTCGGTACAGTTACGTAACCGAGACAATATATTCTTGACCTGCATGGGCCACCACCAAAAATATGTCACGCTCCAGTCCTAAAATACGTAGGACTAGGAATACGTAACACGCCAGCCGTATGTATACGAACTCCAATATATGGAAACCATATACACACGTACGCTGTACATGAATTATCCAATCCACAGTGGTAATTACTGTCACAATAAGTCGCACACAAATCTATATCTCATCCACAGTACCAATAAATAATAGATAAATGGAAATCAATAACTGAATATCAAATAAGCAGTCTCAAAGTGTGATAGTCGGGTGGAAACAAATCCACTGCAAATCGACTATACCAAAACTACTAAAGAGAGAAGGGAATAAACTCTAATATAAGAATAAATATCTCGAAAAAGAATAGCAATTAGAATCTATAAACAGCTGCAATGGATCACATATAATCCGAAGGTAAGACCTTCTCAGACTGATAGGTAGCGTCAGGTCCAGGTCCATACTCCTGCGGGTACTCCTATTCATCTATATTTGGAAAGGTACCAGGTCCTCAGAGGGACGTAACAAGATACATATAAACATGCCAATAAAGTACTGAAATATAAACATCCATTGGGGTCGCCTGTAAACCCCCTGAGATTTAGCTATTTTAATTTAATATAATATTCAAAATTATTATTTTTATTATTAATTTGGATTAAGTAAACAAAAGTATCCCTTAAAAATATTTTCCGTAACTTTAATTTTTAGGAGCACAACATTAGCCATTATCTCCAAACAAATTTTATATGCATGATCTAGACGAGCCCACCTTAATTTATGATTATCATATCTCACTCAAACATATCTCCTTGTGCTCTATTTTTATATAAAATATTCGGGTCAAAAACTTAATTGACCATTCCGATTTAAATTGGAGATCCAATTTCGACCAATTCTTTCGACCTAATGCATGATCATGATCTATACTAGGTCTAAGACACACATGATACATGTATCCCACTCTATTGAACCTCTATGTGCTACCTACCCTCAATAGTCACAAATGACCAATTTTCTAGTAAATCGGACCAACTTAGTCAAACTAAACCGCAACAACCCGAAAATGACCCAACTAGAAGTAGTTGGACTTAACCTAGGTTGACTAAGCTAGGTTTGACCATCCATACTAAACATCATTTCAGTTATGGACAGCCATGGATTTATTTAATCATTAGGGTAGAATGTGAAAGGAAAGGGGTTATAACTTGTGACCTTTCCTTACCCCATTGGTAACTCCAAACCCTTCTCCTCCCCACTAGGCAGTCCATAACCCCCCTCTCTTCACCACCCCCATTAGAACCACCTGAAAAAAACTTCTTCCTAACTCTCTTCCTCACATTTTCTATTCACAAACCATCTCCAAATTCCTTCTCTATCTTCCTCCACACCTCCATCCATCCAACCCTACCCAGCCTGAATCTTAATTCAGCAATACCCCCACCAATCCGACCCTATCTCCCTCCACAGTAAGTATATTTCTCTCAAATTTTGTGTTCTTATTCCTCTCCCTGTTCTTATCACTTTCTTTTCACAAACCTTCTATCAAAATTCATTTTAAGTTTCTCAAAAATAGCCCTCCATCAGAGGTGTCCAGGCTGAATCCGAAATCAGTGTAGCATCTTCTCAGGCCACTCCACTACCTCCATAGCCTCCAAACCACCACTACAGCACCCAAATATCCTTCTCCTACCTCTCCTTAACAAGTTTCATTTATAACTAAGCACCTAAATCATCCTACAACTCCCCCAAATACCCCTTACAAAACGAAGACACCCTGTTGAATCCACCAGCAATAGCACCACTTAAACACCTTGTTGCCACCAATTCCAGCACTAAAACCCCTTCAATAACCACCCTATCTTCATCCTCTATCTCTCTCCTAATCTCTATAATTCTCAAAGTACTTGGAGAAATATTTTGAAGCCCCGGACAGTAGCTACGAGACGAAGTGTCCAAATCTGGACAGATTTGTGCAAGCAGTGCACAACCCTCTTTTGCCTTCCCATTTCACTTTGGTAAGAGCTCCAACTCCTCCTACTCAACAATTTCTACATGTACTTCATATCTCTATTAAATTTCACTAACTTTGTATGATATTATACCAAGAATATTTATTACTTCTCATGTCTAGACTTGAATGTTATTTATGCACTTGTTGTCCTATTCACTTTGCCATGATCTAAAATTCAAGCAATCACTTGCAAAATATAATTTTTACTCTAATTATCACTAAATTTCAGAATGTATAAATTTTGTTTAGGGTGTTATATATAAATAAATGCATGGTTGAGACATGATTAAATATTGTGCAACTAGTAGTATATTTTGCCTAGGTTTTGTGATAGCTAGTTTTATTATTTATAAACACTATGTTGGAATATAGAAGATGTCATGCTAAGGTTGTTCACTAGTTATAGTAGTGCTTGCACACATGTTTCATGACAAATACAAGAAATAAATGAGGTATATGCCATGATCTTATTATAAATTCAGATTTGACTTGTCTATGTATACTTGATATTTTGTAGTAGAACGAGAGTTGTATATAGTTGGATGAATGGATATACTTGAGAAATACAATATGTGATTATTTGTGATGACCCTAACGTGACCTATTGTTAATGCTTATGTTCATGTTTTAATAGACAAAACTAACCCTAAGTTGGTTAACATAGTTTGACACTTAGTGAATACCAAGGTTGATGATATGTTGTATATGGAAATCTAGTGTGAGAACACCTAGTACCTATATGAACCTTCATTATAACCATGTTTATGAGGCTTGACGATGTTATGTGACTAGTAGGCTTGGTGTTTACACACTTTCTTGGTCCTTGACTAGTGAACCTTAGCCAACCTACTTTGTTAGAACCCCAAATTATTTTAGACTCTAAATAATTGATGGCACTGTATAAGTGGTATCCTTGATTAAATTAGACCCTAATTGTCTAATAATTAATGAAGTAGAGTAGTTGTACTCTTGTGCATGCTTAGTGAACCATGTCATAGTAACTAATTTTATGATATTATATATTTAGGCTCTTGGGATCGCACGAGCGTGAATTCGAGAGCAGGTTCTTTGTATTATCAACTTGGAGTTCCAGGCAAGTGTACCTTGCCAAACATTACAGTTCTTGTTACATATTTTCTTGTTTATTTATATTATGGTACATGCTTAACCTAGGACCGTGTGACTTACTTAGCGTCCAATTAATAGTCGGGTGCCAACACTGTATGCAGAGTTGGGTAACGTCGCCTAGAGATGGATATTCGTAACCCTTTACATTCTCGTACTTGTCTTATCAAGTACACTATAACCCAGGACACTTGACACTATTCATGAGACAGAATTTTTCTGAGATATTCATGGTGATTCTGTGTAGGATGCAGGATTGACATAGACATTATATTCATAGATATTATATGACTTGTTGTATTTAGCTATGATCTCGCGTGACATGGATATATGACGTTATGGACATGAGACGTGTGGTTACATTGAGTGGGGAGAGACACACAGGCTATAGGCTATTTTATATATATCTACTACTATTGTGAGGTCGTAGACTCTCCAGCAGAGCTAGACCCATTACTTGTTATTACTGCTACCGGCTCCCCGACACAGAGCTTGTAGCGGTCTCAGCCTGAGTACAAGTGATGCTCTCACTTGCATATCACATAGCTGGTTACATAGTTTGCCCTATTGTTATACTTATATATACTGTATTTATTTTGGCATGCTGTTTCTTGTACCTTGTTACGTCCCTCTGAGGACCTGGTCCCTTGCCAGTTTTGCAGCATAGATCGTTGTGAAGCTTGCCTGGAGTTGCTGATGTGTGTTGCTTTGTCTTGCAGGAATTGGTGCCAGGTACTTATATCTTTTCTTCCAGAGTCATGGTTATTATTTATATTGTTTATTCATCTGCTGATATAGCCTAGTTTTATAGACTCATATTCCTTTCTCGAGTCTATTTGAGCTTAAGTGTTATTGGCGGCCGACTTTAGCACATGTAGCTCATTCTTGTATATTCTGATCATTGTGGATTGAGGCATAGATATCTATATTTACTTGATTATATAGATAGTGACCATTTTAATACAGCTTATATGTATTCGAGTCGGACCGGAGTCTGGTCGAATGCGTAGCTGGCATGTTACGTATTCCTAGTCCTACGTATTTTGGGATTGGGGTATGACATATTTTTGTGGTGGCCCATGGAGGTCTTGATTAAATCGTTTCGGTTATTTTTTAATACCGAGCGAGCCGGTAATCAGGATTAACAGTATTAGTATCTCAATCCACAACTGATTTGAAAATTCTTTAGCATTTGATTATCGCCATTGGACTTCATAATTGTCCACTTTTATTTCCCTCGGCATCCTTAATATTGTTTATCATCTCTCCTTATTTCAGAGAGATGAATGTTCGTGCATGGTGTTTCATCCAAAAGCAGATCCTTATCAAGGCGAAAGAAGACATGCTAGATATAAATTTTTGAGAAGATGGTTACCGTTAATAGGATAGGTAGATAGGTTATTTCTATATGCTAGAGCTAGTATAGATTGTTAGCATGAGAATTGAATATAGTATTAGAGGCCTAGAACTAATAAAACCTTACCCTTACTTAAGGTAGCCGTAATTTGGAAGTATTAGAAGTTAGCAAGATGGTTTAGAATACTTTATGGAATACATAGCTATATGCTAGGGATCAAATGTGCCTCATGATGGTGATACAAGAAATTATATTATGACCTTAAGAAATTGGAACCTTACGTAACAGGCCATAGTGGTTAAATCTCTAGTTGTCTTATGACTTTTAGTATCAAAATTAGATCTTATGACCCCTTAAATTATTGATGACTATAGGTCTGGACTAAATAGATATATAGATTGCTAGACCTAATATTTGAGTAATTAGATAACTCAAGTACTAAAGTATAGCTTTCGAAATAAAATTAGATGTATTTGATTAACTGGGTTGTTAGTGTTAATTGAACAAGTGAGTACTACCCATTGACAAGCTAGTATTTGTGATAGAGAAAATAGGTTGAAGGATGAGAGTTTTATGATATAGTCTTGAGTTAGATATAGTGAATTGCCTATAATAGATGATAAGCTATAACAAGATGGTAACCATATAGTTTGGATGAAGGGTATACATGGAATGAACAAGGAGAAAATCTCAGGTTCAAGGTGAAGAAGGTAGAATGGTAACAAGAAGAGTCACGAGAAGTACATGATCTTGAGCATTTTAAATTAAAAGAAAGATCTAGGAAGGACTGAAGATTTATCACTCGGCAGTTGCCTAGAAGATATATACTACGAAGCGGAAAGTACTGGGTCATGATTGACGAAGCTTATAATTGAAAACAAGATTAACATACAAAAAGGATATAAAGGTGAGTAGAAAATAAATGATAAGGAAAAGATATTATGGTCGCATAATCCAAAGAGAAGGGATTGTGGTATGGACTTCAGGAATAATAATTTTAGCATTTATGAATTATAATGCTTTTAGAATTTTGAGAATTTAGTGCGAGTAAAAATTGTTGATCAGTCTCGAAGTGATACGAATTTTAAAGAATTAAACATAGGTTCAGAATCCCATACTGACTTGTTAGTCATTCTGTAGAGGATTATCACAAGACCCTTAGATTATAGATTTACATATGGTAGAAAAGTGTAAATGGAAGATAGAAGTCTTATATGAATGATAGCTGAATATTGTGAATTTACACATAAACTTATTAGGGTCAGGGATTTAGATTTTTGACTAATAGGGTATGATCTTGCTGGACCTATCCTCAGTAGTAGGTGATGAGAACCTATTTTTAATTTACCATAGCCAATGGAATTTTAGATTTTAGAAATCTTATTCTTTTTATTGTATTGATTATATTTTTATCTAGGGTATTTAGAATGATTGAATAGATATTTATTACATAATTTCTATTTTTTTTTTGTACTACGTATTTGAATAGGTGCTTATGTCGTATTTTATTATATGTATTTCTCTTAGGAATCGTTGAGTTGAGATTCTAGACTATGTATGACTGACTGACTAGATTAGACTTATTGCTGCTAAGAGCAATTATAAGAAGTTAGGTTAGAGTATTTTATTGGGGATACTATAGGTTGATGACGTTGTACCAAGGAAAGGATAAAAATATAATAGCAGTCTTAGCTGTAGAATAAAGGATTTAGATACTACATAGGTAGCCTTGAATAATTTGTGCTTGTAAGATTTTAGTGCCTAACCCATTCACTCCTTTTGAGAGTTAAGATATGGCATTATTTTCTTTGTAAATATTGAAAGATTCAAACTGAGTTTGTGTTGCGGCATCCTTTTGAAACCTAGGCCTATAGGTGGTGAATTTTCTAGATGACGATTAGCATAATAACAATAATGAGATAGTACATGGTGGTGAAAATATATTTTGAGGACCAACAGCCTTAGACAATTAAATTATATGTATATGGAAGTTTAAGGTTTTTAGAATGGGTATGAGTAAGTACCAAGATATATTTATATATTTAGAGATATAATGAGTTATGGTTGGAGAGATAAATTTTGAATTTCGATGACGAAATTTTTCTAAGGTGGATAGATTGTAAACCCCCTGAGATTTAGCTATTTTAATTTAATATAATATTCAAAATTATTATTTTTATTATTAATTTGGATTAAGTAAACAAAGTATCCCTTAAAAATATTTTCCGTAACTTTAATTTTTAGAAGCACAACATTAGCCATTATCTCCAAACAAATTTTATATGCATGATCTAGACGAGCCTACCTTAATTTATGATTATCATATCTCACTCAAACATATCTCCTTGCGCTCTATTTTTAATGTAAAATATTCGGGTCAAAAACTTAATTGACCATTCCGATTTAAATTGGAGATCCAATTTCGACCAATTCTTTCGACCTAATGCATGATCATGATCTATACTAGGTCTAAGACACACATGATACATGTATCCCACTCTATTGAACCTTTATGTGCTACCTACCCTCAATAGTCACAAATGACCAATTTCCTAGTAAATCGGACCAACCTAGTCAAACTAAACCGCAACAACCCGAACATGACCCAACTAGAAGTAGTTGGACTTAACCTAGGTTGACTAAGCTAGGTTTGACCATCCATACTAAACATCATTTCAGTTTTGGACAGCCATGGATTTATTAAATCATTAGGGTAGAATGTGAAAGGAAAGGGGTTATAACTTGTGACCTTTCCTTACCCTATTGGTAACTCCAAACCCTTCCCCTCCCCACTAGGCTGTCCATAACCCCCCTCTCTTCACCTCCCCCATTAGAACCACCTAAAGAAAACTTCTTCCTAACTCTCTTCCTCACATTTTCTATTTACAAACCATCTCCAAATTCCTTCTCTATCTTCCTCCACACCTCCATCCATCCAACCCTACCCAGGCTGAATCTTAATTAAGAAATACCCCCACCAATCCGGCCCTATCTCCCTCTACAGTAAGTATATTTCTCTCAAATTTTGTGTGCTTATTCCTCTCCATGTCCTTATCACTTTCTCTTCACAAACCTTCTATCAAAATTCAATCTAAATTTCTCAAAAATAGCCCTCCATCAGAGGTGTCCAGGCTGAATCCGAAATCAGTGTATCATCTTCTCAGGCCACTCCACCACCTCCATAGCCTCCAAACCACCACTACAGCACCCAAATATCCTTCTCCTACCTCTCCTTAACAAGTTTATTTATAACTAAGCACCTAAATCATCCTACAACTCCCCCAAACACCCCTTACAAAACGAAGACACCCTGTTGAATCCGCCAGCAATAGCACCACTTAAATACCTTGTTGCCACCAATTCCAGCACTAAAACCCCTTCAATAACCACCCTATCTTCATCCTCTATCTCTCTCCTAATCTCTATAATTCTCAAAGTACTTGGAGAAATATTTTGAAGCCCCGGACAGTAGCTACGAGACGAAGTGTCCAAATCTGGACAGATTTGTGCAAGCAGTGTACAACCCTCTTTTGCCTTCCCATTTCACTTTGGTAAGAGCTCCAACTCCTCCTACTCAACCATTTCTACATGTACTTCATATCTCTATTAAATTTTACTAACTTTGTATGATATTATACCAAGAATATTTATTACTTCTCATGTCTAGACTTGAATGTTATTTATGCACTTGTTGTCCTATTCACTTTGCCATGATCTAAAATCCAAGCAACCACTTGCAAAATATAATTTTTACTCTAATTATCACTAAATTTCAGAATGTATAAATTTTGTTTAGTGTATTATATATAAATAAATGCATGGTTGAGACATGATTAAATATTGTACAACTAGTAGTGTATTTTGCCTAGATTTTGTGATAGCTAGTTTTATTGTTTATAAACACTATGTTGGAATATAGAAGATATCATGCTAAGGTTGTTCACTAGTTATAGTAGTGCTTGCACACATGTTTCATGACAAATACAAGAAATAAATGAGGTATATGCCATGATCTTATTATAAATTCAGATTTGACTTGTCTATGTATACTTGATATTTTGTAGTAGAACGAGAGTTGTATATAGTTGGATGAATGGATATACTTGAGAAATACAATATGTGATTATTTGTGATGACCCTAACTTGACCTATTGTTAATGCTTATGTGCATGTTTTAGTAAGACAAAACTAACCCTAAGTTGGTTAACATAGTTTGACACTTAGTGAATACCAAGGTTGATGATATGTTGTATATGGAAATCTAGTGTGAAAACACCTAGTACCTATATGAACCTTTGTTATAACCATGTTTATGAGGCTTGACGATGTTATGTGACTAGTAGGCTTGATGTTTACACACTTTCTTGGTCCTTGACTAGTGAACCTTAGCCAACCTACTTTGTTAGAACCCCAAATTATTTTAGACTCTAAATAATTGATGGCACTGTATAAGTGGTATCCTTGATTAAATTAGACCCTAATTGTCTAATGATTAATGACGTAGAGTAGTTGTACTCTTGTGCATGCTTAGTGAACCATGTCATAGTAACTAATTTTATGATATTATATATTTAGGATCTTGGGATCGCACGAGCGTGAATTCGAGAGCAGGTTCTTTGTATTATCAACTTAGAGTTCCAGGCAAGTGTACCTTGCCAAATATTACAGTTCTTGTTACATATTTTCTTGTTTATTTATATTGTGGTACATGCTTAACCTATGACCGTGTGACTTACTTAGCGTCCGATTAATAGTCGGGTGCCAACACTGTATGCAGAGTTGGGTAACATCGCCTAGAGATAGATATTCATGACCCTTTACATTCTCGTACTTGTCTTATCAAGTACACTATAACCCAGGACACTTGACACTATTCATGAGACAAAATTTTCCTGAGATATTCATAGTGATTCTGTGTAGGTTGCAGGATTGACATAGACATTATATTCATAGATATTATATGACTTGTTGTATTTAGCTATGATCTCGCGTGACATGGACATGAGACGTTATGGACATGAGACGTGTGGTTACATTGGGTGGGGAGAGACACACAGGCTATAGGCTGTTATATATATATATATACTACTATTGTGAGATCATAGACTCTCCAGCAGAGCTAGATCCATTACTTGTTATTACTGCTACCGGCTTCCCGACACAGAGTTTGTAGCGGTCTCAGCCTGAGTACTAGTGATGCTCTTACTTGCATATCACATAGCTGGTTACATAGTTTGCCCTATTGTTATATTTATATATACTGCATTTATTTTGGCATGCTGTTTCTTTTACCTTGTTACGTCCCTCTGAGGACCTGGTCCCTTGCCAGTTTTGCAGCATAGACCGTTGTGAAGCTTGCCTGGAGTTGCTGATGTGTGTTGCTTTGTCTTGCAGAATTTGGTGCCAGGTACTTATATCTTTTCTTCCGGAGTCATGGTTATTATTTATATTGTTTATTCATCTGCTGATATAGCCTAGTTTTATAGACTCATATTCCTTTCTCGAGTCTATTCGAGCCTATGTGTTACTGGCGGCCGACTTTAGCACATGTAGCTCATTCTTGTATATTCTGATCATTGTGGATTGAGGCATAGATATCTATATTTACTTGATTATATAGATAGTGACCATTTTAATATAGCTTATATGTATTCGAGTCGGACCGGAGTCTGGTCGAATGCGTAGCTGGCATGTTACGTATTCCTAGTCCTACGTATTTTGGGACTGGGGCGTGACATCGCCTAACCATCTATGTGAATGCAGTTTCAGAACAACTTTCCACCAAGTGGGCTCTCTGGCTGAAAATTGGGACTGGCATGACTCTCTCGGAGAATCAGGGGCCTCAAAGCATGTCGTCTTTTGAATGACAGAGGCCGCCAAGTAGTATAGGGGTCATCACCGCCCGTATCTCCAGCGGAGCTTCCGGGTTACAGAAGGAAAAAGTATAAAGGAGCCCAAATGCCTTACTTGTTGTTCTCTCCACCCAATGCTCTAAGCATGTGTCATATAACACCCCGTTCCGCTCAAGCGGACTGCCGTTTCAAACGACAATAGTACAGCTTTTCCGACCCGCTTTGCCTCAAAGAGAATGCAAAGGATATCCAGACTTGTCCTTACAGGAATCCGGCTTAGGCTTTCAGAGGATCGCTTGGCGTATCGCTCTACCGAGGCGAATCATCGCTAAGGTGGGTGGCTACGGTGAACTTGTCTTTGCTTAGCCAGCACACATAAAATCTGGAATATACATGCTAGTCGCTAGGTGATTCACCCCCTGCATGCTAATAAATCCAACGCACCTAGCTAAGGGAATAATCCCAACTCATATTGCTTGCTAGAACATGGAAATGAAATACTGCTTATATTCAGACCCTCGCATGCTAAGTCCCTTAACGGTTTTATCTCTCGGCTTACCTTCGGGTCCGAGCAACGTGCCTGCTTATGTTCCTTAGAACGCATGCTTGTCTGCTTGAATGTTGCATTATTTTTATCCATACCCCGGAAGACTACTACGTGGTCATTCCGTGCCTGAATAACCCTGCAAGTATCCGGTACCGTTAGGTTGCCAAGGCAGTTCCCGATTCAGGAGACTGCATCATGTCAAGCAAAGAATCATACTCCTGTGGCAAGACTCATTCAGGTATTTGGATCTCCCTGCAAGTCTCCCTCGTGTGGGCTTACATCAGCCTAGGAGACTGTGCATATCCAATAGCTAAATAAATCATACAATACAGCTTGTCGTGTGCTCGTGTTGCCTTAACTGCATGAAACGTGAACTTAATAATCGTGTTCGATCATGGACAACTTGTGCACAAGGATATAAGTTCTGCGGACGGTGCTGGGGCACTGGCACCGATCCGATCCGGGCAGACTTTGTGTTTATAGTCACTCGTGTGCGGACTGGGTAACTTACAACGCATCATGTTTTATGAGCTCCTCGTGTTTTCTCGTTGCATGTTATTCATGTCCTTGACTAGTCCATTATGGCATCAGCCAGTGATCCTCGTGTGTGTATGCTTGCAATGCCTCGTGTGTTTATCGTGAGAATATCGCTTGTAATGCATCGTGTGTTTATCGTGTGTATTTAACCTGTTGCATGCTTACCTGTAAAATAAAAGATAACAAGCCATCCTCGCTTAGCGGCTATCCGCATGCGAGTTACTGTATCGCATGAAACATATAAACTAAACACCTGAACGATCTTGAAATAAGTGCTCGTGTTTGCATATGCTATGCCTCCTGAATATTTATACATGCCCCTGCTTAAATTAACAATGTTTGCCTTGGACAGGGAAGGATAAATGGTAAGTTGGTAAGTCTCGCCGTGTTTCCTCAAATATCGCACGGCGCACTGCCCGACACGTTAGGCTATTCAATGTTTGCATGAAACTGATCCTAAGGCAACTAGAAAGACAACTTAATAGTTGGTGCACGGAACTCATATTACGTGTTTGGATTTGTCGAGCGGGCGAGTAGCTTCCCCACCAGTGCATTCAATGTACTGATAATCCACCAGTTTGTATGCAGGGTGCGGGAGAACCTCGTTCGGTGCAGATGCCTCCAACGTGCGTGCTTAGGCATGAAGATCACTCCGAAGCAACGGTGCATCCGGGACTGAAGCACATATACAAGACATAATGTTGTAAACATAGCCCGAACTCGCCTGAACATCGCCTGTACAATCATTCCACAATTGTAGCCACTTGGCACGCTTTTACTGTTCAGAGAGAGAGGCTTGAGCGACTTGTAATCTCGGCTATACGCCGCCTGTAACACATGTTAATATCAATAAAGAGTTGCTTTACTTCAAACTTGTGTTTCAACGCTTCCGCTATATTGTCGACTCAGTGAACCTGTTACCGATCGCCTATGCGTTCATGACTCCGCTGCACTCGGACAATCTGTGCGACTCTGTAGCTTAGAACTCTTACCACCAGCCAATGAATCACGGCCTTGCACGGGCGCGGTTCACGCTCGTGCGGCATCACGCCCGGATGGGTTAAGCGATCTTTCCGCGGGAGCGCTGGCGAGGGTGATTCCCGCCTAGCGGGAACAGCCGAAATAGCCTGCGGGAGATCGGGGCATGACATAGTGGTATCAGAGCTGGCTTCTACGCCTTTGGACTTCGATTCGATATCTCTGTTTCGAAAGCTCGTTCGTGGGTTATGTGCACGCTCTCTCTCAATGCCTCGATGGGATGTTCCAATAATAAGTCTAAATACTTTCAAAATGCGTTTTGAATGATATGCTTGCTTGTATGTTGTTGTGCTGCGAGTGGCCTTTGTGCCAACCTGTGCGAACCCTTGAGAGTATCGCTAGTAGCTTGTCCAATTTTCACTAACCCTAAGTTTGGTTGAATGCAACTATTCGAGGGACCCCTTGAACTAGTGCACCATCCAAGACTTAAGAAAAGGTGAAACTCGAGTGCTAAGACTTCGCTATCACTAAGCTGGTTGACGTGTTCACGCTAGAGGGGCCCTTCGAAAGTGCGTACGATCCAGTCTAAGCGATATGCTAAGATCGACGCTTGTACAAGTGAATATCCAAATGAACAAGTACAACGACTTGTCTAGGATTGCCTCAACCCTAGATCACTGCTTGTCCTTAGTAAGTCTCGAGGACGAGACTTTTTCTAAGTTGGGTAGGATGTAACACCCCGTTATCCGCTCAAGCGGACTGCCGTTTCAAACGGCAATAATACAGCTTTCCCAACCCGCTTTGCCTCAAAGAGAATGCAAAGGATATCCAGACTTGTCCCTACAGGAATCCGGCTTAGGCTTTCAGAGGCTCGCTTGGCATATCGCTCTACCGAGGCGAATCATCACTAAGGTGGGTGGCTACGGTGAACTTGTCTTTGCTTAGCCAGCACATATAAAATCTAGAATATACATGCTAGTCGCTAGGTGATTCACCCCTTGCATGCTAATAAATCCAACGCACCTAGCTAAGGGAATAATCCCAACTCATATTGCTTGCTAGAACATGGAAATGAAATACTGCTTATATTCAGACCCTCGCATGCTAAGTCCCTTAACGGTTTTATCTCTCGGCTTACCTTCGGGTCCGAACAACGTGCCTGCTTATGTTCCTTAGAACGCATGCTTGTCTGCTTGAATGTTGCATTATTTTCATCCATACCCCGGAAGACTACTACGTGGTCATTCCGTGCCTGAATAACCCTGCAAGTATCCGGGACCGTTAGGTCGCCAAGGCAGTTCCCGATTCAGGAGACTGTATCATGTCAAGCAAAGAATCATACTCCTGTGGCAAGACTCATTCAGGTATTTGGATCTCCCTGCAAGTCTCCCTCGTGTGGGCTTACATCAGCCTAGGAGACTGTGCATATCCAATAGCTAAATGAATCATGCAATACAGCTTGTCGTGTGCTTGTGTTGCCTTAACTGCATGAAACGTGAACTTAATAATCGTGTTCGATCATAGACAACTTGTGCACAAGGATATAAGTTCTGCGGACGGTGCTGGGGCACTGGCACCGATCCGATCCGGGCAGACTTCGTGTTTATAGTCACTCGTGTGCGGACTGGGTAACTTGCAACGCATCGTATTTTATGAGCTCCTCGTGTTTTCTTGTTGCATGTTATTCATGTCCTTGACTAGTCCATTATGGCATCAGCCAGTGATCCTCGTGTGTATATGCTTGCAATGCCTCATGTATTTATCGTGTGAATATCGCTTGCAATGCATCGTGTGTTTATCGTGTGTATTTAACCTGTTGCATGCTTGCCTGTAAAATAAAATATAACAAGCCATCCTCGCTTAGCGGCTATCCGCGTGCGAGTTACTGCATCACATGAAACATATAAACTGAACACCTGAACGATCTTGAAATAAGTGCTCGTGTTTGCATATGCTATGCCTCCTGAATATTTATACATGCCCCTGTTTAAATTAACAATGTTTGCCTTGGACAGGGAAGGATAAATGGTAAGTTGGTAAGTCTCACCATGTTTCCTCAAACATCGTACGGCGCACTGCCCGACACGTTAGGCTATTCAATATTTGCATAAAACTGATCCTAAGGCAACTAGAAAGACAACTTAATAGTTGGTGCACGAAACTCATATTACGTGTTTGGATTTGTCGAGCGGGCAAGTAGCTTCCCCACCAGTGCATTCAATGTACTGATAATCCACAAGTTTGTATGCAGGGTACGGGAGAACCTCGTTCGGTGCGGATGCCTCCAACGTGCGTGCTTAGGCGTGAAGATCACTCCGAAGCAACGGTGCGTCCGGTACTGAAGCACATATACAAGAGATAATGTTGTGAACATAGCCCGAACTCGCCTGAACATCGCCTGTACAATCATTCCACAATTGTAGCCACTTGGCACGCTTTTACTGTTCAGAGAGAGAGGATTGAGCGACTTGTAATCTCGGCTATACGCCGCCTGTAACACATGTTAATATCAATAAAGAGTTGCTTTACTTCAAACTTGTGTTTCAATACTTCCGCTATATTGTCGACTCAGTGAACCTGTTACCGATTGCCTATGCGTTCATGACTCCGCTGCACTCGGACAATCTGTGCGACTCTGTGGCTTAGAACTCTTACAGCCAGCCAATAAATCACGGCCTTGCACGGGCGCGGTTCACGCTCGTGCGGCATCACGCCCGGATGGGTTAAGCGATCGTTCCGCGGGAGCGCTGGCGAGGGTGATTCCCGCCTAGCGGGAACGGCCGAAATAGCCTGCGGGAGATCGGGGCGTGACATGTCATGCCCCAGTCCCAAAAGTACACAGGACCAGGCCATGTTTCAGAACAACTTTCCACAATGGTGACAAGTCGGAAGCTCCTGCTGTGGATATGGCGCTGCCCTCTGCAGTGTCTGTGCTCCTGGACGACGGATCGGTCCTCCTGCTCCGGGCTGTGCTCTGACTGGTGTAGTCGTGCTGGTACGTCTAGCTCCTCTGACGATGGCCTCCTGGATTCTTGCCTCTACAAGAACCTCTTCATAAGAATTCCTCGCCTGTGTAGTGGTATACCTCTGTAGCTCGAGATTGAGGCCGTGATGAAATCTCTGGGCTTTCTCAAGATCGGTAGGTATCAGGACTGCACCAAATCTACTAAGGCGGCTGAACTCTGCGTCATAGGCGTCAACAGTCATATTTCCCTGTTCTAGATGTAGGAACTGGGAGTACAGGGCATTTCTGACTGTAGTTGGAAAATACTTTGCATTGAAATATTCTAGGAACTGTTCCCAAGTCTGGTTCTTCCCTACACTGCGCTCAATAGAATCCCACCAGTGGTGGGCATTGCCTTTCAGCTGGGCCCTCACTGCGGTCATCCAAAGGTCAGGGTGCAGTTGTGAAGTCTCTAATAGCATCTCCGTGTTGGTGACCCAGTCGGAGATTTGTTCTGCAGTCTCATTCCCCGAGAAAGTATCTGGTCCCATCTGTCGGAACCATCTAACAGTGCCACCTGCCTGGGCTGGTGGAGGTGCTGGTACTGGTGCTGGGACAGGTATCCTCTCTAGTACTGCCATCAAACTCTGTCTCAATGTCTCTGTCTGATGCCACTGTGCTTGCATCATCGCCTGGAAGAACTGAAGCATCTGTGGTTGTCCATCTGGCTGTGGCATCTAGGGTGGATAAGGTGGAGGCGGTGGTAGTGGAATCTCTGGCTGTGCGGTAGGCGTCTCCTCAGATGTCGGCCTCTCAGTCTGCGGCATCGGCGTAGCTCCTGAAGTCTGGCCCTCACAATGTTGCGTGGGGATTGTCTGGGAAGTCTGTCCCTCAGGCTGCGGTGTAGGATCGCCCTGCGATATCTCGCGCCAATATATCAGCGGGGTCTGTAGCGGGGGTTGCCCTTGGGGTACATTATCTCCTTGAGTGGTGTTATCTGGCATTGCGGCACGGGGTGCTCCTCGTCCACTGCACAAATTCATTTTGCTGCAAGAGATGGATTTCATTAAAAGAGTACGAGGACAACAAACAGGATGCAGATATTTAGAAGCAATATGAAGGAAGTTCAAAGGCGAATCAAAAAGTGGATGAGACCTAGTAATTTCTATCCTATTGCAGGCTCGCTGGGCATGTTACCATACCACAAGCGAAAAAGAAGACCTGCATGGGCCACCACTAAAACCATGTCACACCCCAGTCCCAAAAGTACACGGGACCAGGCTACGTGGCAATAGCCAGCTGACACGTCTTCGAGGATATCCCAATTTAATGGATCCACGAAGAGTGCTACGCTGTCCTAAAATACTAACATGTCCAATAACAGGTAATCTAATCTCATCCACAATATAAAGAGCAAGAAGTACTAAATAAACTGCTAGATAATAAATACCAGTCTCAAGATATCATAGTACAATCAGTGAAGTCTGGTGGGAACAAACCCACTACTATGACGAAATAAAGTACTGAAATGAGATATAAAAGATAATGATTAGGGCATCGGCTGACTAGATAATGATGCACCCAATCTATGCTGAAGGCCTACCAACTGATCACGGAAACTCTGACGGCTGCACCTCTAACTCATCGACTGTAGCGAATTTCGTCTCCTGTCCGGGGCCGTATACGGTGGGGCAGAAAGCCTCGTCTAAATCTGGAAGGAAACCAGGTCCTCAGAGGGACGTAACAAGATACATAGAAGCATGCTATATATAAATACTGAATAAGATAAAATGCAATAAAGGTGTGCTAGCCAATCTATGTGAATGCAATATGAGAACAACTGTGAGTATATGAGAAGGTGTAGGCTAAACATATGCTGACGTAATTCACCAGTCGTGACAACCGGCTAGTATATGCCACACATGTCCCCTATAACATGGGCACAGGAATACAGTAACGTCCAACATTCTATAGAGTAGGGTATCCACAATGTCATCAAGTAACGTCCCACACTCTACAGAACGTGGTATCAGTGATATATATAAATACGTCTGTATCACTCCATCGAGTGCGGTATCAGTGTAACAGAGTGGGGTGTCCCATATGCCTACCAGTCGTCCTCCCCTCCCAATGTAGATATACCCGTCAAATAATTGACACACATATCCCTTATCTAAATGCCAAGTCTCTAAACTGAAATAGTCATATATTGCTTGCTAACCGTGATGCACGTCACACGCGGCAAAAGCTAGTCGATATGCGAATACGCATCCCAATATGAGATTTATCACTAAGAGTACGTGTAAGGTGTCAGGTCTTGGAAGATAACAGGATATCCTCCCATAGGGTGAGTCTACTAATGACTAAGTCAATGTATACCAATCCTCGACGTATTTTATCGAATGCACCCGAGACAATCTCGGACGCGCACAGATGTATAAGACAGAACAACAAGCATACAATATTGTAAACTCCCTCACCCAAAATAGGTATTTTGTGTATATTTTATATTATTATATTTATTATATATGTTGAATTTATTTAGAATATGCTCTTAGTTAATTAAAAAATAAATTTCTTGATATATTTACTTATATAAATATTTATTTAGAATTATTTTAGGTTATTTTAGATTTTTGAAGATTTTTCTAGAATTTTTGGTAATTAAAACTTAGAAAACATAAATTTCTAGGACTTCTATGATTTACTATACGACCATACTTGCATGTCGTTCCTACCAAATATTTATTTTAGTTTAAAATATTTAATTATATTTTTTGTAATTTATTTAGAATTTTAAGAAATTTATTTAGATTTTAAAATTATTTAGGATTTATTTGGATATATATAGTCTTAATATTAGATAGATACTAATTTAGTGTTAATAGATATTAATAAGATTTTATAAATTATTTATATTATCTTTAATTATATTTAAGATTATAAATTATTGAGATAAATTTAAACTCAATTTTAAATTAATTCAAATCCTGAACCTACTAGGAAATCAAATTCATGCATATCCTATCCTTATTTAAATTCATCATAATCCTATCCAAATTAACCAATTCTAGTCGTATTTAATTAAGTAGTGTCCACCATTATAAATACCTCATCCTTCATTTTTTTTTTTCCCAAATTCCTCTCTTTTTCGTCCAAAAAATAGTCAAAATTCTTCATAAATTCAGCCTCATTTTCTACTAGTTATGACGAATTAAAAAGACGATATCTCCTAGCTCCGGACTCCAAACACGCTCCAATTTTTTTTGTTAGAACGATAATGAGGTTAGCTTTCTGATAATATAAATTGTTTTTCTAAATTATTAGTATTAAATTCTGGAAAATTCGTAGAGCACAGCATGTCCGAAAATAGACGTGTTTCGATGTTTTCGCGATTCCGGGAGAACCAGGAATCATAATCATGAACCGTTTAAAGTTTCGGAAAGCTAATGTCAAGATAATCGACATATATTTTTCCCAGAATTTATTTTGAAGTATTTCATACTGTTAATTCTATAGAACTTCTAGGTTATAATTTAACCATCGGTGCAAAATACAAAATTTGTATGTACCATAATTTCCAAACGAATTTGAATTCAGACGAGCCGTAAATTTCAGTATGTTTTTGATGCTGAAATCTACAGGAAATCATGCATGAAAGTCAAGTTTGTATCGGTTGACTTTTTGGTCAACAGATCGCCTCGATTTGCGTGCCATGAGTCTCGAGTTGATAAAATTCAGTTTCTTTGGACAAAATTTAGGAATTAACATAAAAATCAGAATAATAAGATTAAAATAGGATTTTAGAGTAATTATTCCAGAATTAAATAAATTAAAATAAATTAATGGTTATATTATTATATAGTTATATGAATATATATGTAAGTAAATGCTAATTGATAATTATGACTAAATATTCAGACTGTATGACCCTAGGACATCGTGGACTATCCCATACTTACCTTGACCATGTTGACCCTAAGAACTTGTGAATTTGTCTGCCTTGCGTACACTAACGTACTGGCATAGACACCTGTCAATTGACTGACTGATTTCGTACAGTACTTGAAGATGCGACACCTGCATAATTTAATGCGTAATTGACCGTGTTAGATGACTAGTGTTACCCCTAGTATACCCCCTGATTCCAGTGTAAATGTGGTTGAGTATATGCTAGTGTAATGACTAATGATTCTATTATATTATATTTATGTGTACATAGGATATTGGATTGTTCTGTGCGATTTCTGGAGCAGGTTATTGGTACATTGCAGCTTCCTTGCCAGGCAAGTATACCTTGCCATTGTACTGTTATTTATATTCCATATGTTGCATGCATCTTTATTTTTTGTCTTTAGTTCATATATTTTAACTGTTATATAAAATACGCGCGACGGTGACGTCGCGATATGTTTTTATTTATGTATTGCATTGACCTTGTTCATGAGACTACCCCACTATCATGTAGCACCATTAGGTTCATTGGCCGTGACACAGTTGTTACACGAGTGTGAGTCTCATATAGATCACGGACTGCGTGACAGGTCTGGCCTCCTGTACGTATGGGCCGTGCGTTAGGAATAACTGCTGTTAGAAACTTTACATGCTAGTAGACTTGGCAGTTATTAGAGGTTTAATCGTGTTATGGACATGACATGCTTAGAGCATTGGGTGGGGAGAACAACAAGTACCGCATTTGAGCTCCTTTGCACTTTTTCTGTGACGCCCGGATTCTCCGCTGGAGATACGGGTGGTGATGACCCATATATATATTATGTACATTGGCGGGCCTCCGCCGTTCAAAAGACGATGTGCCTTTGGGCCCCTGGATCTTCAAAAGAGAACCATGCCAAATCCCAGTTTTCAGCCAGATAGCTCACTTGTGGGGAAAGTTGTTCTTAACTGCATTCACTTTAGACGGTTAGGCGACCCCTTTGGATATTTATTTCAGTACTTTATTGGCATGTGTTTAAGTATCTTGTTATGTCCCTCTGAGGACCTGGTCCACTGCCAGATGTACCTGTTCTTGAGTATTTGCAGGAGCGCAGATTTGGAAGGATATAGATGCTTCGTGGGTGTCTTCTCTTCGAGCCGTGATTGGTAGCTGGTACTTATATTGTTTGAGTGAGTTGTACTTATATTGTATTTACTTTTTCCATTTGAGTTGGTAGTGGATTTGTTTCCATCCAACTATCATCCTTAGATACTTCTTATTGAGATCTAGTTCATAGATACTGGTTATTTATTTCTATATGATTTTGGTGGATGAGATTTAGATTATACCCTGTGGCTAGCGATATATTTTATACCACTTGTGGATTTGATATTCATATTACAGCGTACGTGTGGATTTGGTTTCCATATATTGGAGTTGCCATATCTATGCGGCTGGCATGCTTACGTGTCCTAGTCCTACGTATTTTTGGGACTGGGGCGTGACATATTTTTGTGGTGGCCCATGCAGGTCTAGAGCATATTGTCTCGGTTACGTTACTGTACCGAACAAGCCTGCACCTAGGACTAGAGTATAGGATCTCATCCACAATTGACTATGATTCATCTTCCTCCTCTATGTTCTATTCGAACAATTGTATCCTGCTTGATTCCTGTACTTCCCTAATAAGTTTCTTGAGTATATATAGCCTTCTGCTAGAATATAGGAACCCCTGTTATTAGGATGATAATTAGAGTAGCACACCTATTAAGAATACAACGAGAGTATAGACACACAACTAAGTTTAGAATATCTAGTGAACCCTAGAATTCCTTATCTCTAGAATTTGTTTACCATTACCCCTTGATGTATTATGAAAACTTAAGAGTAGTATAGGCACTACTAGAGTTAGTTAGAAGTTTACCATAATGTTTGACCCTAGTATTGAGGAACCAATGGAGAACCAATATCGAACATTAGGACTGAACCTAACCTTCATAGTTAGATAATATTAGAACTATAAACTTAGATCATTGTCTTTATTATTAGTAGACAGTACCTTAGAAAGCCAAGAGCAATGCCTAGAATATTTTCCTAATCATACCTCAAACATAGCAACTAACACCCCACTCTCCTTTAGAAAACCATGATGCTATCTAGAGCCCCTCTATTTCATATGTTGTTCCTCTGCGACCTTAGCGTTCGCTAATTGTGCGACGAATAAATTATCCCCTTTATTTCTTCATCTTTCAATTCATGCCAATCTGACGCTTCTGATTATAGACCAAGTGATTGTTTTCTATGATAGGACAAATGGTTTGCTAAAGTGATAGTTGCGATCTTGAATTTCGAATTATGTACCTTGTAGTTAGAACTTGATAGTTGGGCATTCATCTAGATTATAATTTTACGGTTATCCCTTAGTTTTAAATTATGTAACATATACCCCACCTCGATACAGGTTAGATCCCTTTCCTCTTAAACGACTAGTAACTCTTCTATCCCTATGATTGACACATGTTCTATGAGCACTATGATTAAGACTTAAGGTGACCCTCACCTATATAATGTAATAGGAGACCCTAATAAGTACCAAGATCTTTTCTCATATACCCTAATGAGAGTTTCTGTTTTATTTATATGTGCAAGATTATTTTGTAGGATCCTCTTAAGACTGTCACAGTATTAGTTTAATTGTTTTAAGTTGGGTAGTATGCCTCACAACCTAGTATCACATAGTCCACTTGACCCATCGAGGTAGTGTAACTGAATGATATTAATTGTATAATAGCATAAGACGACAGTGTTTATTCCGACGATAGAATTTAGAGGTCCATGCCCCTATTTGGTCGACTAGCGACTTAGACAAGAAGGTTGTATGATAACTGTAGAGATTGTAAGGTCTTTTATTATTGTTGCTTATGTTGTTTTTGTTTTGTGAACTTGAATTAATTTGCATCTTCTCTCATCATAATCCAGCGTAGTTATATTTGTTGTGCTATCTTAACTTATGCTGCTATTATAGCCTAGTTTTTGCAAGCTCATTCTTTATCAAGCTTGTTCACTACATATGTATTATTGGACGCGCACACTAATACATTCCAGAATCAGTGTACTACGGTCTGATCAACCATAGTGCGCTCGATTTGCCGTTCATATAACTATTTTACGTGGATTGAGATATATAGTGATTAGTAGACGAATGTACTTGCCCTCTAGATATAGCTGAGCATATCGTATCCGTTTCATAACTGAACTGATACGAGCATGTGAATAGGAACTACCAAAATAGGATTTCAATCCACAACTTCTTTGACAATTCCTAATTGAATTCTTTAAAGCGCCTTGATCCCCATACTTGCATTCTATTACCCCTCCTTGAACTCTTTTCCGTTGCTTTCCGTCTTCCCTTGTTTCGGAAAGACGAAATCTCGTGCTTGGATATAAGTGATACACGGATAGTATAAGATATACCCCATAGGCCAATCACATTATTTGGTGACTATCTTTCATAATTGATTAAGGGCATATCACATATGATATAGTTGGTGTTAAAGTTTTGAGGATTGAATGACATGAGAAAATAAATTGAGGAATATTTTTCTTAAGTGTAAGAGCCTTATGTGATAGATGGGTAAATTCTAAGTTGGGTAGAAATTGCAGTATTAAACTTGAGGAGAATTCTTTTAGATTGTGATCAAGTAGGATTAGATTGAGAGATTAAGTCCTTTTAATGTGGAGAATTTTAACAGAGGGATTAAGATAATGAGGATTTAATGAATTTTAAAAATCTTGATATTGAGGACCCAATATTTATACTTTGAGCACATGATTTAAATTTTGAATATTGAAGGATGAATCATCGATTTAAATTTTGAGGATAAATATAGAATTTTAGACTTGAACAATTGGTTAATTAGATTTAAATTTTACAATTTGATGATTTGAATTAAAAGTTCAATTTTGATTGTTGGGTCACCTATTTGAAATATTGAGGATGTAAATTGAGTTTAAATATTTGAATAGTACAAAATTCTTAAGTTAAGAATAGGAATAAGATTTGATTAGAATTGTTTATTGTTCAAAGTCTAGAGGAGATTATGATAGTTGGAAATTATGATATAAATTTTGATGTGGGATGTCATATAGACTTGAGTCAGATTTGGATGTTGATTATTTAAAAATCGAGAAAAGATTACGACAGGTTGAATTTTGATTTAAACAGTGGTTATATTAATTTTGAAGTGATCACGATATATTCGAATAGATTTTGTTATTTAAATTTTTGGAAGAGATTGCGATTGACATACCTTATGTACGAATGTGAAGGATTTAACAAATTATGTCTTATTTTAATTTCGAGGACAAAATTGTTTTAAGTTGGGTAGATTGTAAACTCCCTCACCCAAAATAGGTATTTTGTGTATATTTTATATTATTATATTTATTATATATGTTGAATTTATTTAGAATATGCTCTTAGTTAATTAGAAAATAAATTTCTTGATATATTTACTTATATAAATATTTATTTAGAATTATTTTAGGTTATTTTAGATTTTTGGAGATTTTTCTAGAATTTTTGGTAATTAAAACTTAGAAAACATAAATTTCTAGGACTTCTATGATTTACTATACGACCATACTTGCATGTCGTTCCTACCAAATATTTATTTTAGTTTAAAATATTTAATTATATTTTTTGTAATTTATTTAGAATTTTAAGAAATTTATTTAGATTTTAAAATTATTTAGGATTTATTTGGATATATATAGTCTTAATATTAGATAGATACTAATTTAGTGTTAATAGATATTAATAAGATTTTATAAATTATTTATATTATCTTTAATTATATTTAAGATTATAAATTATTGAGATAAATTCAAACTCAATTTTAAATTAATTCAAATCCTGAACCTACTAGGAAATCAACTTCATGCATATCCTATCCTTATTTAAATTCATCATAATCTTATCCAAATTAACCAATCCTAGTCGTATTTAATTAAGTAGTGTCCACCATTATAAATACCTCATCCTTCATATTTTTCTTTCCCAAATTCCTCTCTTTTTCGTCCAAAAAATAATCAAAATTTGTCATAAATTCAGCATCATTTTCTACTAGTTATGACGAATTAAAAAAATGATATCTCCTAGCTCCGGACTCCAAACACACTCCAGTTTTTTTTGTTAGAACGATAATGAGGTTAGCTTTATGATAATATAAATTTTTTTTCTAAATTATTAGTATTAAATTCTGAAAAATTCGTAGAGCACAGCATGTCCGAAAATAGACGTGTTTTGATATTTTCGCGATTCCGGGAGAACCAGGAATCCGAATCATGAACCGTTTAAAGTTTCAAAAATCTAATGTCGAGATAATCGACATATATTTTTCCCAAAATTTATTTTGAAGTATTTCATACTGTTAATTCTGTAGAACTTCTAGGTTATAATTGAACCATCGGTGCACAATACAAAATTTGTATGTGCCATAATTTTCAAACGAATTTGAATTCAGACGAGCCGTAAATTCCAGTATATTTTTGATGCTAAAATCTACAGGAAATCATACATGAAAGTCGAGTTTGTATCGGTTGACTTTTTGGTCAACAGATCGCCTCGATTTGCGTGCCATGAGTCTCGAGTTGATAAAATTCAGTTTCTTTGGACAAAATTTAGGAATTAACATAAAAATCAGAATAATAAGATTAAAATAGGATTTTAGAGTAATTATTCCAGAATTAAATAAATTAAAATAAATTAATGGTTATATTATTATATAGTTATATGAATATATATGTAAGTAAATGCTAATTGATAATTATGACTAAATATTCAGACTGTATGACCCTAGGACATCGTGGACTATCCCATACTTACCTTGACCATGTTGACCCTATGAACTTGTGAATTTGTCTGCCTTGCGTACACTAACGTACTGGCATAGACACCTGTCAATTGACTGACTGATTTCGTACAGTACTTGAAGATGCGACACCCGCGTAATTCAATGCGTAATTGACCGTGTTAGATGACTAGTGTTACCCCTAGTATACCCTCTGATTCCAGTGTAAATGTGGTTGAGTATGTGCTAGTGTAATGACTAATGATTCTATTATATTATATTTATGTGTACATAGGATATTGGATTATTCTGTGCGATTTCTGGAGCAGGTTATTGGTACATTACAGCTTCCTTGCCAGGCAAGTATACCTTGCCATTGTACTGTTATTTATATTCCATATGTTGCATGCATCTTTATTTTCTGTCTTTAGTTCATATATTTTAACTGTTATATAAAATACGCGCGACGGTGACGTCGCGATATGTTTTTATTTATGTATTGCATTGACCTTGTTCATGAGACTACCCCACTATCATGTAGCACCATTAGGTTCATTGGCCGTGACACAGTTGTTACACGAGTGTGAGTCTCATATAAATCATGGACTGCGTGACAGGTCTGGCCTCCTGTACGTATGGGCCGTGCGTTAGGAATAACTGCTGTTAGAAACTTTGCATGCTAGTAGACTTGGCAGTTATTAGAGGTTTAATCGTGTCATGGACATGACATGCTTAGAGCATTGGGTGGGGAGAACAACAAGTACCGCATTTGAGCTCCTTTGCACTTTTTCTGTGACGCCCGGATTCTCCGCTGGAGATACGGGTGGTGATGACCCATATATATATTATGTACATTGGCGGGCCTCCGCCGTTCAAAAGACGACGTGCCTTTGGGCCCCTGGATCTTCAAAAGAGAACTGTAAACCCCCTCACCCAGAGATTTAGCTATTTTAATTTAATATAATATTTAAAATTATTATTTTTTATTATTAATTTGGATTCAGTAAACAAAAGTATCCTTTAAAAATATTTTCCGTAACTTTAATTTTTAGGAGCACAACATTAGCCATTATCTCCAAACAAATTTTATATGTATGATCATGATCTATACTAGGTCTAAGACACACATGATACATGTATACCACTCTATTGAACCTCTATGTGCTACCTACCCTCAATAGTCACAAATGACCAATTTTCTAGTGAATCAGACCAACCTAGTCAAACTAAACTGCAATGACCCGAACCTGACCCAACTAGAAGTAGTTGGACTTAACCTAGGTTGACTAAGCTAGGTTTGACCATCCATATTAAGCATCATTTCAGTTTTGGACAGCCATGGGTTTACTAAATCATTAGGATGGAATGCGAAAGGAAAGGGGTTATAACTTGTGACCTTTCCTTACCCCATTGGTAACTCCAAACCCTTCCCCTCCCCACTAGGCTGTCCATAACCCCCTCTCTTCATCTCCCCCATTCAAACCACCTGAATCAAACTTCTTTCTAACTCTCTTCCTCACATTTTCTATTCACAAACCATCTCCAAATTCCTTCTCTATCTCCCTCCATACCTCCATCCATCCAACCCTACCCAGGCTGAATCTTAATTCAGCATTACCCCCACCAATCTGACCCTATCTCCCTCCACAGTAAGTATCTTTCTCTCAAATTTTGTATTCTTCTTTCTCTCCCTGTTCTTATCACTTTCTCTTTACAAACCTTCCATCAAAATTCATTCTAAGTTGCTCAAAAACAGCCCTCCATCAGAGGTGTCCAGGCTGAATCCGAATTCAGAGTATCCTCTTCTCAGGCCACTCCACCACCTCCATAGCCTCCAAACCACCACTACAGAACCCAAATATCCTTCTACTATCTCTTATTAACAAGTTTCATTTATAACTAAGCACCTAAATCATCCTACAACTCTCCCAAACACCCCTTACAAAACAAAGACACCCTGCTGAACCCGCCAGCAATAGCACCACTTCAACACCTTGTTGCCATCACTTCCAGCACTAAAACCCCTTCAACAACCACCCTATCTTTATCCTATACCACTCTCCTAATCTCTCTAATCCGCAAAGTACTTGGAGAAATGTTTTGAAGTCCCGGACAGTAGCTACGAGACGAAGTATCCAAATTGGACAGATTTGTGCAAGCAGTGCACAACCCTCTTTTGCCTTCCCATTTCACTTTGGTAAGAGCTCCAACTCCTCCTAATCAACCCTTTCTACATGTACTTCATATTCCTATTAAATTTCACTAACTTTGTATTCATATTTTTATGATATTATACCAAGAATATGGCACTACTTCTCATGTCTAGACTTGAATGTTATTTATGCACTTGTTGTCCTATTCACTTTGCCATGATCTAAAACCCAAGCAACCACTTACAAAATATAATTTTTATTCTAATTATCACTAAATTTCAGAATGTATAAATTTTATTTAGGATGTTATATATAAATAAATGTATGGTTGAGACATGATTAAATATTGTGCAACTAGTAGTGCATTTTGCCTAGGTTTTGTGATAGCTAGTTTTATTGTTTATAAATACTATGTTGGAATGTAGAAGATGTCATGCTAAGGTTGTTCACTAGTTATAGTAGTGCTTGCGCACATGTTTCATGACAAATACAAGAAATAAATAAGGTATATGCCATGATCTTATTATAAATTCAGATTTGACTTGTCTATGTATACTTGAAATTTTGTAGTAGAACGAGAGTTGTATATAGTTGGATGAATGGATATACTTGAGAAATACAGTATGTGATTATTTGTGATGACCCTAACTTGACCTATTGTTAATGCTCATGTGCATGTTTTAATAGACAAAACTAACCCTAGGTTGGTTAACATAGTTTGACAATTAGTGAATACCAAGGTTGATGATATGTTGTATATGGAAATCTAGTGTGAGAACACCTAGTACCTACATGAACCTTCCTTATAACCATGTTTATGAGGCTTGATGATGTTAAGTGACTAGTAGGATTGATGTTTACACATTTTCTTGGTCCTTGACTAGTGAACCTTAGCCAACCTACTTTGTTAGAACCCCTAATTATTTTAGACTCTAAATAATTGATGGCATTGTATAAGTTGTATCCTTGATTAAATTAGACCCTAATTGTCTAATGATTAATGATGTAGAGTAGTTGTACTCTTGTGCATGCTTAGTGAACCATGTCATAGTGACTAATTTTATAATATTATATATTTAGGCTCTTGGGATCGCACGAGCGTGGATTCGAGAGCAGGTTCTTTGTATTATCAGCTTGGAGTTCCAGGCAAGTGTACCTTGCCAATCTCTGCAGTTTTGATACTTATTTCCTTGACATATATACTTGTTGTACATGCT
The DNA here is from genome assembly GCA_036927795.1 of Iris macrosiphon. Lineage (NCBI taxonomy): Eukaryota > Viridiplantae > Streptophyta > Magnoliopsida > Asparagales > Iridaceae > Iris > Iris macrosiphon. Next base: position 98,910,122 of record JAYESA010000005.1, on the reverse strand, counting down.
TAAACCTAGGTCCGTGTGACGTGCTTAGCGTCCGATTATAGTCGGGTGCCAACACTGTACGCAGAGTTGTGCAACGTCACCGAGAGATGGATATCGTGACCCTTTGCATTCTAGTACTTGCTTTATCAAGTACGTTTTACCCAGGATACCTGATACTATTCATGATACAGAATCGTCCTGAGATATTCATGGTGATTCTGTATAGGATACAGTTTTCATGACTTATTCCTTTGCATAGATATTATATGACTGGATGCATTAGTTATGATCCTGTATGGCATGGACATGAGACGTCGTGGACATGAGATGCATGATTACATTGGGTGGAAAGAGTCACATAAACTACAGGTTGATTATATATATTATGCCGGCATCTTTGTCTCACTACGAGCTAGACAACCACATGATATCACTGCTACCGGCTCTCCGACACAGAGCTTGTAGTGGTTTCAGCCTGAGTTCAGTGCTACTCTTATCTTGCATATCACTTAGATGGTTATATAGTCTACCTCATTGTCTCATTTATTTCCTGCACTGCATTATTATGGCTTGAGCTTTCTTGCACCTTGATATGTCCCCTGAGGACCTGGATTCGGATTATATCCCCAGGATTAGCAGACGAGTTCGACCCAGAGATATACAGGACAGGAGCATTAGCAGAAGCAGGCATTGGGGCAGTGCCAGATCCAGTGGACGAGTGATCTCTTCGGGTATCTTCTGAGTATATACTGTTTCTATACTCAGTATTTTCTGTGGTTATCTTATTTCTTGTATATGACAGTTGTATCAGACTTATATTGGATTTGTTCCCCGATTTATGTACTTGAGACTTGTTGTTGATGTTTATATTTCCTTTTGGTTAATTTTGATATATTCTTTCTGTGGATGAGATTAGTAGACCCTAATTATTGTTGTAATACAGCTTAAGTATGCCCCGATGGATCCATTAAATTGGGTTTGTCCATCGGTGTGTGCTGCTGGCCATTGCCACGCGTCCGGTCCCACGGTATTTTGGGACTGGGGCGTGACATGGTTTTTGTGGTGGCCCATGCAGGTCGACGACTAAATTGTTCGATTTCAACTTAGGGACCGAACATGCCTGGAATAAGAATAGGATAAGTTTTTAGGATCTCATCCACTTGCTTGAATCGTTCTTGCTCTCAATCTCGAATTCGAATTAATTTCTTGACTTGCATCCTGCCTTGATTTCCCTGTGCGCCTTTTATAGTTTATTTGGATGCAGAGTAATGGACTCACAAGCAAGCAACGAGACTCTCGAAGGAATACCACAAGTTATAGTTGTCACCAACGACGATGAAGTGACACCAGTTGATGGAGGACAATCATCTCAACAAAGACATCAAGCAGATCAACCCTCTTTCAGCAGGTCCAGTAGCAGCAGAGGAATTGATTGCAAGGACGTGGACAAGCCCTGACGATAACCTTGGAAGACGCGCAGAATCATGGAGTAGCTGATGCGCGTAAGTTTTATATTTATCTGCTTCTAGATTTGTTGTAGTTCGTGCCTGTTCGTTCGTGACCTTAGCCCTGACCTAGCAGTTTTAACTTGCTAATAATAGATAACCTAGTGATAACCTAGTATGTTTTATAATTGTTAGTCTAATATGTTTTTATAAAGGATAACCTGGTTTTCTAAAACTGTAATTTTCTAGATTTCCTTCATTCGGGAAATTGCATAACTTTTATCGCTTAGGAAAATGATTTTCCCTACATATTCTTCTTAAAACCTTGATTCTCTTTGATTGTGATGTGCTTCAAACAATGTTTGCAACCGTGTCATCTCTGTTGACCGGTTATTCTTTGATTGCGAGGACGCAATTCTCTTAAGGGGGATAGATTGTAAACCCCCTCACCCAGAGATTTAGCTATTTTAATTTAATATAATATTTAAAATTATTATTTTTTATTATTAATTTGGATTCAGTAAACAAAAGTATCCTTTAAAAATATTTTCCGTAACTTTAATTTTTAGGAGCACAACATTAGCCATTATCTTCAAACAAATTTTATATGTATGATCATGATCTATACTAGGTCTAAGACACACATGATACATGTATCCCACTCTATTGAACCTCTATGTGCTACCTACCCTCAATAGTCACAAATGACCAATTTTCTAGTGAATCAGACCAACCTAGTCAAACTAAACTGCAATGACCCGAACCTGACCCAACTAGAAGTAGTTGGACTTAACCTAGGTTGACTAAGCTAGGTTTGACCATCCATATTAAGCATCATTTCAGTTTTGGACAGCCATGGGTTTACTAAATCATTAGGATGGAATGTGAAAGGAAAGGGGTTATAACTTGTGACCTTTCCTTACCCCATTGGTAACTCCAAACCCTTTCCCTCCCCACTAGGCTGTCCATAACCCCCTCTCTTCACCTCCCCCATTCAAACCACCTGAAGCAAACTTCTTCCTAACTCTCTTTCTCACATTTTCTATTCACAAACCATCTCCAAATTCCTTCTCTATCTCCCTCCACACCTCCATCCATCCAACCCTACCCAGGCTGAATCTTAATTCAGCAATACCCCCACCAATCCGGCCCTATCTCCCTCCACAGTAAGTATCTTTCTCTCAAATTTTGTATTCTTCTTCCTCTCCCTGTTCTTATCACTTTCTCTTTACAAACCTTCCATCAAAATTTATTCTAAGTTGCTCAAAAATAGCCCTCCATCAGAGGTGTCCAGGCTGAATCCGAATTCAGAGTATCCTCTTCTCAGGCCACTCCACCACCTCCATAGCCTCCAAACCACCACTACAGAACCCAAATATCCTTCTACTATCTCTTATTAACAAGTTTCATTTATAACTAAGTACCTAAATCATCCTACAACTCCCCCAAACACCCCTTACAAAACGAAGACACCCTGCTGAACCCGCCAGCAATAGCACCACTTCAACACCTTGTTGCCATCACTTCCAGCACTAAAACCCCTTCAACAACCACCCTATCTTCATCCTATACCACTCTCCTAATCTCTCTAATCCGCAAAGTACTTGGAGAAATGTTTTGAAGTCCCGGACAGTAGCTACGAGACGAAGTGTCCAAATCTGGACAGATTTGTGCAAGCAGTGCACAACCCTCTTTTGCCTTCCCATTTCACTTTGGTAAGAGCTTCAACTCCTCCTAATCAACCCTTTCTACATGTACTTCATATTCCTATTAAATTTCACTAACTTTGTATTCATATTTTTATGATATTATACCAAGAACATGACACTACTTCTCATGTCTAGACTTGAATGTTATTTATGCACTTGTTGTCCTATTCACTTTGCCATGATCTAAAATCCAAGCAACCACTTGCAAAATATAATTTTTACTCTAATTATTACTAAATTTCAGAATGTATAAATTTTATTTAGGATGTTATATATAAATAAATGTATGGTTGAGACATGATTAAATATTGTGCAACTAGTAGTGCATTTTGCCTAGGTTTTGTGATTGCTAGTTTTATTGTTTATAAATACTATGTTGGAATGTAGAAGATGTCATGCTAAGGTTGTTCACTAGTTATAGTAGTGCTTGCGCACATGTTTCATGACAAATACAAGAAATAAATAAGGTATATGCCATGATCTTATTATAAATTCAGATTTGACTTGTCTATGTATACTTGAAATTTTGTAGTAGAACGAGAGTTGTATATAGTTGGATGAATGGATATACTTGAGAAATACAGTATGTGATTGTTTGTGATGACCCTAACTTGACCTATTGTTAATGCTCATGTGCATGTTTTAATAGACAAAACTAACCCTAGGTTGGTTAACATAGTTTGACAATTAGTGAATACCAAGGTTGATGATATGTTGTATATGGAAATCTAGTGTGAGAACACCTAGTACCTACATGAACCTTCCTTATAACCATGTTTATGAGGCTTGATGATGTTAAGTGACTAGTAGGATTGATGTTTACACATTTTCTTGGTCCTTGACTAGTGAACCTTAGCCAACCTACTTTGTTAGAACCCCTAATTATTTTAGACTCTAAATAATTGATGGCATTGTATAAGTTGTATCCTTGATTAAATTAGACCCTAATTGTCTAATGATTAATGATGTAGAGTAGTTGTACTCTTGTGCATGCTTAGTGAACCATGTCATAGTGACTAATTTTATAATATTATATATTTAGGCTCTTGGGATCGCACGAGCGTGGATTCGAGAGCAGGTTCTTTGTATTATCAGCTTGGAGTTCCAGGCAAGTGTACCTTGCCAATCTCTGCAGTTTTGATACTTATTTCCTTGACATATATACTTGTTGTACATGCTTAAACCTAGGTCCGTGTGACGTGCTTAGCGTCCGATTATAGTCGGGTGCCAACACTGTACGCAGAGTTGTGCAACGTCACCGAGAGATGGATATCGTGACCCTTTGCATTCTAGTACTTGCTTTATCAAGTACGTTTTACCCAGGATACCTGATACTATTCATGATACAGAATCGTCCTGAGATATTCATGGTGATTCTGTATAGGATACAGTTTTCATGACTTATTCCTTTGCTTAGATATTATATGACTGGATGCATTAGTTATGATCCTGTATGGCATGGACATGAGACGTCGTGGACATGAGATGCATGATTACATTGGGTGGGAAGAGTCACACAAACTACAGGTTGATTATATATATTATGCCGGCGTCTTAGTCTCACTACGAGCTAGACAACCACATGATATCACTGCTACCGGCTCTCCGACACAGAGCTTGTAGTGGTTTCAGTCTGAGTTCAGTGCTACTCTTATCTTGCATATCACTTAGATGGTTATATAGTCTACCTCATTGTCTCATTTATTTCCTGTACTGCATTATTATGGCTTGAGCTTTCTTGTACCTTGATATGTCCCCTGAGGACCTGGATTCGGATTATGTCCCCAGGATTAGCAGACGAGTTCGACCCAGAGATATACAGGACAGGAGCATTAGCAGAAGCAGGAACAGGAGCAGGCATTGGGGCAGTGCCAGATCCAGTGGACGAGTGATCTCTTCGGGTATCTTCTGAGTATATACTGTTTCTATACTCAGTATTTTCTGTGGTTATCTTATTTCTTGTATATGACAGTTGTATCAGACTTATATTGGATTTGTTCCCCGATTTATGTACTTGAGACTTGTTGTTGATGTTTATATTTCCTTTTGGTTGATTTTGATATATTCTTTCTGTGGATGAGATTAGTAGACCCTAATTATTGTTGTAATACAGCTTAAGTATGCCCCGATGGATCCATTAAATTGGGTTTGTCCATCGGTGTGTGCTGCTGGCCATTGCCACGCGTCCGGTCCCACGGTATTTTGGGACTGGGGCGTGACATGGTTTTTGTGGTGGCCCATGCAGGTCGACGACTAAATTGTTCGATTTCAACTTAGGGACCGAACATGCCTGGAATAAGAATAGGATAAGTTTTTAGGATCTCATCCACTTGCTTGAATCGTTCTTGCTCTCAATCTCGAATTCGAATTAATTTCTTGACTTGCATCCTGCCTTGATCTCCCTGTGCGCCTTTTATAGTTTATTTGGATGCAGAGTAATGGACTCACAAGCAAGCAACGAGACTCTCGAAGGAATACCACAAGTTACAGTTGTCACCTACGACGATGAAGTGACACCAGTTGATGGAGGACAATCATCTCAACAAAGACATCAAGCAGATCAACCCTCTTTCAGCAGGTCCAGCAGCAGCAGAGGAATTGATTGCAAGGACGTGGACAAGCCCTGACGATGACCTTGGAAGACGCGCAGAATTATGGAGTAGCTGATGCGCGTAAGTTTTATATTTATCTGCTTCTAGATTTGTTGTAGTTCGTGCCTGTTCGTTCGTGACCTTAGCCCTGACCTAGCAGTTTTAACTTTCTAATAATAGATAACCTAGTGATAACCTAGTATGTTTTATAATTGTTAGTCTAATATATTTTTATAAAGGATAACCTGGTTTTCTAAAACTGTAATTTTCTAGATTTTCTTCATTCGGGAAATTGCATAACTTTTATCGCTTAGGGAAATGATTTTTCCTACATATTCTTCTTAAAACCTTGATTCTCTTTGATTGTGATGTGCTTCAAACAATGTTTGCAACCGTGTCATCTCTGTTGACCGGTTATTCTTTGATTGCGAGGACGCAATTCTCTTAAGGGGGATAGATTGTAAACCCCCTCACCCAGAGATTTAGCTATTTTAATTTAATATAATATTTAAAATTATTATTTTTTATTATTAATTTGGATTCAGTAAACAAAAGTATCCTTTAAAAATATTTTCCGTAACTTTAATTTTTAGGAGCACAACATTAGCCATTATCTCCAAACAAATTTTATATGTATGATCATGATCTATACTAGGTCTAAGACACACATGATACATGTATCCCACTCTATTGAACCTCTATGTGCTACCTACCCTCAATAGTCACAAATGACCAATTTTCTAGTGAATCAGACCAACCTAGTCAAACTAAACTGCAATGACCCGAACCTGACCGAACTAGAAGTAGTTGGACTTAACCTAGGTTGACTAAGCTAGGTTTGACCATCCATATTAAGCATCATTTCAGTTTTGGACAGCCATGGGTTTACTAAATCATTAGGATGGAATGTGAAAGGAAAGGGGTTATAACTTGTGACCTTTCCTTACCCCATTGGTAACTCCAAACCCTTCCCCTCCCCACTAGGCTGTCCATAACCCCCTCTCTTCACCTCCCCCATTCAAACCACCTGAAGCAAACTTCTTCCTAACTCTCTTCCTCACATTTTCTATTCACAAACCATCTCCAAATTCCTTCTCTATCTCCCTCCACACCTCCATCCATCCAACCCTACCCAGGCTGAATCTTAATTCAGCAATACCCCCACCAATCCGGCCCTATCTCCCTCCATAGTAAGTATCTTTCTCTCAAATTTTGTATTCTTCTTCCTCTCCCTGTTCTTATCACTTTCTCTTTACAAACCTTCCATCAAAATTCATTCTAAGTTGCTCAAAAACAGCCCTCCATCAGAGGTGTCCAGGCTGAATCCGAATTCAGAGTATCCTCTTCTCAGGCCACTCCACCACCTCCATAGCCTCCAAACCACCACTACAGAACCCAAATATCCTTCTACTATCTCTTATTAACAAGTTTCATTTATAACTAAGCACCTAAATCATCCTACAACTCCCCCAAACACCCCTTACAAAACGAAGACACCCTGCTGAACCCGCCAGCAATAGCACCACTTCAACACCTTGTTGCCATCACTTCCAGCACTAAAACCCCTTCAACAACCACCCTATCTTCATCCTATACCACTCTCCTAATCTCTCTAATCCGCAAAGTACTTGGAGAAATGTTTTGAAGTCCCGGACAGTAGCTACGAGACGAAGTGTCCAAATCTGGACAGATTTGTGCAAGCAGTGCACAACCCTCTTTTGCCTTCCCATTTCACTTTGGTAAGAGCTCCAACTCCTCATAATCAACCCTTTCTACATGTACTTCATATTCCTATTAAATTTCACTAACTTTGTATTCATATTTTTATGATATTATACCAAGAACATGGCACTACTTCTCATGTCTAGACTTGAATGTTATTTATGCACTTGTTGTCCTATTCACTTTGCCATGATCTAAAACCCAAGCAACCACTTGCAAAATATAATTTTTACTCTAATTATCACTAAATTTCAGAATGTATAAATTTTATTTAGGATGTTATATATAAATAAATGTATGGTTGAGACATGATTAAATATTGTGCAACTAGTAGTGCATTTTGCCTAGGTTTTGTGATAGCTAGTTTTATTGTTTATAAATACTATGTTGGAATGTAGAAGATGTCATGCTAAGGTTGTTCACTAGTTATAGTAGTGCTTGCGCACATGTTTCATGACAAATACAAGAAATAAATAAGGTATATGCCATGATCTTATTATAAATTCAGATTTGACTTGTCTATGTATACTTAAAATTTTGTAGTAGAACGAGAGTTGTATATAGTTGGATGAATGGATATACTTGAGAAATACAGTATGTGATTGTTTGTGATGACCCTAACTTGATCTATTGTTAATGCTCATGTGCATGTTTTAATAGAAAAAACTAACCCTAGGTTGGTTAACATAGTTTGACAATTAGTGAATACCAAGGTTGATGATATGTTGTATATGGAAATCTAGTGTGAGAACACCTAGTACCTACATGAACCTTCCTTATAACCATGTTTATGAGGCTTGATGATGTTAAGTGACTAGTAGGCTTGATGTTTACACATTTTCTTGGTCCTTGACTAGTGAACCTTAGCCAACCTACTTTGTTAGAACCCCTAATTATTTTAGACTCTAAATAATTGATGGCATTGTATAAGTTGTATCCTTGATTAAATTAGACCCTAATTGTCTAATGATTAATGATGTAGAGTAGTTGTACTCTTGTGCATGCTTAGTGAACCATGTCATAGTGACTAATTTTATAATATTATATATTTAGGCTCTTGGGATCGCACGAGCGTGGATTCGAGAGCAGGTTCTTTGTATTATCAGCTTGGAGTTCCAGGCAAGTGTACCTTGCCAATCTCTGCAGTTTTGATACTTATTTCCTTGACATATATACTTGTTGTACATGCTTAAACCTAGGTCCGTGTGACGTGCTTAGCGTCCGATTATAGTCGGGTGCCAACACTGTACGCAGAGTTGTGCAACGTCACCTAGAGATGGATATCGTGACCCTTTGCATTCTAGTACTTGCTTTATCAAGTACGTTTTACCCAGGACACCTGACACTATTCATGATACAGAATCGTCCTGAGATATTCATGGTGATTCTGTATAGGATACAGTTTTCATGACTTATTCCTTTGCTTAGATATTATATGACTGGATGCATTAGTTATGATCCTGTATGGCATGGACATGAGACGTCGTGGACATGAGATGCATGATTACATTGGGTGGGAAGAGTCACACAAACTACAGGTTGATTATATATATTATGCCGGCGTCTTAGTCTCACTACGAGCTAGACAACCACATGATATCACTGCTACCCGGCTTCCCGACACAGAGCTTGTAGTGGTTTCAGCCTGAGTTCTAGTGCTACTCTTATCTTGCATATCACTTAGATGGTTATATAGTCTACCTCATTATTTCATTTATTTCCTGCACTGCATTATTATGGCTTGAGCTTTCTTGTACCTTGCTATGTCCCCTGAGGACCTGGATTCGGATTATGTCCCCAGGATTAGCAGACGAGTTCGACCCAGAGATATACAGGACAGGAGCATTAGCAGAAGCAGGAATGTCACGACCCGCACCCGGTTTAGGGCACGAGTGCGTGGGTACGTCCAGCCTACGCCGCAGTGTCGGCGGTAGAACGCTGTCAAGGTCTTGATACTATCTAACTAATACCACGCAAGCATCCAATCTCTATTAGGAGGCACGGATGACACAATTAAGATGAACACATACTCAATCACAGGATTACAACACGATAAGATTTTGAACAGAATTTTAAAATTAAACACAACACAAGTCAACAAGTAATATTCTAACTCAACAATATCCCAGTTTCATCAAAATGCCGGAGACAAATCCGGTACCAAAAAGACTACTTAAAGAACTAACAATAAATAATAATTTCGGCTAGACCTTCCAGAATCACAACTAAACTACCATGTCTGCAGCTACTCACCATATGGTCCATAAAGTGTCGGACAGCGGTCCTCTAAGGCATAGTCTGGAAAAATAGTTCCAGTCAGGAAGGAGCAAAGCAACACTCTCAAATAACAGTTCCATTAATTGATAATGTCTATAATACAATAAAACATGTCATGCTAGCTACTGAGAAGACAGTGAAATAAATGCAATGGCAATTTATGAGAGACAGGCAATAGGCAATATGATACAGTCAGTGCATGTATGGAAATAAAAGAACAAGGAACAGTATCACATACGGGTGATGTAGTATATGATTTAAAATAGGGAACTGTAATCTATTCTACGTGTTTGAAATAGTAGTTTCAAAATGTGATCGGCTTGGAAACATGTACGATAGCTACAAGGCCTGGCTAATCATGGGTGAAGAGCATGATTAACACTTACAATTTCTATACTACAATAAGAGGTTATGATCACATTTCTTACTAACTACTTCCCCGCCCCCAACTAGTACTGTGGATCCAACCATGACACGTCACGATACACGAGCAAGTCAAGTCTATCATGTACGATGTCTAAATATACATGTCGTGTACAATGTCAATACGATAATCAAGATAATATCTCATGACTGCAGATCCAAGCTATACTAGTCCGTGTAGCACAGTGTCAAAGATTCAGTTATAATATTTCAAGATCATTGAACTTATAGCAATTATCAAGAATTGGAAATTATCAGAGAATGTACTTGCCTTGGGTCCTTAGCTGGTATTTATGGATGTCCTATTCCAGAGTATCCCCTGGGTAAACCAGCAGTCCTAAAAACATATCACAATAACACTTGTATCAGGGACTATACTAACACACAATAGAAATACACTGGCCTTAGGGCTATGCTAGGTACGGTAGGGGTCATCTACTAGATAGGCCAACTATATATTAATATCCCTTAATTACAATAATAGATATAAATAAAATATATACACTTTAAATAAAACTAATACCTGTATGTGCATATAAACATATCTCAAATTAAATACATATACAAAATATACATGTATACATATATATCTAAAATATATATACCAAATATACGTTTTTATACCAAGTACGTTTATACATATATATAATCAACATTATCATTTAATATACTAATACTAATACACCAAAATAAATTTATACTAGCATATACTTTTATTAAATAAATATCATAAAATAAACCTATGTATATATACATATATATATATACAAATTTATATACATTCATACATAATATACTAATTAGATATACACTAAACATATTTGCGTATTAGCATAAATTAAATAGATAATATACATTCACATTATTAAATTATACATTACCATACTAATACATTAATTATATTAACATACTAATATATTATGTGTTTAATTATTAATTACATAAATGCTATACATATTCATGTATTTAAAGCATTAATTAAATACATACTTAATTATACAATTTAATAAAAATAAATAATATACCTATTCATATGCATACTTATACTTACATACAATAAATTTTTTTAATAAAATAAATACTATACATTTACATAAATTTAAATACCTACAAATACATATACATATCATATATATATACTCAAGTATATACATATGTATATATACACATATATATATATATATATATATATATATATATATATATATATATATATATATAGAGAGAGAGAGAGAGAGAGAAGGAAGAGGGAGAAGAAGAAGGGGACTTACTGGGCTGATGTCGCCGGAGCACAGGGGGAGCCGCCGGACTGGCTGTCGGGGAAGGGACAGCAGCGGGGAGTGGAAGGAGATGGGAGGAGGAGTGTGAAGCGTCGGCGCCGGAGGAAGTTGTGGGGAGCAGCCGGACCTGATGGGGGCCGACGGACGCACGGCCGGAGGAAGCTGTCGCCGGAAACGTCGAGGAAACGCCAGCCAGGGTGAACGAGAGCAGAGGGAGAGCAGTCGGGGACCGCCGGACTGGGCAGGGGCCGCCAGGCTGGTCGGAGCAGCGGGGAACGGCAGCGAGCCGCCGGAGGAAGGAGTCAGCAGCGGCCGCGGGCCGCCGGATCAGATCGGCTCGGTCGGGCTGAATGGGGGATGAACAGTACACACAGTTTCCCCCCCCCTTTTCCTTTATTTGAATTTTGAATTCAATAAAAATAAAGAAGAAGGAGAAGGAAGAAGGAGAAGGAAGAGAAAAAGAAAAGAAGAGAAGAAGAAAGGAAGGGGAGTTACTTCCTACGTTGGAGGCTTGTGAGGAGGTGGGGGCTTGCTTAGGGATTAGGGTTTTCTAGGGAAATGTGTTGATGTGACAATATATAGGGAGAGAGGTTGGATGAAGGGTGAGGATTTGACCCCTAGAATGAGTGGCTCAGATTTGACATGGAGAGAAAAATAATTCATGGGGGATGAGGGTGAGAGATTTAATTAAAAATATTGGGTTCCCTCATTGTTTAAACAATTGGGTGTTGACACAAAAATGCAAATTTGCAATTTGGCCCCCTTAAATTTGGGAAATTGCACAAACACATAAAATGACGAAAATTTGGCGGGCGATTCGGGGTCCGGTGTTTTGTAGGGTCAGGGAGCGCTGTATGTCTGGTACGGGCTCAATTTACGGGGCACTGGAATTAAATTGGGATTTTAGAATCAGATAAAATAGTATCCTCAATTTAAATAGAAATAAATGCAAGTTGTGTTCAACAATTAATTAGGAGTACATGGGACCAAAATCGGGTCAGGTCATCAATACCAATATTGAAGAAGACTCAGAACAGAATATTACCCTAATTTGGGCCGCACGAAAAATAGGTCAAGATTGTCTCCAATTTCGATTGGAACACACAACGATACAAAAATAGGAATTTATTAAATAACGTCCGCGACGATTTTTTGTGCGGCCAGAAATAATATACAGAGAGCACAATTATGAGTTACAAAAATAGCAGAATTGAAGGCGGACATGTCTAGGGCAAGATGGTAAAATTTGTTGGAAGACAAAAGTCAGGGTAGCGCTCCCAATATCGAAGCAAAGGCAATGCGCAAAAATATTAAATAAAATACAGTAATTAAGTACAATCTCCAAATATTAAATTCTAGATAAAATAATAAAATCCAGAGTCCTATAATTCGGACAGGTGGTCATCTACTGGACTTCTAGGTCTAGTCTGCTAGCAAAAAATAAATGAACCCTGTATATATATAATACTATATTTAAATTATACATCACACATTTATTTAAATCAAATATACCTATCACACAATTACTTAATTATAACTACAATAATATTATATATTGTAAAAAGTCGAAAATACTCCTGTCTTCGGAATGTGGTAGTGACAAGTCTACCCACCTTAAAAGAATTTCGTCCTAGAAATTTAAAATCCTCTAAGTAGTGTTTAATCATACACATTATTATTTCCCTCAAAAATTTAAATCCATTAACCACGAAATCAGGTAATAATCCACAATGTCTTTTCACAATTTCCTAAATTCTAAAATTATTGCATTCCGAAAAAATCCTCCAAATAAAATCAAAGTCCATTTTTTATCAAAAATTTCCTTGAAAGTTTTAGTTAATAATTCAATACCCGGAATTTAATATCCACTCCTCAAAATACTCAACAATATGATATTTAAGGATTCTCCAAATGTGACATCCAAATATAAAGTTCTAAAATTCATAACTTGCAATTAAATAAATACATTGATAAATCTCCCAAAATTTCCAAATTTTTTTTTTATAACCAATTTAATCACTTCATAATCTTCTTGGAATTAATAACCCCCCCCCCCCCCCAATTTTGCCATGTTAATTTCTTAACCCTCTATTTAAATCAATGGTTATCCTCGAATTTAATCATCTTGCCTCTCTTGTCAAGTCATAACTCCTTCATGAATCTTCGTCATAGTTAAACCCCAATAATCATGGTCAAAACTTCCTACAATCATACAACATGCAATCTAAGGAGAAATACGTACGGTCATGGTGTCTTTTGTCATGGTATTGCGGTCTCTGTATCAGGGTGTGCTACTAACTACATTCTAACAAGAAATTATGCATACAAGCTACGGTACTAAGGTATCAGTCAATCAATCAAATAGGTAGAAACAGAAAGAAGGAAAGAATCAAATAGATAGGAACAGAATGAAGGAAAGAACAGAACCTGCTAACACATTACCTGCAGTATCGGTCTCCTCGACCGTCATCGCAAATGCCCGCCCTGCTGTGGTGGTTCCCTTTGCGGGTGCTGAGCAATATACGGTTCCACAGGTAGCCTAACTGGATCTCTATAATCTGAAGCTGCGCGTGGGCCGGGAAGATAAGGAACTCGAAGACAATCCCTTACTCGATGTCCCGCAGCGCCACAGTGCAAACAAAGTCCCAGCCTCGTTCTACAGCTCTCCCAAAGGTGACCTGGCTTCTTACAGAAGTGACAAGTTCGTTGATCCTGCTGTACAGGAACTGGTGCCGGGTACTGCTGTTGATACTGAAATGCCCAGGGTTGTCGCTGGATAGGAACTGGTGCTAGGTACTGCGGTGGATGCTGAAATGTCCATGGTTGTTGCTGAATATGAAATGGTACTTGGTACTCCTGTTGGTGCTGAATACGGGGATGCTTGGCCGGTCCTGCGCTATCATTCATATCTCCAATAGTATTGTGACTCCTCTTAGGCCTGAGATCCAGATCCTCTTCTGCAATCTGAGCATCCATCAAGATAGCCTCAAAGGTAGCGGTACGACGACCAGAAGTGCGCGACCTAATTTCTCTCGTCAGTCCCTTTCTAAATTTTCGGGCTCGATCTCCTGGGTCTCGAATTATAGACGATGCAAAACGGCTCAATCTACCGAATTCTGCAGTGTACTCGTCGACCGACATGTTTCCTTGAACTAAGTCATGAAACTGACTTTCCAAGGTTCCCAATGCCACGTCGGGAAAGAACTTCTCCTTGAAGAGTTCCTTGAAGGTCTCCCAAGTAAGTCCTTGTGCAGTAATTCTCGGCTCCGTGTGATACCACGTGAGTGCAATATCGAACATCTGACTGCCAGCGGCTTCTATCTGCAAGTTCTCCGGAATCTGGGTCAATCGCAGACTCCTCTCTATATCCTCTAGCCAGTCGTCAGCGTAGAGTATCCCTTCGGTGCCTTTGAACTCTCGAGGCATCATCCTTTTGAAATCCACTATAGTGCCTGATCTCTGCTGTTGCTGGCCAGGAAACTGCTGGTACTGTGCTACTCTCTCCAAAGCTTGGAGAGTCACTTGATGAGCATTCTCCATGTTTTCTTTCATCAGCTCGGTTTGTGCCTGGTACGCTTCTGCTTGCACCCTCTGAGCCTCAGCTTGAACTCGCTGAGCGTCTGCCGTCACTCTCTGGGCATCTACCATGCCTTGGATCAAGGTGTCTCCGGCAGCGTGGATGGGTCGCCTCGCGGGTGGTGGGACAGTCGGGGTCGGGCAGTACTCCGGTCGGGGCAGTCGGCTAGGGAGCAGTGCTCTGGTCGGGGGAGCAGTCGGGCTGGGAGGCAGTGCTCCGGTCGGGGGAGCAGTCGGGCTGGGGGGCAGTGCTCCGGTCGGGAGAGCAGTCAGGCTGGGCAGTGCAGCCGGTCGGGGGAAGCAGTCGGCTGGGCAGTGCAGCCGGTCGGGGGAAGCAGTCGGTCAGGGAGCGGGCGGCTGGAGCAGTCGGTCAGGGAGGTGGTCGGGGTTGAGGGGTCCGGCCGACAGGGGGGTTTGTTTAGGTGGGGGTCGGCTAGGGCTTGGGGAGGGTTGTGATGGTTTTCTTAGGGTTTTAAGGGAGAGGCTTTATATATATATATATATATATATATATATATATATATATATATATATATATATATATATATATATATATATATATATGTGTGTGTGTGTGTGTGTGTGTGTGTGTGTGTGTGTGGAAGTTATGGGCTAGCCTCGGCTTGGGCCTATCTGGGCTCATTGAGGTAGGCTGGTCTAAGTGTTGCTTGAGGTAAAATTAGCCTAATTAAAATTAAATTACAAACTTAGCTAGGTAATTCCTAATGTATTGAAAACATAAGGAACTAGATTTTTGAGTGGTACACAGGAGTCGTGGCATAACGGATTGGTGTAGACTGATACCTTAATTTGGGTACTTGAAATTTGGGGTGCGGTTGATCTCAATTTAAAATACCCAAATAAATTCTACTTTTGACGAGGGGGTTTACAGCATGTCATGTCCATGACACGATAAAACCTCTAATAACTGCCAGGTCTACTAGCATACAAAGTTTCTATTGGCAGTTATCCATATCCGTCGCACGACCTATACGTACCAGTGGCCAGCCGAGTACGCAAGTCCGTGTCCTACATGTGACTCATACTCGTGTAAGAATAGTATCATGGCCAATGAAACATAAATGCCTCATGAAAATGGGATAGTCTCATAAAGTAGGTCCAATGCATATACATAAATAAAAATATAGTACGACGACACTGTCGTTGCACCCAAGTTTCCTTGGACGCATAATTTATATAACAGTTAAAATAAATGAACTAAAATAAGCAGAAATAAATATGCATGCCTCATATGAAATATAAATACAGTATAATGGCAAGGTATACTTGCCTGGCAAGAAATCTGTAAAGTGTAAGCGTCCAATGTCAAGGACACGGGATCTGGAACTAATGGTCTCCGAACGAACGTCTCCGGATGCTGAAATAGACATCACCAATATTTTTGGAATGAGCAAAATAGCTAAAAAGTACTTCCCTTTCGTCCAATTTGGACACAGGGACAAAACGATAATTTCGGATAAAAGTGGGATCCACGTGTGGCCCACTTTGCACCAAAAAATATGCCAAGGGTAACAGTCTCTAAATGAAATAAATTATAGGTCAAACAAACTCTAGATATCAATACGAACCCAATGGTATGTCTAAATATGGATTCCGATGGACCGGACACAATTTCGCCCAAAAAGTCCACCGTGGGGCCCGCCAATTGGCGACTTGGTCAACTATCTCAGATTTGCGTGAAAATTGGGTCACAAGACAAGCGCATTACCACGAGTCCAATGGCGTAAGTTTTGTCACAATCTGACGAGCGTGCACAAAATATGTGCGACTTTCGCAAAAGTTGTGACACGAGATTTGTCCGCGGATACGGGCTAATTTCGGCGCGCACACGTGTCTGAATCAGTTTTTGCGAACTCTCACATGTTCGGTTATGCTGTGTGCACCGTTTGGTACACTTGGTACAAGGCGGGGCGGTCCCGTTTGGCGGGGCGCGCTCCGTTTCACAACTTTTGGAAATCTAAAAAAAGTGTGTTTACGGAGTTTTCTAATGAATTTAATTCTACCTACAGCAGTTAATAATCTAGGGTTATTTAACAGAAATTAAACTAGGTCAAGTGGTCTCCGCATACCAAAATAATTATCGAATTCGGATCTCTGTGGTGGGAGATACTAATCCGGGAATATAGGTTACAGAAATTAAACCGTAGTTTTTTCTGCGATCCCATAAATTGGTCTTTTTCTGCCAACTTTGGCGCTATTTTTGCCTATGGTTAGGCGTTGTTCGAGATCTACTATCATACAGATATGGAAGAGGGTTAAGGGGTGAGTGTATCGATGAAGACGGGGTGGCGTTTGATTGAGCGAGGTGATGGAAAATTGCGCAGAAATACAGGTACCTCGATGCTGAATTCTGCAGTGCGCGGGGTGCGCGGGGTCACGGTCGTCGGGATTTGTTTAGATGGCCTGGCGCGGTTCTCTGGCTGCGGTGGTGGCGGTCTCTAGATCTAGATGGGAAGAGGAAGATTTTGGATGATCTAGGATTAGGATTTTAGTTAAAATAAGTTAATATATATAGATATATAAGAGGGGAGAGAGGAGGTAGTCGGGTTTGGTCAATAGGCCGCGGGGGGGGGGGTGTTCTTTGCTAATTAAAAGGGTGTGGGGCTTTGCTGCTATGTGCTGCTACAAAAGGGGGCGGGTGCTCGGCTCACAAGCACGGGTGGGGTGGGTAGGTAGGTTGGGTAGGAATAGTTAGTAATGGTTTTTTTTTTCTAATATTTTTCCATTTTCTTTTTCTTTTCTCACTCTTTTTCTTTTATATTTCTTTTAATATATATATATATATATATACGTATACACTCATAGAAAAATCAAGAATTATATTAATACATATCATTAAGCTAGCAACTACTCAAGGGGTCTCCTACATGAAATAAATTCGGAAAATTTTCTGATGGCCCCATAAATCCCCTAAGTGCACCAACACCTAAAATAAAAATTAATAAAAATCTATTTCTCCTAATTACCCACTAATTACTATAATTAAATTAATAATTAATAATTAAAAAGGGTATATACGGTTTTTAGGAATAAGGATTTTATAGACCAAGTCACGCAAACAAAAGACGAGAACCGCCTAGATCTTTAGCAATAGCAAATCGCAACAAACTTCCACGTGGCAGCTCGTCCTGGACTTAACTATATCATGTTAAGGATGTACATGTGGCAGTCTGCCTATAACATGCGTCTATAGTTACAACCGTATTCTGTTGAAGGAGCCTCTTGCGGCCACCAAACAGAAGCACATGTGGCACCTATAGCCCACCAACATGATGGCTATAAATAAGAACAACTTGGATGTTCCAAGGGCTAGTTTTTCTGCTTTAGAGACCACACCCCTCCAGACGAGATACATACGTGCATACAAGCTCATGAGAGAGAAGAGAGCATCCTCATTCCCTCATCGGACCGTCAACGGAGTAAAAGAGTCGATATAGTACTCGATCTCCATCGTCACAATACCCAGATCAAAACTATTGTACTTAATTTTTCTGTCCAGGATTTCTTTATACTCTTTTTTTTTGTTATTGAACGAAGGTTTTCCAAACTCACTTCAATGACAAATAATATGATCTTGAATATTGATGAAAAGCTCTCATTTTGTAAATATTATAGTTTGTCTCAATAAAATTGAGTTGCCTACCATAAACTCTTTAATTCTTTTCTTTTTCTTTTTGTTGAGCAAGGACATACCATGTCAAGTAGACTTGCCTTCAGATCACAAAAATATCGAGAATGATCCTCGAGCATTTTTTGCGAGACAAAGAACGACCTTTTGGTGGGCCGACTGTTCACGGTGTATCTATTGCTAGATATAAACGGTAGAGAAATTTTTTTTAGAATGAGAGAGTTTGATGAGATATATCCTGAAAGTTTGGGACCTGGTGCAGTCATAATGGTTCGGTGATCTAAAGTGTTAGTTATTCAGAGGTAGTGTAGACGTGAACAACCTTTAGATGGACACCTTGAATAAGGAGGTTGACATCACATGACATATTCTGGAACAAAATATAACTGTACTGGGAGAATGGAAATCGAGACTATCAGAGGTATAATATGGACATAGCTACATCATTTCCAAAAAATATTTTATTTAAGAGTAGTTTGGATCATGGTAATGAACCCCAAAATATTATAAGATATGACTTTAGGAATTTTTTTGGACATGTAGTCTGATCATCTGCTAGTGGATGTAAGTATGTGGCAGGAACCATTGTAGAATATGGAGCACAATTTTTTTTTTTGAGAAAAATAAACAGATATTGATGTGTCATAGAAGTATGAGCAGCCTGAGGCAATGAAGGAAGGACTACCAATCCGTGAAAGAAATTGGCAGCCATAATAAGGGCCTCTAGCAATACACAATTTATTAGGAATAGAAAGTACAAAAGTGGAATATTTATAAAGTCTATTAATCCTCTGGGAATTACAATAGACATGAACGAAAAACGTAACATGAACTAAAAGTATAAAAGTGAACATTTATTAGAAGTCTATTAACACTCTTAGAAATAAACAAAAAAATAGAAAGCGGAGTTTTATTGGAAGTCTACTAACACTCTGGAAAAAATTTGATCAAGGGCGTCTATTAATGGAATTTGTGGAAAGTCTATTAATCCTCTAAAGATTAAAATAGACATAAGCAAAGGGGTGAGAAGTTTGATCAGGGGCCAAAGTACTGTAACTCCGGTAGTAATGCACAATACTTTTTTTTTATTATCATTATGCTGGATTTAACATCCAAACAAAGGCTTAGCCGGGACATGATTGCTCCGGGTGGGAGTTATCAAACCCTAGAATTCGCTGTCTGTTGGGTGCTTGCTAGCAAATGTTGGCTTCAGATACCCGTTGTCATTAACCGAGGAGATAGACAGGTTTTATACCTCATAGAGTATCATATTTGCTGCTATGAGCTTTGTGAAAATAGCTCATATATTGACTTCAAAATCCCATGCCGAGAGATCGGAGAAAACCAATTCTGTTGTGGAGGATGAAAACGTGGTGGATGAAGAACTTAGGGTGATATAGCCTAGTCTACGCTTTGTCTTGTAATAATAATCGCCTGGCTTGCCTTTAGGGACGAAGGTTAATAGCGAAACTCGACGTCCTCTTCCGTGGTTTAACCCTCGTCCTTTTTGGAGGTCGTACCAAGTTTGCTTCATCATGTTCTAGGCGCTCTTGCTGTAGATGTAATAGGTAACATGTCCCTCTTCTTCTTCTTCTTCATGATTCTTCCTTGCATTTGGCGGGTAGAATTTTTCTTTGCCGAAGATGATTGTATGCTGATCTTCTGATAGAAAATGTACCAGAAAGACTATATCTTGTTCCAGACTGGGAGGATCATCCATATGGAAGGCTGAAGGTACAAGCATCAACAAGGGAGCCTTCGTGTATATGACCGATCGTGTCCAATTGCTGGACCTTTTGGTGGTGTCCGGAGATGTGGGATGACTGTGATTCTGTCCCTCATGGATGTGAAGCTTTGCATCCTTGGTGAAGGTAGAGAGGTAGATGATGAATGGGACATCGTCGTTTGACCTATGGTATGAGGTTTAAATCAGCCAAGTTGATAACGAGAGGTTCGTTCGAGCTTGAGATCGACGACGAGAGATACTTGCCCGTTGAAGGTACTGAGGTCGATGATGAAAGGCGGTTCCTCTACACTCAGACTTTTGAGGGCTTTTAAAGTACCCAGGTCGATGATAAAGGGCTCTTCTTCTTTGTGGACACTGATTCTTTCTTTATAGCCTTTGAAATAGAGTATCGTTGGCTCATCATCAGCCGCATTAGATTTGGCTTCATCGTTAGTTTCGTTGCCATTACTTTCTTTGGACGGTGTTGTTTTGTAGAGGCGAGCATCTGAGAAATATGCCTCCAAGTCTTTGAAGGGATTGGCGTCATCGAACTCTGTCCTGACTTTTCCCTCTGTATCCACATACTTGAAGCATTAATGGAGAGTTGATGGCACGATGAGGTTCTCTTGTATCCACGGTCGTCCTAGTAGCACGTTGTAGGACACTTCCACGTCATTGTCATAGCACATCACTTCTGTTTGGATCAGAACTCTGATGCGACACTTCAAACGGATCTTCCCAAGAGGTGGTGCTTAGTGATGATCCTGGATTGATGTGCATCCGCTGTACTTTAACCAAGCCAATGTACCTTGTATAGTATAAAGGCCAATCGTGCTGGTTATGTTTTAGCAACAACGACTAAGAATATATCACCTGTCACTCGGCATTAGACCCTCCTTAATTGGCAGTTTCTAGTTGTATCTGTATCGGTCGATAGTGTGAATTTTGCCAAGACTTTGCATCTTCAGGATAATTTGGAGACGTGTATGGGACTACATATTATTTGTGCTAGTCATTTGTTTAGGTGTAACTAATCTTGCCAGAAAATATCAAGTGTTCATATCCCTTAATTTGGAACAATGAGACAATGCCAAGGCAAGGATGAAACGAATTGAAGGTTTTGAGGACATTTTCATTTAGTAGGAGTATATTAAGTATACATTATCTACATAAAACTTGAGGATGATGATGGTAGTCAGTATAATATCCTCTTTCTAAACAAGAACAGGTGACCTTTCAAAACTTTTCACTGCATCTTTTATTGTCTCAGTGTCGACATCTATCAACTTTCCTGTCTTTGAAGAGATGATCACGCAATTTTTTGCTTCTGCGTCGGGCACAAACAGTCTTCCTTTCATCTCAGAGGAAAATAATGCAATGCTGCAAAAAATAATGACCAATAATCAACAAATAGCTATTTGAATGCGTAGTCGAGTATATGTTCCATATGAGCAAACAAGTTATCCACCATCGCTTGCCCCGAGCATTCGCGAGCTGCACAGCTGCTGTATTTGTGGTGATCACTCCAGCCGAATCATCAATAAGAGTTGCTAGCTGCGAAAGGCGAGAAAGAATTTTTTTTTTTTGATATATCTGCATTGATTATTCTAGCTGAAGATAAATTTGATTGCCTAAAGGAAGTAGATATATGTTACTGAAAATTAACCTGGCCAGGTGTGGTGATGAACAATATACTCGAGTCTTTTCCTACTTCCTCCTCCAAATCTTCCCTCTCCTTCTCATGTGGGATGACAAACAGTGGCTTGACACCCCTGTTTTGACAATATATAAGAAACTTGCATACATGTCATTGAATTCAAGTGTCGTCACAATGATAGATTATCGTACAATCTATCTTACACGATTACAGATACAGACACACACACGATACATATGCGGGATATGCACATTTTCAAATAAGAACAAAGGTATTTACCTATATTGCATGAGTACAAACATGGATACGGTTACGGACACAATATGGGTACTGACACAATAAGGATACAGACATAATTTTGTCCTGTCCGTGCAACATAGGATACGATCCATGTCACATAGTATGTAACTCAGTTGCTACAAACACATTGGAGCTTGGAGTTATACTATCGTTAGCGCAAGATAGAAACTCAAAATGCTCCTATAACTTGTTCATGTATACCTGATCTCCTTTGCTATTTCTGCCCATACTTGTATAGGTAACAAGCTATCAGTATCCCCCTTGGATCGCATTGAAGCGATTGAATCAGATTGTATACCGTGTATAACAACATACTTCCCCTTCTCCACGCCAGCCTTAACATACTTCGCCTCCACATACTCCCTTAGCTTCTTGGAGATCGACACCTTCAGGGGAGTCACCGGTTGCTTTGGTACACCCCGTCTCGGTCTCCCCAACCACTCGATCATCTCATCATACCTACCATCAAAACACGTTACCTATAAGAAGGATATGGGGATATGAGTAAGGCGAGAGTTTACCCACATGTTATATCCCCCCTCCGAGAGATTCAAACTAGGCGCTGTAAACGTTTCGGATAGCAGAAGCCCTGCGCCTGCCGCGTTGACATTCGGGTAGATGTAGCTTGCCCTGTCGCGAGCTGTCGACATGAACAGGAATGCTGCGTGGCCGAGCCCTGCGAGCTTGGTCGATAGGATCATGTCATAGTACCTATTCTGTCAATGCACACAAAAAATGGTAAGTAAAGGAATGATGCCGCAACTTTCCTGGTGAATATGTAAACATGTAAGATCCTTAGTAAGAGGAGAGGAGCCTAACCCTCAGCACACCAATCATGTCAGTATACTCCATTGGCTCTATAAGCTCATCGTCGGGATCGTATGCGTTAGCCCACCTCACATTCTTGTTGATCTCGTACGTCTGCTTGCCCCGTGGCGACGTGAGGACGTCGACCTGGACGCCGGGGTACCTGTCCTTGATCAGCTGCACCACCGGGAAGAAGAGGAGGTTCTCGTACACCCCGCCCGACACGACGCAGCAGCACCTCCGCACGTCGCCACGGATCTTGGACTGGAGCCC
This sequence comes from Iris macrosiphon, assembly GCA_036927795.1. Lineage (NCBI taxonomy): Eukaryota > Viridiplantae > Streptophyta > Magnoliopsida > Asparagales > Iridaceae > Iris > Iris macrosiphon. Next base: position 98,886,708 of record JAYESA010000005.1, on the reverse strand, counting down.
CGCGAGCTCAACGTTGAAGCCCGAGGGGAATTTCAGGAAGCCGTAGGGGTTGTCGGGGTTCTGAGGGGGCACGGGGTCCTCGTCCTGCTTGCCGTCGACGAAGAGGGTGCCGTACTCCATCTCGAGGTCCTCCCCGTCGTCGAAGGGGTCGAGCCACGGGTTCTTCTTCTTCTTGGCATTGGTGGAAAAGAGAGGACGACGTCTCTTGGGTCTGGTTATCTGAGCCGAGTGGAAGAGCGGTGTTGAGAACTGCGATGTCGGGATCGGAGGGAGGAAGGAGGGGAGGGGTTTGGGAAGGAGACGGGTTGCTGCCATGGACGGAATTGGAGTTGGTTTTTCGGTTCTCTTGCTATTTTCTTTTGGCAGAAGTAGACGTTGGGATTTGAATGTGTGGAGGTGGGGGGATAAGATTAGGGCTCAAACTGCAGGACCTACATGAGAATCCGAGCATCTGATTTTGCAAGAAGGATTACAGTAAGGGACGTTTGGTAGGCATAATATAGTGAATAATTCTATATTTTCGAAAATTATTATTTTTTAGATAATTATGTTCTCACGTTTTATGATTATATAAATACTCTTTGGAAAAAAAAAAGGGGATAAAAAATGAAGAAAAATCCCAAAAAAAAAAAAAATCAAAGCTTAAAAAATAATAGAAAAAAAAGTCTTTAAAAACTGAAAAAACGACAAAAAAATTTAAAAAATATTCTTAAAAAATTAAAAAAATTGAAAAAACATTAAAATAAAAAAAAGGATAAAAAGTGAAAAAAAACTAAAAACCTAAAAAATGTATAAAAATTGGAGAGATAGTCCTTACTCCTACATGAGGGAGGGAGATAGTCCTTTCCTCTGATGCCTAACGAGACTTAGACTAGATGACCCTAATATGCAGTTGCACTCTCTCCGGCAAGACTGAGATCATCCCAAACGTCTAGTTTGGTGTCGAGTTTGGACATGGGAAGCTGGGTTTGCCTGCAGGAGGCTTTCCTTCTGTCTTTGCCGGAAAAGCGTAGAGAATATTGGGTGTCCGTTCCGTGTGTTGGGAGTCCCCCACTAGATCCTCCTCAGATTGAGAGGAGCAGTTGAGTTACAATTACATTAACATATTTGGTTGGAATATATAATCAAACCATATAATGTAATATCAATTGCATTCAAATATTCGATTTACTACATAATGCAACCATACATTAGGTTTCCGTAAGCGATACAAGGCTATACCGGCCATATTGGACTCAAATTTGAATTATTATTTAGAATTAAATATTAAATAAGTTGGTAGGTCATATTGACTTAATAGAATTAGGAAATTTCATACATATAACTCTATAGTTTGTTGGTATTTTTGCCTTTGGACTAGTAAAGATAGTCCCACATTGGCTACACCACCAAGTGGGTATCTCAATATAATACTTTGTATGAGTTGAGGTGTGCACATGGGGTGTGGTGGGGCACATGGGTGCCATGTGGGGGTATTTTCCTAGGAGGAAAAAGATTAACTCCTCATGAAAGCATTTATGCTTTTTGTCATGCTCTTGGAATTATTTCCTAGGAGCTAAGCCCCAAAAGGTCTTAGCGACTCGGACTCGGACTAGGACTTGGGCTCAAGGGCGCAAAGTGACACTTTGTTGGCGCACTTAGCACGTCAGCATCGTTGTAAGGCGCTCGTGCACTCGTTTTATGCTCGAGTTTCATGCTCGGGTTGCATGCGCGTGTTGCATGCGCGGGTGCTGAACAAACGCTGTACGGGCGCTAAGCGGGTGTTGAATGGGTGCTGAGCGGGCTATGCATTGGGCGCTACGATTGTGGGATATCAATTTTGTATATTGGCTTTTTAGTCCCACATCAGAAATAAGAGGAGGATGAGATTCCATCCTTCCCTATATAAAGAGCCCTCTAAGCCTCCTTTTGAGACACACCAAAAGTTGACAAAGAGGAGTCCAAAGGAGTCCGTTCGAGTCACATAAAGAGGTAACTACGAGCATTCCAGAAGTTCTCGTGTGAATTTGTTGGATCCTGGGAGTAGATCGTCGATAGAGTATGAATCTTGCTTTGAGCAACGGTGGTCTTCACCGCCCCAGCAAGAATAATTTTTTATTCTGTCTTCTTCTCATTTTTCTTCTTGGTTCATTCTATCTGATTCCTATGAGATCCCTTGACATGACATTCAATGCCCGTCAGAAGTTCTGACACACCACTCATCACCTTGAGCGCCTCGAGAATCGTGAGAGAGGAGGTGGCTCATAAAAGGACGAAAAGTCACATCAGTGCATTAATAACTTCGTCAGATGTGCCATGTCGCGTGTTCTCTCATATGCGACTACGGTTCTATGCGTCCTCGACATCATGCATCCAAAGTGTCCATTTCGACCAAGACCATGCGAGAGCTCGCATGCGGCCACAACGCCCTGCGGCCGAGGGGACCGTAAGACCAAGGCCAAAGGAGAGCACATATGCGCCCAAGACGATTATGTGGCCAACATGATATGCGGCCCTCAACTTGCAAGATCTTTTTATTGTAATCGAATGGATCCTTACACGATCAGTACAGAGCACGTGTCCAGCTGACCAAGTCATGCACACCTCATAACCGAGATTTTATCAACAGCATATCCCAACTGAGGCTACGTGGCAACCTGCTCGTAGTATGCAGCTACTGTTGCAACCGCATTCTATTGAAGAAGCCCTATGCGGCCACTAAATATAGGCATATGCGGCATCTATAACCCGTCAGCAGGATTATGTCAAAACTAGTTTTCTAAAACAAATATCGAATTCTAAAAAGTATTTCTTTAAAAAGTTTTCTTTAGATAATTATTGGCTAAATAATTAATGGTGAAAAATGAGTTGCATTTTAGCAATTAAATAAAAAACGTAAAATAATTTCAAGAGCCTCTAACCACCTCTAATATCCTTGTAACAAACTTTCAACTAATCTTAACTAACTAAATTGACATGTGCCTAATTTGAAAAAGGTCTAGAAGCCTCCATTGAACTCTATAAATCGGGATAGTTCCTCATGTATTTTTTTCCATTATTTTGCTCTTCATTTTTCTACTTTTTCTCAAGTTTAGCCCATCCATTCCTAAACCCATTCATTTCCAACCCATTTACCATTACTTTTCAACCCATTCTTTTGGGCTTGGCTCGTCCCGGCCATTCCTCTGTGGATCAAAACCCACCCAAACCTTCCTCTCTGTGTTCAAAAACTACAGGACCATTCTTCTCTTCCCGCGCGGAGCAGTGTTCGTTCGAGCCATGGCGGTTCTCTTCCCCGACGCATAGCTTCCTGTGGCGGAGCGACGTCTCGAAGACGACCCCTTTCTCGGCGGCAATCCGTTCCTTGGTGGATCGAACTGAACTTTCGATCGATCTTGATCAGGATGGCAATGATCTGATTCTTGGTGATCGATCGACCGATAGTCGATTGATTGATCGATTCCAAGGAGTTGATCGACCAATCCTTGACGATCGAACGTCGTCAAATTGATTCGCTGTAGCTAGAGTTGCAGAGCTCACAAAACTCCAGATCGGGAGCTTGAGTTCGGCGACCAGTGAGTTCTTCCCTTTAGTTTCTTCAATTTTTGATGTTCTTGATTCAGTTTTCTAATTGTTTGATCAAATTCAGTTCTATTTCACTTTCGAAGTGATTTCAAGGATTCAATTCGAACTTTAAAATCCATTACTCTGTTATCGAACGCCAGGTGTTCGACAGATTGTCGTAGAGGATCCTTACCTGACTAAATTGTTCGAATCGGACACAGGAGTTCGGTACCGACACGGTGCTGACACAGGTATGGTTCTCCTCTGTTCGTCTCTTCTTAATCATGTTTTGGATCTTAAACATGGAACTAGGTGTTTGTGTCCAGTGTGACACATAGTTTGGGTTGGCTCTTGACACTTGGACATAATGAGGGAGTTTATCTAGAGTCTGACACGAAGACAATGTCGACACCTTAATAACGGTTGTTATTGTTGGGTCTCCTTCTGTGTCGGGATCAAGGGGGATTCTGTTCATTTTCTTTTTGTTTGTAATTCAGTAGGACTTTTAAGTTTAAATTTAGACTTCGAATAATATTTTGGAGCAGATCAAGTGAGGGAGGGAAGTTAGTTTCGGTTCTTGATTCCAAACTGAGAAAACTGTCCTTTGTTTCAGCGGTGATTTCAATTATGAAATTCAAATAAGGAGATAGTTTGATTTGCTGGGAATTGAATTCAGAGTTCAATATTTGAACTTAACGGTTGAAATTATAGTTCACAATTGAACTTAATAACAGGAGTATTAGAAGACTGGGCTGGCTATGAATCTTTATCAAACTCAAAGAGAAGTCATGGTAGGCCGGCCCAACTGACTGCTAACGGACAAGAGCCCAGATTGTGCAGTCTGTGCAGCCTATAACCAGGTTATTAGTAGAGAGAAATAGTTACAAAATCATTTAATAACTTGTTAGTATTTATTATAAAGAAATTAGCTAGTTAATCGGTTAACCTAATCAAGAATCTTTAGCTAGCATTTATTAGCCAAAAAATTAAGATATTGTTAAATTATAGTTAGAACCTTTAGAATATTTTAGGGATCGACATGGAAACTAATATTTGGATATTGATTTCTAGGAGGACCAAAATATTTCCACCATCCAATTTCAAGTTAAGGCAAGACAAGTACATTTACCTCTATTGAGTACCATTACCTTACAATTGCTATCGTGCTCTTTTTATGCTCTTTTTAATGTTGTTGTATTATTGACATGAGATTGTACACGTGATTTGTGTCCTGATGTGCCTTGACTTGTTCATTGTATCGTGATTATTCTTGTGTAGTGTCTAGTTCTCATGTCGTGTCTAGTATGAGGAAAAAGACTAGTGGCATGAGATCATCTTGCTTGTACGGTCAAACATGCATGATTGTCTTATTTTTGGACTCCTGTACATTCAATTACATATGATTGTCTTATTTCCTGATACATGTACACTCAATCATATGTAGTTATCTTATTCCCGCTACCTGTACATTCAATCACTATGGTTGTCCTATTTACCTGTATATTCAGTCATCCACCTCATGTGTGACTGTTTTATTCTTCTTTCATGCTATATTCAGATTCTATGTGCACGTATCATTGTCATAGTTTGATATTTACTAGTTTTGTTAATTGGAGTTTGGTAATTATGTGTTTACATTTCTTGTACAGTTTCTTGTTGTCTTTTTGAGATTTCAGGTATTATATTTTATCATGTTATAATCTGACTGATAGTTTTCTTTGCAGTATTTCTTACATAGCTTTGTTCGAGTTTTGTATTTTTTTAGTTGTAGTTGTACTTTGCTCCAACCCTGACTGGGTGTTGACATATTAGGCCATGGCATGGAGGTGACATTTCAGACCAGCTGAAGACTTGGAGGATTTAGAGTAGGACATATTATTTATGTATTAGATGATGTGTTGTATTTGATTATGGAGATTTATCGGATTTGTCTCCGGAGTGAGATGGGCATGTATGATGTACTAAAAGACTACTAGTTGATGTGGTGATCGCGTGTGTATGTGGGTGTTCGTTCTTGTGTTTATCGTGCTTTAGTTTCTGTGATTGAGTAAAGATCGATTTTCATATGACATTGGCAATTATTGTGGTCTAGATAGCTGACTTCTGCTGACATTGCGACATAGGACGGGTGCGCTCACAACCCGTACGAGATATCGCGGGAGCGGGGTGTAACAATCATCCATGTACGATCCATACTAGATCTGACAAACTGCCCATCCTTCCTCCTTTACGTTCTTGACAGTCCATCTTTTTGTCTTAGTAGAGTCTTTCAGTGGCATATTTCGGTCCTCTTCCCCACTATTTAAAAAAAGTGATCCACCGGTTCAGGTACAAGATACTATCATTACCGCCTGGATAATTAGACATCGAACCCGGGACAACAAGTCAGCCAGTCAATGAGGGCACAGTTCCGGTCTTAGCCTTTCCTCGTGATTACCTCTTCGAGAAGCTAGTTGGGGTTTCTGACTTTGATCATATCTTCGGGTGATGGAGTTAGAACTTTTGTCCTTTCCAGGGAGTTTACAGGTCCTGGTCCCACTCAACAACAACTATTGTCAACCGCAACTCAATCAACTAAAAACAGATTCGAAGAGAAATGAAACTGCCATTAGCAACATGACAAAAAGCAACATCAGATGCAGCCCTTCCTTTCTCTAACTACTGACTAGAGTTAGTTGGTACTCGTAGTCCACTTGCGAGCTTAACGCTCCTTGTTTTTATGTCAACCTTCCATTACAAACCATTTCGTCCTCACTAACGATCCTCCGGTTGCCTTTCCTTTTCTCGTAAATTGATCACTAATGACGTGTGAACCAAGGAATCAGTTAGATGTGATACAAAATGGATCTTGTTCTATAGTTAATCAGAGATTTTTATATAAAAAATACGAATCAGAGTTTGAAGAAGGGGAATGAGCCATCGACCCGCAACAAATAGAGGAGGATTTATTCAATCACATAGTTTGGGCTCCTAGAATATGGTGTAAATTTTTTTGATATGGTAAAATAAGTAGACTTGTAAATTTATATTGCGGGCATAAGGCGAATCAATGGTTTATCAATATCTTAGTAATCAATAGAGTTTTAAATCTGTTTATGAGAAAGGACTAGGGGACTTTGATTTTCGTTTCAATAACATGCTAATATGAGTCACACATATTAATTCAAATTGTCCAACAAATGGTTAATTTTCTTACTTGGAATTACTCTAAAAACATTCTCAAGGAGGGCCCCTACAAAAATAAAAGTAAACAATAGAAGGCTTGTTATTTAATAGTATAAATCAACCAATCTCAATAGATATATAAGACGAAATCGATTAGTGCAAGTCACCTTTGTTTGATCACTTCTCTGTTCTATGATGAAAGAAATGAGTTGTCCTATAGAGAATAGAGTTCGAGCGACCCGGATTTGAACCGGGGATAAAGGATTAGCAGTCCCCCGCCTTACCACTTGGCCATATCGTCGCATAATTCGATCCAATCAAAAAATGGATAAAAAGATTATCCATAATCCATATTCTACTACAATTTTTTTATATCTTGAATCCCGTCGGTCATATTTATTCTAAAAAAATAGGCTGTACCTTCCTCAAGTGTCAAAAGTGATGATGTACCTACTCGTTCAAATCAGATCTCTATTTTGGTAAAACAAGAAGGTGTTTACGATGGTCAGTGTAGTGAGATTGAGATGCGCCTTTCCCCTTAAGTGAAGGAATGAAATAATAGTGACCCCCTACTTTGAAATAAGCCTAACAAGAAACTTCCTGAAACGACGACAGAAAAGCGCATCAAAGGAGCAAAGCCTGCTGGAAGTCTTTAGAACACCGTTCTCCAACTACTATGGATTACTCTTTCTTTCATGCCGCAATTTCCACATTCAGGAAAAAAAATGAAAATCAAAAGATAGATTTAGAAGAACCCGATATACGATAGCAGTGACCACAACACTTTACCTCAGCGGAGCGATAGCGCCTGGTTCGGTGATGGCATACACCCTCCTCTGATGAAGCTACACAAAGAATGACCACAACATCTTTCCTATTCAATGATTCTCTGTTATCGACCGGAGTCAGCATCTTCTTCAGCTATAGGCCGACGGTTGATCAACAAAGAATTCTCTTATCTTTTTCCTAGATAAAGGGAAGATAGTGTTTGCCATTGATTCAAAGTTGAAACAAACTTTGTGTGTTTAACAAACAAAAGAGTACAAAAAAATCCTATACAGAAAATCTAAGTACAATTATTTTTGATTCTGGAGAGTGTGACAATGGAGATCGAGTAATGTAGTGACTCCTTTACCCCGTTGACGGTCCGACGAGGGAATGCGGATGCTTTCTTCTGTTCTCTCTCCTGTGTCTGTCTATGTGTGTTTGTTATGGGCATGCTATCCTGCTATTTATAACCATCATACCGACATGCTTTATGCGCTGTATATGTGCTTCTTTTTGGTGGCCGCATGGGACTCCTTCAACAGAATACGGTTGTAACTGTGGCCGCATACCATGGGCAGGCTGCCATGTGGCCTCGGTTGAGATATGTTGTTGATAAGATCTCGGGGTTATTTTTAATCCATTGCGTGCGTGACTTGGTTAACTGGACATGTGGTCAGCACTAATTGTGTGAAGATCTTCTCGGTTATAACGGAAAGATCCTGCAAGCTGAGGGTCGCACAGCGTGTGGCTGCATATGTGCTCTCGTCCGGCCTGGGTCTGGTGGACACTTTAGCTGCATTAGGACGAGGATACATAGAGTCATGGCCGTATGCGTGCTCTCATCCGGCCTAGGTCTGATGGACACTTTGGCTGTATGACGATGAGGATGCATAGAGGCATGGCCGCATGCAAGTGAACACGTGGCACTTCATGCCTGACAAAGTCATTATGGCTGACGTATTTTTCTGTCTTCTTGTGTGACACTGCCTCTTTCACGATTCACGAAGAGATCAGGGCAATAAGTGCCGTGTCAGAACTTTATGACAGGCATTGAATGTTATGTTAGAGGATCATATGCGTTCCCCAACTCTATGACTGTTCGAGCGCATAGATGACTCTTGCAGACTATGCGGCTTATATTCATTTTGAGGGTGCATGACTTCTATGCGGCCTACTTGCATGTCTTCAGATTTTTCATGCTTCTATAAGACCTTCTTCAAAGTTTTCAAACTTATAAGTTTGAAATACTTTGAACAAGAAGCATGGATGAGTGACTTGGGCCGCGTAAGTGATGTATCGCATGGACGTGCTGTCATATGTATAAGTCTGCCAGGCTGTCAGATATGTAATTAATGAGATTTGTCTCGATCTTCTAGGGGATCTTTTGGCAATTTTCGAGAGATAAAGATGAAGAAAAGTCACCAACTGTCATGTAGATAGAGGTATTTGAGAACGAGGTATCAGTTTTGACTGAGGATAAATATTGATCGCAAAAATCGAGGTGTCAGATTCATCCTCATAACTTTTTGGTTCATTGTCTCGATCTCTTCACGCGGTATTGGAGCCTATAAATAGGCTTTCCAGGGAGGAGAGAGTGCTTCATTTCTCTGCTTCTCCTTCCTTTGTAATGTGGAAGGCTGCTGCTCTTCTCACTGAGGAGTTCGTCAGAGGCAGACTTGGTCCATAGCCCCCTGATGCTAACAGTCCGTTCGGAGGTGAGGGAGTGCTTCATTCCTCATGTTATTCAGTCAGATGGACACAGAGACACAAGCCTTATGTTACTCGGTCATATGGACACAGAGACAAAAGTACACAGTCTTACAACATGGATGAGAATTCATCTAAAACACGCGTAGACTCTCTACAATGGTCTGTCGCATGTATGGAAACTCATCCTAAATATACACAGACTTTTCATAAGGCTCTGCCGCATGGATAGAACATGCACATAATCTTCATATAGCTCTGTCGCATGGATAAAGAATCATCTACAACATGCGCTATCACTCCCCATTCCCAATATACGTATTTGGAGCGTAATTATTTTCTTGCTAGCTTAGTTATATGTTGTAGTGAGACTAGACCCATTCTTTGGTTCACTTGGCTTTTGGTTTATTTGTTTGGTTTGGTTTTATCATGAGTTGAACCTATGGTCCAAACCTTAAACCCTCCATATATAACCCAACTTTACTCTCTCTCCTATCATTTTTTTCTCTTCCATTCACTTTCTTAGGTTTTTCTCCCCCCCTCCATAGGCAAGTACATCTTGCAAGAAATGGAGAAATTCTTTCTATTTTTGTTATATTATGTTCCTTATATGATTCCCCATCCATTTAGAACTTGGTATTTTTGGATTTGGTGGATGGATTAGTGTAGATCTAAGTTTTAAGTTTTAGAATTTTTTATGTGTTCTTGAATGTTTTTGGGTTTTGATCTCTTAAAACTTAATATTTTCAAAAACTTATAATTCTACGTTGATGAGCACTTGGTTTTGAGTAGTTTAGAACTTTACTTTGCTGGATTTGGACTTCGTTTGAGGTTTCTGTGGAAGAAACAATATTGAGGTTTCAGAGCTTTTCCGTGGCCAAACTTGCTGGATTTGGACGAAGGAGCTCCATGCACCCAACAAATTGCATGAGCCCTGGACTTCTCACCCAAAAGTGTTCATGCGGCTATCTTGTTGGACACATGGAATAGATTTCTGCACATGCGTCCCTTGGCCAAATGCTTGAAACTTGAACGAATAAAATTTTTCTAAGTTCCAAAAGATTTTATGCTGCCATGTGTGCATGCGGCCCAGAGGAGCATGCGGCCTAGTCGACCATGTGGCCAGGAGTTATGCATCTCTCTTCTTCTGGACGCATAACTACTGACTGACTCGGCACGACTTTTCTTACTTTTGTCTTTTCTTCTGTCACTTTAATCACATGTCACATCAGTCACTTTTTCTGACCTGACTTGACTTGCATCTTAGTTATCACGTTGCACTTGGCTCGAGGAGGGGCATTTGTCTCGACCCATGCGGCCTGTTGGTTCATGCGACCCGTTTGGTCATGCGGCCAACTGACTCATGCGTCCACGTTGACACCTGTTTGGTTTAATATTTTTGTTTGATTAAATGATTGTGATGCTATGTGTTAACTTAGAAATGACTTATATGACCCAGCTGTGACCATGTGCTAATGATTAAGTACTTGGAATGAGCCCTATAGATGTGGCCCTTGATGTACTTACTTGCTAATTAGGCTACTTTTCTTGGATTACCTTATTATACTTTGGACAAAATAAGAGGCATAGTTCAACTCGAGGGAGGGTCTGCAATCTCGGTCCTTATTTGGTTTAAGGATTATGGATCTGATCACGAGGGGTTCTCGCTACTCTTATTTTATCTATCAATATAATAAAGTGACAAATTATTGTGACCAATATTTGCTTGTCCTATTCTGAATACATTGCTACTTGATAACTTGACCATAACCTTGATACTAGAACTCGTTCCTACCCTGACTATTATATCCGTGCTGATACACTTGATCGCACCAAGAGTTCTACTTGTTATATAGTGAGCCGTCGTGCCACATACACTTGCTACATGATATATGTAATTATTTTCCTTGCACGGATCTGGTAGTTGGACAGTGACTTTAGCCGTGGCTAGATAGTATTGATTATTGCATCACATCTGGGTGAATCCAGATTTAACTTTAAGAGACATTGTGGATTCGTATCAAGAGTGCCCTTACTTAAAGTACGATATTTAGGAAGGAATGTTCATGTGACCATGGCATGAGATTCTAAATCACCTAGGGTTAACTAGGCAACTTAATTTGTAGAGCATTGGGAGGGAATGGTATCTCGAGATCGTGCATGTCGAACCACCCTAAGTTAGTTGGGAGTAAAGACTGGCCACCACGAATACTGTATATCATTCGCACTAGTGGAGTACAGTATCTGACTTATTTATAAGCCAAGCCAGTATCTTTTCTATAGAAAGCCTGGAACTGCTACTGATCATTAAATTAGCTCATGGCCCTTATAAGGGACCAATGCATCATATATTCTTGCTTGTATATCATTGGTTCAGCCAGCCCTGCTTAATTATTGCACGATCTGATGATACTTATATATTACATTACTGGGATAACCCAGAGATCACATATCAAGCCGTAACACATGTTTGGCCGTTAAATCTATTTTAGTTAGAAAAGTGGACCGTTGCAGCATGAAAGTTCAACTCATATCCTTGTTTGGTTGTTGAGTTGAGCTGTTGTGTTACAATGGGACACAGATCGAAGCTACTTATTATCACTATGTTATTTTACTTAATATTGTATCCCTGCTTGTGTATTGTGCCTTATGTTGAGTGGAATTAGGGACAGAGATTATCGTGGCATGCTAATTTAACTCATGTCCTTGTTTGGTTGTTGGGTTGCGCTATTGTGTTACGATGGCCTGTGGACTGAAACTATAACGCAGAGTTATTCTAGCTTGACCATAATCAAGGGACGTATCCTATCTTGATGTGATGTGGCACTTCCTATCCTTGTTTGATGAAGGGGTGTCATATCATATCATGGATGAGACATATACCATTGATTGTTGGTTTAAGCATCTTATGCTATAGAACTAGTTTCATTTCTTTATTTCGTGCTTCTTTGTGGTACTTGCTATTTGGGGTTTGACCCCACTGGTTTGCATTGCCAGGTCTAGAGCCAGCACCTGAGGATCAAGCGTATCTTCCACTCACTGATGGCACACACAAGAAGGATGGCTGCTAAGGGTTACGAGTGAGTTTTTTCATTTACTGCTCGTCTTTTATAAACTATAATCTTTTGGGCATTTTGCCAACCGATACCTGTTAGCCGGATAATTTGGACACTAGTTCCCTATATGATTGTAATATATTCAGACTACAACTGTCTCACTTTCATGTATACTTTTGATTGTGTATCTGGCATATCACTTGTATTACTAGATCTCTAGAATATTCGGATACGATGTTGGGGATGCCTTACTGCTTATTCTGAAATATTCTATGTTATTGCTAGTTTGAATGGTTGAGATATATAAGTTCTTAACCCTAGAAGACTTGATTGTAGTATGCATCCCTTGTCTCTAGACAACCTTAACACATTGCAGGTTGTTTAGGTATTCCACAAGGTGTGGTTGTCTGAGTCATACTTCCGCTCTCCAGTATTCTGGATCTGGGACGTGACATGCACGCAGAGCCCATAAGTAGCTTGGCCGCATGGATGAGACCTCATCTCGCTGATGCATGCGGACTTAGCTATCTTGAGACATTTTACCCTGCACGTGGCTGCGACCTGGAGGCGGCATGCGACGGTTGTACACTTTTACAATCTTCGTTGAGACTGATACGTATCTTCTTTATGCAGGTTTTACCTCTATTGTGTTGCCCATGATGGAGCATGGAAGGATATCATTGAACCCGTCATTCGAAGAGAATGCCAACCTTATGCTGTCACTACCACATTTCTAGATTAGGATATTTTTGTCATTTAGCATATTTATTATATTTAGTGACTAAATATTTATATATTGTGCTACTAATTATTTAGTATGTGTTGTGATATTTATTTGATTAGTTAGTGGGCAAGCATAATCATTTGGACTTGACATTAGGGGACCTAATTAGAACTTGTCATGACATATTGAGCCCAACATTAGACTAGACCCATTAAACTCATTCCTTTTAGTTAATTAAAGAGATTAGATTAATTTTTATTAGAATTAGATGCTTCATAATATAGCCCTCCTAATTAATTCCTCATAAGTAACTAGTAGGAGTATATTAGACATTGTGTAGTTGCTTGGGAGAGGGAAAATAAGGCCAGCGACTATAGGAGGGGGTTTCTCTCTATCTCCACTTTATTTTACTCCAAATTTAGATTCCCAATTATGTTCTTCCCCAAATTGACTCATTTCTCAACAAAATTCCTCTCAATTCACTCTCATTTCTTCCAATTACATCATCTAAGGAACATTGGAGCTTGCATTGCAAGGAGCACTTGGAGAAGAAGGAGTTGGCTAGGAGCTTGTGTCATAATTGTATCCATTGGAGCAATTTATTGGGAATCCATCTTCCAATAGGTAAAATTTTGTCTTCCTCTATAATTTAGACTCTAATTTATGCATTTAAACATTAGGAACCCATCCATACGCTAGGGCTACCCATGTGATAAAGATTTGGCTTCTAACAATCCCTATTATGACTTTTACATAGATTTTTGTGTCCAATTTGGAGGAATTTTGAGCATGATACATCATGTGTTTGTCAATTGGCCAATTGGACCAAATTGGCACTAGATTGGTTGTGTGACACTAGTGTCGTATCCACAATTGGATACGAGTAGGCCATATCATGATACTTTATGATACAAAATAATTTTGGGGGTTTTTTCTTTGACACGAGTGATACACATGCCACATTTTGCCACAAGCACTAGAATAGATAGCTATTGATCTAATTAGATTTTAATTATGATAATTGACTTGTTCATGATCTTCGTGGAGAGTTTGGTGATGTTTTTATAGAGTATCAAGGTGTATCACAAGAGTATCATAGACTAGTCTGATATCTGGTAATGCACCACTTGTGTTTGATTAATTGTCATGTTGATTTATTTTGTATCCTACTATATTTTAATTACTATATTAATATATATTTACTTATACTATGTATATGAGTACTTGACTTGTATATATATACTTAGTATATGTATATAGCTGTAAACTAAGTATCTTGTGTGTTGATGTGTGGAGTAGAGGGAGGGGTACTGTGACTAGCAGTTTGTAGCAGCAGCAGTAGCAGTAGCATGAAGCTGTTGTTGTTGATGTATTATTGTTCTTGGGTGGTTTTGCTGTGTTGATGTTGTGGTTGGTTGCTGTTGTGGATGTTCAGAATGAGAGGGGAGCTCGGACCAGTGACCACAATAGTTATGGGGGGACTGTCGGGTTCATAACAGTGTAATGCACTGATAGCAGTGCACAATTGTGTAAGTGTGGTATTGTGTGTATAGAGTTGAGAAAATTTATACATATGGTACCAGTAGGGACTAGTGAGGGTATATGGGTATGGGAATTGGTGTATGTATACTCATATGATACTTGGAAGAGTGATACCTTGATGTTAGATAAGGTATGGGTATAGGTGAAGGAATTAGTGTAAATATCAGATACTAGGTTAATGTTGTAAAATAGGTAATTGGTATTAAGTATTAGTATAGCTAATAGTTAGAGTTGGTATATTGAGTTACCAAGGATAGTTATAGTTAAGTTATTAACTATGGATGATATCTTGCTAGTAGGGTATTAAGGTATTGATAGTTCTTAGTTAGGTAGTATATTAGGACATCTTGGTAGCAGGGTTAGGTAGCAAGTATGGGTATTAATAGCTAAGGTAATATTGTTTATGATATTGTATATCTTTTATATATATATATATATATATATATATATATATATATATATATATATATATATATATATTTTGATACTATATTAATTAGTATAGAAATATCAGTTATACATATTGATATCGGTATATACGGTAACTTATTACCTAGTACTAGTAGCTAGTAATAAGGTATGTATTGATATTGGTATGGATAGATATCCTATTACCTAGTATTAGCTTGTATAGCTAACATCTTCTAGATATCAACTTAGAAATTTAGATATAGGATAATATAATCTAGAAATGGTTAGTTTGACTTGTATGACCTAGGAATGACTTAGAAAATCATATTTTAGTGCATTTAAGCTTGTTATCACTTTATTTCACCCAATTGACATGGTATATCATATATAGGGTTGTGTGACACCATCTTAGACATCGAGTTATACCATTTGCTTAGGACCACATACTAGTATATTCTTTGATAGTTTTCTTATTTGATAGTCTCTATGTCACATATATTTAGTATTGAGATATTTGATTCTTGATACGATGTTATATGGATTGGTATACATGGATCCTTATCTTGAGATATTATTGCTGTGATTATTCAGTGATCGCCGTATCATGCTTCGTGATTACTCAATGATTATCGTGATATCTTCATGATTATATAGACAATAATAATAGTGTGATTATATAGACAGTGATAATAGTGCATGATATTATAGACCGTGCATTGTGATATACATGTTATAACGTGTCGTAATTTGGATCCGTGTACTAGTTGTGGGTTGGGAAAATATTAGTGGATATGTGATCATACCTTATAGCCGGTGATGTAGTATAGCCCGTGATAGCTAGGAGATCATGTAACTCACGTGTGATCACTCTAGCTCCCCTTTTATTTATAGACCGTGTTAGGCCCAAGTCGATTAAATATTTTACTAATATTTTAAGGCATATTTTATTATTATATTTTCTTTATTCTAATTTATTATATTTTTGTTCCTCACCATATTGTTCTCAATTTATTCCCATTATTTACCATGATACTCCTTATGATATAAACTAGCTCAGTTACTTCTATCATTTATTTTTATTGCTATTGCTGTCTCATAGTTTTTGTCAATTATTAGAACTGATATTTGGTTGTACTTCACTCCAATCCTGACTGGATATATATTTTAGATGATTCTTTAGAGGACTAGTGTCCTACCCACTACGGTCCACATGATGGCGAGCTAGTTGAGATAGCACCCGTAGAGCCTATTGAGATAGTTCCAACAATCGTAGAGACTTATATATTTTTATTGTTCTATTATAATTGTCTCATTTTAGACATTATGGCATGTATTATATTTGAGACCTTTGAGTTGTGAGTAGACTATTGGACTAGACTTGGATTGTATTGTGACTCAGTATTTTATTTATTATATTCCATATCGTGCCATATCTTCCTCTAATTTATTATTGTGATTGAGTATTGATTACCATTATCATATTATCATATTATCCTCCATTTGAAGTTGAAAAAGCATGATAAGTACCTTATATATTATGTGTGAGATATGTAGATAATATTGTTGACCTAGATAATATTCTACCGCCGATGCTACGGCGTAGGATGGACGTATCCACGTACTTGTGCCCCTACACCGGGTACGGGTCGTGACAATTTTTTGTGGTGGCCCATGCAAGTCAAAGTAGTAGTTCTCAGACTTAGAGTATTACTACAAGCCTACTATAGGATATAGGACTAGGGATATAGGATTAGAGAATACTCAATCACAACTAGCTATATTTTTTCTCTTTATGCCGCTTGCTACCAGCCGATATCCTGCGGTGTTGATGACAGGATTTGGATTGATTGCCATTCCTTGTCTTTGATATTCCGTATGGCCGAAGAGCACCTGATCCCGTATCTCCCTTAATATCCATAATTATGGATTCTTTTTCATATACTGAGATTTGCACTGTGGAGGGATGATCCAGAGTGCATTGAGTTCTGTTACTGGCTTCACTTGTGTCAGTAGCAAAAATAATACGAAGGGGCATCTTTAATAAAAAATATTCTTGTCAGCGAGACTTCATAAAAACCCTTAAAAATAGATTTTCATCGTATGTTGTCATGATCTTGAATATTAATGAAAAACTTTTAAAAAATGAATTTCTATCATATATACTCATGATCTTGAATATTAATGAAAAAGTTTCTCCTTTTCCAGAACTTCTTCCTACATTTGTCATGTTTATGTGTTGTGAACTTTGGATATTCATGCTAGAGGTAATATAGACGTAGTACGATATCGTAGTTGCTAAGGACATCCCACTGGGGTTTCTTTTGTAGACCTATTACCTTTTGCGCACTGGAGTACAAGTAATAAGTTCAAAATAAAACCTTATCAGAGGTGATATGGACTTGATAGGTTTTGTGTACTTAACACCGTTGGCGTACTTTAGAGTTAAGTATGGGTGATAAGTTTGGATGTCTGCCAACACCAGAGGTAATATGGACGTGATAGTCAATAGTCAAACATTAAGGTTTGCTCAGAGGTGATGTGGACGTGGTAAACTCTTACTGGGAAAATAATGTTAGGACCATAGTTCAGAGGTAATATGGACGTGAACTAATGCCCAGACAAAAATAACTTTTGAGGGATCTACCTGGGAGTGTAGATAGACCTGAGAGTTGCTCCACTGAAGAGTTTTTGAGGATCAACTATCTGTAGCATATTCAGGACTCCAAAATACAGATAATAACATTTATAATATTTTGTAGGAAGAGGGTAATGCTGTGCATAGGCACTTGTTGGGGATGAACAAGATAAAATACCTTGTATCTTGATTGTCCCAGATAGGGATACGGGAGGTACAAGTCCAGATTAGACATAGTACTTTTTCAGGAACCTATCGTTGATAGGCATCATGAGCAAGTCTCCATTAAGTTTCATAAGTCGGTAGGCGCCGTTGGAATATAACGACTCTATAGTAAAAGGGCCATCCTATTTAACTTAGAACTTCCTGACCGTCTTGTGTGTCATAACCATCGGTCTTCTCATGGCTAGGATGAGGTCCCCTACTTGGAATGTCCTTCCCTTGACCCACTTGTTAAAGGCCTTCGAGAGACGGGCTTGCTATAGCTCAATACGCTGTTGAGCTAAAAGATGCTTCTCGTCGAATGCTTCAAACACTTGTAGTCATCGACGGTGATTATTATCATCTGTCAACTGGTTGGAGAGGGCCACCCGGAGTGAGAGAATTTTGACCTTTAGAGGGAACACCACCTCACTTTCGTAAACCAAGGAAAATGGCGTGCTGCCGGTCGGTGTCCGGGCCGTTGTGCGATATGCCTAAAGACATTTGCCCAACTTCTCATTCCAGTTGCGCTTGTTGGATGACACAAATTTCTTGAGGAGGTTTATGATATTCTTGTTGAATGCTTCTGCCAGATCATTGGCGGCTGGGTTGTAGGTAGTCGAAGCTATATTTTGGATTTAATTTTTATTTCAAAATCGATAAAAAGTGTGACTTACGAACTGGGGACCATTATCGTGGATGATCCTCCATGGCAAGCAAAAGCGATATATAACGTAATGCTTGATGAAGCTAGTCACGTTTAACGTCTTCACTTCAGCCAGTGGCATGACTTTCGCCCACTTGAAGAAGTAGTTGGTGATGGCCAAGATGAACCAGTATCCCTTAGACGAAGGTGGGCTAATTGGTCCAATAATGTCCATTCCCCATGCTTCGAATGTCCAAGATGCTACCATTGGGTAGAGAAATTCTGAGGGCTGGTGGATGAAGTCTGCATGGATTTGGCACATCCGACACTTCCTTGCATAGTAAACATCATTTGCTACAATTTTCGGTCAATAATAACCCATCATCCGAAGACGATCCTGTAGCTTCAGACCGGGTTGATGTGTGCCATAAACACCATCGCGAGCCTCGTGGAGTTCTTGCTTCGCCTCTGCATTCGATAAGCATCATAGCAGAAGCCCATCATAGGAACGACGATACAATATTTTAGTAGCCGTTTCGTAATAGAACCAGATGAAGCATCTCCTGATGTAGAAGCATGAAAAATACGCTGGATAGCTCTACGCAGCATATTGATGCAAAGCAGCGTAAATTGAGGACTTCAGAGCCTTCAACGTACGAACAGAGCTTCTCCGCCGAGCACAGCGTGAAATATAGGCTCGAGGACCATCCGCGTAGGGCAGTATGTCCAGGCTGCTTCAGCCTAAACAGGGTGCTTCATCGCCTTTATGGCGTAAAACTCATTCTCTTTCATTGTAGCATTGAAGTGTACGAGGGACGCTTCGCATTCCCTGCAATGAACCTGTCAGATCCTGCAATGAACCTGACGTCTCAACTTCTGACAAAGGGATACTGCTCGACTACCCAGGCGACGACTATAATGATGGCACGGCACTGCAACCCAGGCTATCATTTACTGCCATTTCCCTTGCGTAAACCGCTTTTACGTACACAGAGGAATACACTGCCTAGTTTTACATAGGCAGATGAGAGCTCCTTACGCTCCACGGAAGACAAACCGCCTGCCACGTCAAAAGCTGCACTCCGTACGGGACTCGAGGTGCGTCTCTGTATTTAATGCACATGGCGGTGACAAGCCCTCAAGGCACGTCTCTGCAATTAATGCGCCGAATACTGACAGATGCCTGAGGCACGTCTCTGCGTTTGATGCACAGAAGGGTGGCAGACCTTCAAAACACGCCTCTGTATTTAATGCGCAGGATGATGGCGGATCTCCATATTTAATGCATAAGATTTGATTAAATGTCACCGAACCATCGTTTAGTGGCATCCCCTTTGCGAGAGCTGCTCCTATGCATACAAGGGAATACGCTGCCTAGTTTTACACAGGCAGATGAGAGCTCCTTACGCTCCGCGGAAGACAAACCGACTGCCACGACAGCGATTACTCTTCGCACAGGGTTCGAGGTGCGTATCTGCATTTAATGCGCAGAATGATGGCAAATCTTAAAGACAAGCATCTGCATTTAATGCACAGGATGGGGGCAGATCTCTGCATTAAATGCAAGAGATCTGATTATCTCCAAGAGCCGTAATTTCGGCTAAAACATCCACATCATCACTCTGGCACGTTACACAGTGGCTTCTACGCCTATTCAGCTTCGGTGCCTGCTCAGCTTCTACGCCCATTCAGCTTCGGTGCCTGCTCGGCTTCTACGCCTACCCGGCCTCTATGACCACTCGGCTTCTACGCCCACTCAGCCTCTATGACCACTCGGATTCTACGCCTATTCGGCTTCTATGCCGGTTTGATAACTATTTGGCTTCTATGCCATGGTGACAGACATTGGCTTCTATGCCAACCTCTTCTACACGAGGGATACCTACCTACGTGGCTTTTACGCCGTGATCTTCGTAGCGATTATACGCATTTTGTCCCTTAGTTGGAACCGCGTCACACGCTCATTCAAAGGATCATCTATACGCAGGCTTTGGTTATTTTAACCGTTGTGTAAAAGGGTGCTGTACTTTCCACTTCTCGGTTGTTACACCGATTGAGTGGTCACTGTCACTAAAACTCTATAAATAGAGACCTCTATCAATGAGGAACAAGGTCGACAAATTGGAGGGTCGAAGAAGTTAGGTCTGAAAACTGATCAAGAGATTCAGTACCAGATCCAACGGTCGAGAGAGAGAGAGAGAGAGAGAGGAGAATCCAGAGCTCAGGCAAAGAGAAGTGATCGACGACTTTGGCATCGGACATCCACCCTCTTCAGCAATCTTCGAAGCTGCTACCTGTCTTCCATGACACTTCTTCAACATCGTGTGGTCCAAGGGCTAAAGTGATCGACTGCAGATCAGACACCTAGAGCAATATTCACCCAGATTAAATAAATTGTACTTAGACATCCTCATGTAGGATAAATTTGTACAATCTTGTTTGTAAACATAAAAGAAGGGCGGGTCTTCGTACACGACCTCGTTTTCCGCATTCATCAAATCTTTTCTCGTTTATTATCCAAAACAAGATGCCGACTCTGCTGGGGACGTCTTTCTCTTCTGATGAGGAAGCTATTGCTCAACACGATGCAGTATCCGTGGGATCCGTGAAGAAGACACTGGTCGTCCAGTTCGACCAGTCGGCCTACGAAGACATGCTTCGAGCAGGGGGTAGCTCTCACTCCCTCTCCGTCCAAAGCAACAGGAAGCTGCGCAAGGTCTGGATGCCCAAGACTTCCTCTGCCATTCCTGTGGACTCTCTGATCTCTCCGATCTCTCCGATCTCTCCGACCAATGAGGTTGTAGCTTTGCTCCCTCCGCGCCTTGCGCATAAAATTCAGTCGCCTGTCTCTGGCAGGACCGACAAAACTTCTGGCAAAGCCTCAGCGCTAACCCAAAAGTATAATCCCCGCTCTGCACATAAATTTCAGTCTCCCGTCCCTAGCGGAACAGACAAAACTTCTGACAATGCCTCAGCGCTAGTCCAGGAGCCTAAACCGTGCTTTGCACGTAAATTTCAATCTTCCGTCCCTGGCAGAATAGACAAAATTTTTGATGATGCCTCAGCGCTAAATCAGGAATCACAAACGCGCTCCATGCATAAAAATGCATCTGTCTTCCGGGGAAAAGCAGATGATCCCTGCAATCTACGCAAGGGAAAGCATGCGGTGGATTACTCAACTTCACGACCTTTACGCCAGCAAGGGAACAGTATGCCTGCCCTCCGGATTATGCGAGATGCTGATGGCCGACTGAGGACATCCTCAGCTTTACGCCAACCAGAACCTTCTTGGTTTTGGCTATCGATTATCACATCGGTTATCATCTCAACTTAGCGCCCGTACTTAACTCTAAGTACGCCAGTGGTGTTAGGTCCACAAAGTTTGTCATGTTCATATTACCTCTGAACAAATTCTTCGAGTTTTTGGCTATCGACTATCACATCGGTTGTCATCTCAACTTAGCACCCGTACTTAACTCTAAGTACGCCAGTGGTGTTAGGTCCACAAAGTTTGTCATGTTCATATTACCTCTGAACAAACTCTCCGAGTTTTTGGCTATCGACTATCACATCGGTTGTCATCTCAACTTAGCGCCCGTACTTAATTCTAAGTACGCCAATGGTGTTAGGTCCACAAAAACTGCCATATCCATATTACCTCTGAGCAGATATGCACCTCCATCCCCGACGGAATTGCATCCCAGAAGTTTGTCATGTTCATATTACCTCTGAACAAACTCCCTGAGTTTTTGGCTATCGACTATCACATCGGTTGTCATCTCAACTTAGCGCCCGTACTTAACTCTAAGTACGCTAGTGGTGTTAGGTCCACAAAGTTTGTCATGTTCATATTACCTCTGAACAAACTCTCCGAGTTTTGGCTATCGATTATCACATCGATTGTCATCTCAACTTAGCGCCCGTACTTAACTCTAAGTACGCCAGTGGTGTTAGGTCCACAAAGTTTGTCATGTTCATATTACCTCTGAACAAACTCTCCAAATTTTTGGCTATCGACTATCACATCGGTTGTCATATCAACTTAGCGCCCGTACTTAATTCTAAGTACGCCAGTGGTGTTAGGTCCACAAAAACTGCCATGTCCATATTACCTCTGAGCAGATATGCACCTCCATCCCCGACGGAATTGTATCCCAAAAGTTTGTCATGTTCATATTACCTCTGAATAAACTCTCTGAGTTTTTGGCTATCGACTATCACATCGGTTGTCATCTCAACTTAGCGCCCGTACTTAATTCTAAGTACGCCAGTGGTGTTAGGTCCACAAAAACTGCCATGTCCATATTATCTCTGAGCAGATATGCACCTCCATCCCCGACGAAATTGCATCCCAGAAGTTTGTCATGTTCATATTACCTCTGAACAAACTCTCCAAGTTTTTGGCTATCGACTATCACATCAGTTGTCATCTCAACTTAGCGCCCGTACTTAATTCTAAGTACGCCAGTGGTGTTAGGTCCACAAAAACTGCCATGTCCATACTACCTCTGGCAGGGCTTGTCCCGAACCTATTATTTGCACTCTCATGCGCAACGAATAAAAGGTATGACGAAGAACCCATGGCGTATCCTTAATGCCACAGTGTGATGGAGGTGATCCCAAACATCACTTTCACTCAAGACGCCAGGGGTATATATAGAGTTCGGATGGACTCCTCGGACCCCGAACCAAATCCCCTAATTAATATTCGGTTATGATTGGGTCCTACGTTAGCCTATTTTTCAGAGAAGGAGGACGGTCAGCGAATTCGAAAAGTTTTCGCGCAAAGCAGGTTCGTAGTTTTTACGCTAAGGAGCTTTCTACGCTCGATAGCTACAGATCTACGATTTTACGCTCGCAGGCTATAAGTCTATGGTTTTACGCCCGGATGCCTTTGTGCTCGGTAGCTTTTATGCTCGAGAAGCTACAAACCTACGACTTCACGCTCAGCAGATACCAAATCAATGATCTCACGCTCGGTGGTGCTTAGTTTACGCTCAGAGGCGACGGATCCACGACTTCACTCTCAAAAATTTTTCTTTTTAGAAGCAACAAATCTACAGTTCTACACTAAGGAGCTTTCTACGCTCGACAGCTACGAATCTACGGCTTTACGTTCGACAGCTACAAGTCGGTTTTTACACCCGGATGCCTTTGTGCTCGGTAGCTTTTATGCTCGAGAGGCTATAAACCTATGACTTCACGCTCAGAAACTATAAGTCTATGATTTCACGCTCGATGGTGTTTAGTTTATGCTTAGAGGCTGCCAACTTATGATTTTGTGCTCCATGACTTCCCGCACATCTGAAAGATATGCAGGCCAGAATACGCGTACATCTGAACGATCCTCAAGGCGGTCAATTACAGGAGTTCACACAGAAGGTACTCCTTCTTGACCCCAAGATATCCTAAGTACCCGAAGTATACAGAGTTCAATATTGAAAAAATTACTCTTCTTCATGGGTCGATTCAAAGTTCATACTTCATTCAAAGTGTTTCAAATTATGAGGAATTTAAAAGCTTTGAAGGGGGTCTTGTAGAAGCATAAAAAATACGCTGGATAGCTCTACGCAGCATATTGATGCAAAGCAGCGTAAACAGAGGACTTCAGATCCTTTAACGTACGAACAGAGCTTCTCCGCCGAGCACAGCGTGAAATATAGGCTCGAGGACCATCCGCGTAGGGCAGTATGTCCAGGCTGCTTCAGCGTAAACAGGGCGCTTCATCGCCTTTATGGCGTAAAACTCATTCTCTTTTATTGCAGCATTGAAGTGTACGAGGGACGCTTCGCATTCCCTGCAATGAACCTGTCAGATCCTGCAATGAACCTGACGTCTCAACTTCTGACAAAGGGATACTGCTCGACTACCAGGCGATGGCTATAATGATGGCGCGGCACTGCAACCCAGGCTGTCATTTACTGCCATTTTCCTTGCGTAAACCGCTTTTATGTACACAGAGGAATACACTGTCTAGTTTTACATAGGCAGATGAGAGCTCCTTACGCTCCACGGAAGACAAACGGCCTGCCACGTCAAAAGCTGCACTCCGTACGGGACTCAAGACGCGTCTCTGTATTTAATGCACAGGGCGAAGACAGGCCCTCAAGGCACGTCTCTGCAATTAATGCGCCAAATACTGACAGATGCCTGAGGCACGTCTCTGCGTTTGATGCACAGAAGGGTGGCAGACCTTCAAAACATGCCTCTGTATTTAATGCGCAGGATGATGGCGGATCTCCACATTTAATATAGGAGATTTGATTAAATATTACCGAACTGTCGTTTAGTGGCATCCCCTTTGCGAGAGCTGCTCCTACGCATACAAGGGAATACGCTGCCTAGTTTTACACAGGCAGTTGAGAGCTCCTTACGCTCCATGGAAGACAAACCGACTGCCACGACAACAGTTACTCTTCGCACAGGGTTCGAGGTGCGTATCTGCATTTAATGTACATAATGATGGCAAATCTTAAAGACAAGCATCTGCATTTAATGCACAGGATGGGGGCAGATCTCTGTATTAAATACAAGAGATCTGATTATCTCCAAGAGCCGTAATTCTGGCTAAAACGTCCACATCATCACTCTGGCACGTTACACAGCGGCTTCTACGCCTATTCAGCTTTAGTGCCTGTTCGACTTCTACGTCCATTCAGCTTCGGTGTCTGCTCGTCTTCTACGCCTACTCGGCCTCTATGACCACTCGGCTTCTACGCCCACTCGGCCTCTATGACCACTCGGCTTCTACGGCTATTCGACTTCTATGCCGGTTTGATAACTATTTGGCTTCTATGCCATGGTGACAGACATTGGCTTCTATGCCAACCTCTTCTACACGAGGGATACCTACCTACGTGGCTTTTACGCCATGATCTTCGTAGCGATTATACGCGTTTTGTCCCTTAGTTGGACCCGCGTCACATGCTCATTCAAAGGATCATCTATACGCAGGCTTTGATTATTTTAACCGTTGTGTAAAAGGGTGCTGTACTTTCCACTTCTCGGTTGTTACACCGATTGAGTGGTCACTGTCACTAAAACTCTATAAATAGAGACCTCTATCAATGAGGAACAAGGTCGACAAATTGAAGGGTTGAAGAAGTTAGGTCTGAAAACTGATCAAGAGATTCAGTACCAGATCCAACGGTCGAGCGAGAGATAGAGAGAGAGAGAGAAGAGAATCCAGAGCTCACGCAAAGAGAAGGGATCGACGACTTTGGCATCGGACATCCACCCTCTTCAGCAACCTTTGAAGCTACTACCTGTCTTCCACGACACTTCTTCAACATCGTGTGGTCCAAGGGCTAAAGTGATCGACTGCAGATCAGACACCTATAGCAATATTCACCCTGATTAAATAAATTGTACTTAGACATCCTCGTGTAGGATCAAATTTGTACAATCTTGTTTGTAAACATAAAAGAAGGGCGGGTCTTCGTACAAGACCTCGTTTCCCGTATTCATCAAATCTTTTCTCGTTTATTATCCAAAACACCTGATAGAAATGGTTTCCTTCTAGTCCTCGAGGAGAATTCTATTGACTACGTAGTCGATGAATGGGAGTCTCCAATCCTGGATGATGGTGTCTACCTCCGTTGAGTAGCTTAGATACATACAGAGGTTATTTTTTGGGTAGACACTATGATCAATTGATGAGTTTTGACCAGGACTGCCAAGGAAGTTGCGAGGCTGGCGATAGCGTCAACCTCAATGTTTCGTAATCGGGGCACATATTATATAAAGAATCCGTCGAAGGTAGAGATTATGCAAAGTACGACTTAGTGGTAGAAAATTTAATCCTCAGCGATAATATCGCCTTTGGGCCCTGTTCTTGAAGTACCATCAAAGAATATTCGCCAAACAACTTTATCTGGGATCTCGTCGTAGGGTTTTGATATTTCTGGCACTGGATGGACAACCACGAAATAAGCCAATGCTTAGCCTTTGACTGCATTCTGTAGGACAAAAACCATGTCATATGGTGACAGCAGTATGGCCACGTAGCCAAGCGATAACTAAGCGCCCCTGGCTTGGTCATGAGAACTCTGAGAAGATTAACTCGCGAGACCACATGGATCATTTATCCATCAACGTAATGGAGGGTCTTTCGGATAGAGAAGACCAATGTGAGGCACTCCTTCTCGAGACTTTTGTTTGCGAGAAAAAGTTTATGTAAAATTTTTGTGTTACAAACTGCCAAAAAGTACCAAAAGAGATCCTAAATAGGAATATAAGTATAATTGATTCTGGGAAAGTATAGCTGTAGATATCTAATCTGTAAATGATCACTTTACTCCTTGGACCACTCGACGATGAATAAATGCACTCGAGGACAGAGAAATATAGGCAACGCAACGAACAACTTGGAGAGTTAAACAATAAAAAAGCTCTGGCACAACGGTACGAGAAGATTCTATTTCTCTCACTCTGCTCTTGAATTTCAAAGACTTGAGAATTCTAGCCCATTTTTCTCTATTTGTCTATATGTGTTCCTCTGTGTGTGTGTGTCTGAAGGTAGACGCTACCTACATTTATAGAGTTTATGAGCGGTTACAAGAGTGTGCGAGCACTATAGACAATCAATGCTGGTTTACCATTATGCGCGCACTTTTGGTAGATTAACGCCTCACGTTCTGCATGAGTGGGTGCACAACTTGCTGCCTGCTTAACACGTAGCTTCTTATACGAGGAAAGTATAAGTTGTAGGGGACAATTATTTGTCCACCTTTCATGAGAAGTACAATATGTAAGACACGCATTCGTAACTACTCACTGTCGGTTAGGATAGTATGCGCACTTTTGATGTCGTCTTGAAACTGGCGCATTTTTTAGTAAGAATGGCACTGCGGTGCACTTCTGAAGAAAATGACACCGTGGTGCACTTTTGAGGAGAATGACACAAAGATGCACTTGAAGAGAATGGCACTACAGCACATTTTTGAAGAAAATAACACTACGATGTACTTTTGAAGAGAATGGCAATGCGGCGCACTTTTGAAGGAAATGACACTACATCAAAATTTTAAAAAAAATGGCACAATGGCTCACTTTTGAAGAGAATGGCACTGAGGCACACTTTTGAGGAGAATGACACTAAGGCACACTTTTGAAGATAATGGCACTACGACGCACTTTTGAAGGAAATGGAACTACGACACACTTTTAAGGAAAATGGTATTGTGGTACTCTTTTGAAGGAGTTGGCGCTGCGGTTGGGTCGCTAAACGATAACCTGGGTCTGCGTGCCGTATCTCCGCTGTAATAATAACCTATGACTCTCCAGTTTCTGTCTTTGTCAGCTGTCAGTCTGCTGTATTAAATATTGAGAGAGATAAGATCGTTTGTATGCCATCTTTCATAACATTAAGAAAGTATGCCACTTTTCTACTCTCTAAATAGTGTTCCATTCTCTGAAATTAATGTAAAGTGCGCCAAAGTAAAAAATGTGCCTCTTTCTTCTGGAACAAGTAGAAAGTGCACCATTCTTCTACTATTGGGTTTATTTGTAGAAAGTCGTGTCATCTATCTGAGGCGCACTTTTTATGCTTCTACAAGACCCCCTTCAAAATTTTTGAATTCGTTCAGATAAATTCAAAATTACTTTGAATTAAAAGCATAAACGTTGTTGAGTAATTTTGTGCGCGCACATTGGACAAAATCCTAACTGATTTGCTGACGTGGCTGAAGACATGATTTGCTGCATGGATCCCGAAGAGCCTTAGCATCTGAAGAGTTTTTCCCCCAAATCTATAAATAGACGGGTTGAAAAAAGAGATAACTTTTCCACTGCTCTCAAATCTCTTCGTCTCCTTCTTCATCAAGAAGACCCTAGCTTTCTTCTTCCTTCAAGACTTTTAGCAATGGCCCCCAAGCAACCTCAGGCAACCAAGAAAGGTAGCAAGAGGAAGGGATTGTCCTCTTCTCAAGAAACAACGTCGAGGTCGACATCGGCTCAGCCCGCTAGAAAATGGCTCAATATGCCATCGTTGAGGGTCATATCAGGTGATATAGAACATTCTCCTCTGATAGACATGATGGTTGTCTTCTTCTTCCCTATTTTCTTTCTTATTTCTTTTATATGTACAATGTAAAATTTTAAAAATGGCAGAAAGATGAAAGAAAGAAAAAGAACGAAGACCTAGAACACAAATACACGTGTACACATGCAATTTTCTCTCGTTCAGAAAAAATAGACACTTTGGCGCATTTTCCTTCATTTAGAGCGAAAACATTCATCTTGGTGCATTTTCCCTCATTCAGAGCAGAAGCACCCATTTTGGCTCACTTTCTCTCGTTCAGAGTAAAAACAGCTATTTTGGTGCATTTTTCTAATTATTGGCTAATCAGCGCACTTTTCCCCCTTTTGGTGAGTTGGCGTACTTTTCCTATTATTTGGCGAGTCGGCACACTTTTTCCATTATTTGGTGAGTCGACGCACTTTCTATCTGTTTTGACAGATTAGCGCATTCTCTGTCTGTTTGGGTAGATTGGCCATAAAATGTGCTTATCTCCTGGAGTTTTCATAAAATGCGCGTAGTTCTCTTCTTCATGAGATTTGTTGACTCCTTGTTTTTAGCTTTTATAGTTGAATTGGGCACGGATCCTCTGGTTGAACTGATGGAATCCATTACTGGACTTCTCCATACCAATTATTTAGAAGACTTATCGCATACTAAGTTTTTCCAATCTGATAAGAAGATGTCCAGTACCCGTTAATTATTGATAGCTGGACAAGGGTAACGAATGTTGACATCTCTGATAAGCAGCGAACCTCTCACTTTCTTTGCGAATGAGACATATTATAAGCCAGCTTTCTTATTTGGTGATGCCATTCATCAATCTACTCAGCCTAAGAATAAGAAGGAGAAGTAGTTGTTCACTGTTTATGGTAGGGTCATGTATCTCCCCAAGATGACAAAAAGTTTTCTGCTGTCTGCCTTCTTCCATGGTACATATCCATGAAAGATGGAGTGGAATTTGACTCCCATTATTAATGGATCCAAGCCGGGGAAGATCAGCTATAAGCAAGGTCTTTTCTTCAGTTACTGTGATGGACATTCAGTCCAAATATGAGGATTTTATTCTGGGAACGTACCAAGTAAAGATTCTTTACTAATTCAACCTATCCAGTCTTCCTTGTTCGCCAATATTTATACTGATGCTGAAGGGGTTTATCCCCAGTAGAACGTTCGGCTGCTAGGATGGTTGACAAATACAAATATCTATTGGCGTCGGGAAACAACATGGATATTGGATGAATATACCGAGAACCTCATATCTTCGGATTTATATAATGCCTTGTTAGCAACTTGTTATGGCATTGAGCCTAACGCCAATATGTTCTTGGCTTTGCTAGAGCGATATAACTCTAGTACTAGATCTGTTTTCACTCCTGCGGTGAGCTGGGGTTCGCACTATAAGAGATGAAGTACGTATCTGCAGTGCCCATGGGGGAGGTTCCTTATGAGGAATACGTACATACCAACGCAGAATTCGCAAATTTAGCACAGACTGAGCCGCGTCTGGTTGAAGTATATTAGGAGCTGATGTGCCACTATATGGTTTGTAATCTTTATTACAATACTGATTCTGGCACTATCTTTATCAGGAAGTGGTTCCAACACCTCTTCAACGATAGAAGTGAGAAGGAATGTATGAAGATTCGATCGCATCGAGCTTTGAGCTCTACCAGAGTTGAAGAGCTCATGTTAAATCATAATGTCGAAGATAAGTCCTTCGAGGATCATGTAGGAGATTTTGTAGCAGGCATACATGCTATAAGCTATATCAGATTTACTCGTACATATATTTCGTCTGAAGCTTTGTTGGACGAATATCTCTCTTTGTGGCTCCGAAGATGGGTAGTCCCCAAAAGTTCAGGCTCAGTAGACCGTCTTTATCATTTTTTTTTTTGCAGTGCGTCGGGTCTTCAAGCATCGACTGGCATTACTACCAGCTATGGTATACCGTTTAAATGCTGGTTTACGAGAACTTGCTCATAATTTGGTAGTAGATTCTCGACGAGAGGAATTCCCTCGAACAGAGCTTTTATTCACTTATCTGATGGGCTGGTTAATTTTTCATAATCAAAGTTTGATGGATCCCAGCTTGACTCAGGCTGATGGGATAGAACACCTGTTCCTTTATAGATATAGGCTTTCTAAGTGGATCTATACTACGCCTTTTCAAACAAAGTGAGCTTTGAACATGGAGAACAGTTGAAGCTTTTACTACGCTGTTCTCGAGTGGCAACTGAGCACCATGGTTTGATTTTTATTGACGAGGGGACTACCATATAGAGGCTGCCAATATGGGTCTTTTCACGATTAATGTTTTTTCGACCCTATCACTTGGTGTACAAAAATGGTAACGGTTGCACCTTCAAAACGTATCTACCTAGTCGCTTTGCAAGTCAATTTGGCTATGATCAACTGCACATGAAAAATGCTACTTCGTGCTTAGCCAATTCTGGAGGTTTAATTGATGGTGCTCTGGGATAGAGATATTTCATCATGGATAGCACGAGAGCTACTTTTACTTTTCCTGAACCAAAACCTCCTTTACGCCTATTGCATTCCTTTGCCCAGTTTTATTGCTCTATAAACCAATTCTACGTAGACTTCAATATGCGGGTTAGTTTTCGAAACTCGACGGAAGGAGTCAATCCGGAGTCAATAAGACCTTCTCTAGCTAAAGAGGAGGATGACACACAATTGGATGAGATATTGGAAGCATTTCCACATGTAGAACCAGATGCACCCGCCCCTTCCATAGTAGTGCAGAAATCTCGGAAGCATAGGATTATATCCCCTGTCGAGGACCAACCTGCTAGAAAGAAGGCTGCTGTCGCAAAGCCTAGGAGGCCAAAATCGAAGATTTTTTTTCCTTTATGTAGGAGTTTGATTAACAAACTGACCAGTTAGCCAGAGTGGCCTGGACCGTCGGTCTCTTCTCCAGTGGTGTAAAGAATTAGTACTTTTGCCCTTTCCCCTACAGGAATAAGTGTCGCTCCTGTTGTCGGGCAGTCGGTTTTGCGGATCCTATCCTTGATGCTGCGGCTCAATTTATCACGCCGATTGCACTTATACCTTCCCCTTCGCCAATGGATCCAAAGGATCAACCTGCTCTAGAAAGTCCTAATTTTGGTGTAGAAATAATTTTACCTTCTCGGGCTAAAGTTGGTGAGCAGGTCGAGTCACAAGATGACATTGCCGCTACGGCCCCCGAAGATATGCCTGGTCAGGGCGTTCAGGCTTAGCTCAATCTGCTATAGTTACAGATAGGCTTGAAGATGCTATAGAGGAGATTAATACTGAAACTGTAGTTTCAGAGGCGAGCATGATATTGAGTGATTATGGTGATTTGCTAATTTATACTGACTCGTCTAAGGTGGAGGCTTCGTTGATAGGCCTGAGAAATTCCTTGGAGGGACAAACTCCTGAATACGAATATGTACCTCTTGGTGCTGGTATGTCTCTCTTTATTCTTTCTATACTACAAGTTCTTGAATTGCATGCTTCATTGTTATGAATTCATGCACTGATAACTCCCGCTAGCACAGGCCAAGGTGTCACTTCTTTCCTTAGCTTGATGTACAATATATTGTTTATTGATCATATTATTTTCTTGATTTTTTAGGTGATGAGATTATGGTAGGAGTCGCTCCAGAGAGGGTTGAAAAGATGGTTGTTTCGCATACTAAAATAACTTCAGTTGCTAATATTACAGTTCTGGCTGCGGATAGCGCATCAATGCCACCAGTAGCTTCAATTACTCTTGTGGTTGAATTGACTAGTACTGCTGAAATAGATTCCATTATTAGCCTACGAGAATGAGTGGCGGGTTTTTTATCTTTTGTCCCCAGTATCGAGGCTACAACTGTCACAACAACTGCCTTCGTGTCGCAACTCCAAGTTCAAGCACTCATTTCAATAATTTAGTATAAGCTTATACATCTGTTTTCTATGCAATATTGAAAGAGTTGATAAATCTGGTGCTCGAGAAAGGTTTATCCTTTAGGGATGTGAAGGATGATAGCTTGTCCATGATCCCACTTATCAAAAATTTCAAGGATGAAGCTAGGGCTGCTACTCTTGAACAATTCTTGATAGGCCTTGAGTAGCCTATTAATGAGTATCTGCATCTTAATAGTGGGGACATATCGACTTTAGTTTAAATTGAATATGAGTAAATTACTACCGAGTTCATGTTACTTTAGACCACCTTCCAAGAGCATATAATAATTTATGCTGAGAAGACTGTCCGGATAAATGCTTCTATAAAAGAAGTGACTTCTTCTCTGTATCTTCATTGTTCTACCCACGATGAACAGAATAATAAAGTGATACAGCTCAAGACTCAGATTCAAGAACTGGAAGCCTAGCTCAAGCAAGCGAAGGAGGAGTTGAAGGTGGCTGTAGAGCGACGTCGCTAAGAGCTGGTTCATTATGACTTAGCAAGGGAACAACTTTTGGAGCTTGAGTACAATAAAAATGACCTTGACCATGCTCGAAATAAGATGATAGAGTCATATGCTTCTATGGTTCCTTTTGCTATAAATGACTCCAGAATACTCGAAGCACATAGAGGAGCAACATTGAAAAAGGATCAACAACTAGCTCGACTGACCTAGTTCCTCCTTGATCTTTCTACTCCCTCTGAGTGAGCTCTATCTTATGCTCTTCCCTATTTTATAAATTTTTCCATAAAAATATATTGAAACTTTTAGCTTTAAACAATGCTTGTTTGTTGTGGACCCATTATTTATTGCGTATCTACTATTAGATACAAATAATAGGTTAGAGTAAAAATAAAATCAGAGGTAATATGGACATAATATGTTTTTAAATGGGATTCCACCGAATATATTCGTTCAGAGGTATTATGGACATGGTAGGATAATTTTGTGGGAGATTTTGGTAGATTTATCACTCAAGGCATACTCGTGCTGAGTATAAATAATAAATTTTACCGGATACAATACTATCAGAGGTGATATGGACGTGATAGTTTACTAGTTTACTCCACCGGGGAAGAAAAGAAAGTGTAGTTCAAGGGCAAACTATTATCTCCTCTTTAGGGGATAATAAATGAAATAGGATTTAGAGGTAATATGGACATGAATCACTTTTCACTTATTGATTGGTGAGTAAACATGTGAGATTATTTCCAATCCAACTGGGGATCAGGAATAAGATATCCTTAAAATAACTGGGCTTTAAAAATAGAATATTTTGGTTAGAGAGAATCATTTAGGTGATCTCAACGAGAGTGTTCCATTGGATCTGAGTATTGTCCTACTGGGAACTTTGAGGACCCATTACCCATGTCTTATTCAAAAATGAATATAGATAATAGTTCGAGAGACCGTGTAGGCTATGAGTTACTGGGGATTAAACAAAATATATTTTGCTTTAATCTACTGAAGATGGAGAAGAATATGTCATGCTTAGATATTTGCTGTTGATAGGCATCATTATTAAATATCCAATGTCCTTATCATCCGGGGCAGTTGATACCATATTTAAAGAAAAAGTATGTTTGAATATGTCACCCATGCTTTCGTCAGAATCCTACAATGATGAGTCAGAGGAATGAGATCTGATTCTGAACTTTCGGAACTTATTGGTAGTGTAATATATCCCAAACCATGACCAGTCCGTTGGTAGTATATTTTTGGCTTGACTTTAGGAGAGATGTGACGTATAGGAGTCCGTCTGCCTTTTCCATAATTTAGTTCTAAGCCAGATTTTAAGTTGTAGCTCATCCTTTATATGATGTTCTTGGCTGATTAGCTGTAATGATACGGTTGTAGCTTCCCCATATCCTTATTAGAACCATTAGTCTGTGTGACTCTTTTGTTTCTAACTTTGCCAAAAATTATATGATGTTGCTTTTTCTGTCTCGCTGAAACTATGTGTCACTACCATATTTTCTAGAAAAAATATTTTGGTCATTTCATAATTAATTAAATATTATGCATATTGTTAATTTATTTATTATATTATTAAATTATTGTTAGATGTTATTATTTGATTTTGGACTTGTGTCAGTAGACCTAACTAGTTTAGTTAGATCCATGGACCAACATTTAATTCTAGTTAGAATTGAGCCCAATAGTAAGCCCATTCATTAGGAGGATGAATTAATTAGTTAAACCAATTAGACTAGAACCTTTCCTCCTTAATTAATTCCTTTATGATAAGCCCCAAGGGGTATTGCAGACATTTTATAGTAGCTTTGAGGAGGGCTTAGTGGCTGGCCTAGTAAGGAATGGAAGGAGACTCTCTCTATTCATTTTTTATTCCAAATCTAGATCTAGAATATTTCTCTTCCAAATTCCTTCATTCCTATACCAATTTCTACCCAAATTTCTTTTTAATTTCTTTCTTATTCATCATTGGAGGCTATTAGAATAAGGAGTAAGCAAGGATCTACAAAGAGGAAGCAACGATCTACAAGGAGGAGCAAGGATCTACAAGTTGAAGGCTCTTGACACTTAATTTAAAGATTTTATTAGAAATCTATCTTCCAATAGGTACAATTCAGTTTTCTCTCTCTAATTAGACTCTAAATTTATAATTTAATCATTAGAAACCATTCTATGTACTAAGGCTACCCATAAAAATTAAAATTAGGTTTATTGGAGGCCTATGGAGAAAGTTATGTGGTATTTTGTGTCAATTTTGGGAGAATTCTGATATTGACACATCTTGTGTTTGTCAATATGTCAATTAGATCAAATTTATATGTGTTTGGATATGTGTAGGTCGTATCCCAATAATTTGGCGATACTGGTTGATTTGGGAGTTTTCTTCCGACACGAGGGTTTGAGCGTGTCACATTTTGACACGGGCACGTAGATGAGTAGATAACACTTCTTGTTGCTTCTAATTATGATTTTAGACTTGCTCGTGTCCTTCGGGGTACGTTTGGTAGTGTGGTGGACTCGTATCGCAAGCGTATCATAGAATGAGTGTGATGTGGGTGCAGTGCACTCCACGTGTTTAATACCTTGCTTTATAATTTAATTTACCTTTGTTATAGCTATTATAATATTATAATTATAATTATTATATGATATATATATATATATATATATATATATATATATATATATGTGAGTGAGTGTAAGTGTGTATAGATGTGTCCATGTGAGCTAGGGGGAACAATAAGCAGGCCAAAAAGCAGCAAGAAGCAGCAGCAAAAGCAGCGAGAAGCAGCAGCAACATCACTAAGCAGTAAGCAGCAGCAATGCTAAGTAGCAGCAGAAGCAGTAAACTGCTGCAGTAAGCAGCAACAACAGTGATAAGTAGCAGCAACAACGATAAGCAAAAGCAGTAGCAATAAGCAGCAGTAGTTTGGGTGCTTATAGTTTAAGTTGTGGATAAGTTAAGATAAGCTAGTTAATAAGCTAAGTTAGTTTCTATTGATAGTTAGTTATGTTAGTAAGTTAAGTATGTATATATATATATATATATATATATATATATATATATATATATATATATATATATATATATATATATATATATATAAGCACTTGTTAGCATTGTTTAGTATTATTTCTAGATTACCTTGAGTTACACCAAGGTAATGAGAGTTGAGGTATCTTGGGTATGAGTATTGAATATCCAAAGTGGTATGTTAGTATGTTAGTTTAGTATAGTATTGTTATAAGTTTAAGTGCATGTTAGTGTATAGTGAGGTATGTTTGGGTAGTTAGTTAATATTAGATATTGTATTACCTTGTGTTACCAAGGTAATGTCAAGGTATTGGTTTATACTCAAGGTATTGAGTTTGTATATCAAGATGGGGGTGTAGGTAGTATGATACCGTATTTGGTTCAAAGCCAAGGTATCCACTTAGCATTAGTTTAGCTAGGAGTACTATATATTTTGTCTTGTATATATATATTATAGTATTTTTATATCTAATAACTTGCGTATCTTATGATACGATATTTTGTTGATATCCTAGTATCCTAGTATATCTAGTATAGCCTAGTTACATAGTGTATAGACCCAATATCCTAGAGATAGACTTATACAACCTAGAAATAGCTAGTTTGACTAAGTTTGACTAGTTTGACCTATAGTTGACCTAGTTTGACTGTTTTGACTTAGAAATGGCTTTATGACCTATGATTTGACTAGTTTAATTTATCTTCATTCCAAAATCTTGTATTGATATAATATTCCATATTTAGGTCTCCGAGATACTGTATCGGACATCTTTGATACTGTTCACCGAATTCCAGGCAAGTACATTCTCTGATAGTTTTTTATTCACGATATCCTCTATGTCTCTTGTATTTAGTGTAAATATCTTTGATTTCTTGACACGATGGTTACACGGATTGGTATATTCGGATTTTGTTATGAGATATTATTCTTTGGTATTTATGGTGTATCTTGTGCAAGCCTTGTTCCTTGTTCTTCTTGTATATGTAAAGACATTAATTCTTTGGGAGACTTGCTACCTACCCAGAGAATCCCGTGTCATAACGTACCATGGTTGGATCCAGTATACTTGTCGGAGGTAGAGAGTATTTAGTGTAGATATGTGATCATACCCTTCTTGTGTATGTCTTGTTCCTTGAATAGTGTTAATCATATACCGCACATATGATTAACCAGGCCATTATTCTTGTGTAAGTTCCCAATCCGATCATATGTTGAAGCTGGTACTCACTCACTTAGTAGTAGTATTTTTTATTCATTCCTATGATGCTCATTCTTGTATTTATTTTTATTTTTCCAATATTGTATATCTCTTGTACCTGTATATTGTATCTTGTATATTCGCTCTATTTACTATTAGATAGTTTATATTATTTGTTAGAACTGCTGATAGAGATGTACTTTGCTCCTTTTCTGACTGGATATATTTTTCCTATATGACACTGAAGAGTGGTATCCCACTCACTACAGGCCTCAGGACATAGTTGGCCTAGAGCCAGAGACTTTGGCTTGGGAGGGTCTCATCCCGATTGAGACAGATGACCAAGGACTCGTAGCTCAGTAGATAGATCTTTTTGTACTATATTTGACTCCAACTTTGTTATTAGTATTTCTTTCTATGACTCATTGGATATTATTTTTCTTGTGAGTTATATTTGTCTCTTTAGTTCTTTTATCATATTTGTGCAATTTTTTTATCTTATAGATCCGTGATTGAGTATTCATATTTCATTGGTGGCATTATTATATCTTGATTACTAGATAGATAGTTTACCCAAATAACGTTCTACCATCGATGCTGTGGCGTAGGCTGAACGTACCCATGTATGCCCCTACACCGGATGTGGATCATGATACATTTTTAGTGGTGGCCCATGCAGGTTCTTTGAGGTCGCAATTAGTACGATTCGTAGTGATGCTCTTATTTGAGTACTATTACGAGCCTATTTCAGGATATAGACTATCGGTTGAGAATACTCTATCACATCTAGAAAAAACTCTATTGATTCATTTCAACTGTTCTTTCTTGATATTGATATTTGATCTTTAACTGTCCTTCTTTAAATGTAATATATCATGTACTATATTGATTCTTTCATTTTGCTTTGCCTTAGGAAGCCTCCTAAGTCTCGATCACAGCAGAGAGGAGCAGTTTTTGAGGGATATGCGACTTCCCAAGGGCTTGCACCAGTCACTTTTCCGATAATTGGCGTATCAGCTGCGTTTGGGGGTCCACCTCTAGTTCAGAGGACTATTTCAACTGTATCTAAAGGACTTCCACCTCCACCTTCCGTGCCGACAGATGCGACTCAAGTATTCGCATTATTTTGTTAGATATTAGTGGCTCAGATGACCTAGTCAGAGGCTCACCAGAGGCAGACCAATTTGTTATGATAGGGTATTGAGAGTGCTCATCATCTTGCCCTTATTGTAGTAGAGAGAGGAGTTCCGGTCCAGCAATAGGTTGCTCTGCAGGTTGCCTAGCTTTGGCCGGGTAATATTCAGAACTTCAAGAAGCTGGAACCTCGGGTCTTCAAGAGGACTGAGGGCATCGTCTACGCTGATGATTGGCTCGAGGATATTGAGAGTCTCATGAGGGTGTCTCATCTTACTAAGGATCTGAGGGTTGAGGAAGTAGGACTTCAGCTATTCGATATCGCCCGTACTTGGTTCAGGAATAAGCCACTTCTTGTTGATGCAGGGTAGTCTTAGGAGGTGTTCAAGGACCTCTTCAAGAGGAAGTTCTTTGCTCGGACGGACATATTGGACTTAGGGAGGCAGGTTGAGGGCCTTACTCAGGGGAGCATATCCGTGAAGGAGTACGCCGCAGAGTTCGGTAGGCTGAGCCAATTTATGGAGTATTTGGTGAGGAAGCCAGAGGTTTGAGCTATCCATTTCTGTGAGGGTCTGAACTGGGAAGTGAATATCCTCATTCCATCTTTTTATGTGATGTATTTGAAAGATACTTGCGGAGGCATGCATGGTTGAGCGAGAGTTGGGCTTGAAACCCAAGAGAGACAATAATTCTTTTCTGGGGGCTAATAGCAGCACAATGACTGCTAAGTGTCCTTATTTCTAGTCCAGGACTTTTTAGTAGC
Source organism: Iris macrosiphon (assembly GCA_036927795.1). Taxonomy (NCBI): domain Eukaryota; kingdom Viridiplantae; phylum Streptophyta; class Magnoliopsida; order Asparagales; family Iridaceae; genus Iris; species Iris macrosiphon. Next base: position 98,847,747 of record JAYESA010000005.1, on the reverse strand, counting down.
CGTAGCAGTACCGGACTCCAGCTAGGGTACCATTTTACTAGGCACCACAGCAACAGCGATAGTCACAAGAAGCTTCCTGCCACTACTGCAAGAAGCTCGGCCATAACTGAGAAGTTTGCAGAAAGATATTAGGAGTTTGTCTGTATTATGGTACCGAGGGGCATCAGCTAAGGGATTGTCCTTCTAACCCTTATCGTGCAGTTCAGGGAGCAGCTCTAGCTCCGAGGACATAGGCGAGGCCACCTGCAGTACAGCCGAGGGGACCGCCGCTTCTGACCCAACAGCAGCGTTATACCCAGCACCAGCATCAGGGATGTGCACGTCAGGGACAATCGTTCGCTATGACGGTCGAGAAGGCCGAGACCACCGGAGATGTCATCGCAGGTTCTGTTGTTCTTGATTCTACTTATGCTTTAGCTTTATTTGATAGTGCTGCTTCCCATAATTTTGTATATATTTTTTTTGCTCTGAAGCATCATTTGGTAGCTGAGTCTTTGCTTAGGACTTGCAAGATCATGACTGGGAGAGGCATTATCCTGGTTAGTGATATTTGCAAGGATCGAAGAGTTACTCTGGGAGGCCAGAAGCTGAGTACGTGTCTCTTATAATGCCACTTCCGAGCTATAATATTGTACTCTGGATGGATTGGTTGAGTAGGTACAATGCTAGTATAGATTGTAGAGGAGGTAGAGTTTAAGTTTTTTAGAGGAGATATAGAGCATAGAGAAGATATTATCTGTGGAGCTATGGTAGAAGACAAGAAGTTGTTGCATCCTTTGATAACAGAGTTCTTGGATGTGTTTCTTGAGAATTGCCAAGATTACCGCCAGATCAAAATATTAAATTCTCTATAGACTTGGTGCCAGGTGGATAACTAATTTTACAGCATGTCTATAGAGTAAACAATAGCGAGCTGGTCGGGCTAAAGAAGCAAGTGGATGAATTACAGGATAAGGAGTTTATCAGATCCAGTTCTTCACCATGGGGAGCCCCGGAATTATTTGTACCAAAGAAGGATAGATTGGTGCATATGTGCATCGATTACAGGGCATTGAATAATCTTACTATCAAGAATAAATACCCATTACCACTGATTGATGACCTGTTCGATCAGTTGAGTGGCACCAATGTATTTTCCAAGATAGACTTGAGATCATGATACCACCAGGTGAAAGTGAAGCCGGAGGATATTCTAAAAACTGCTTTTAAGACTCGGTATGGCCAGTATGAGTTCATGGTGATGCCGTTTGGGTTAACTCATGCCCCAACAGTATTTATAAATTTGATGAACAAGGTGTTCCACCAGTACCTTGACAAGTTCGTGGTGATATTCATCAATGACATACTCATATACTCGAAGATACCAGAGGAACACGAGGAGCATTTGCGGATTGTGTTGGATGTGCTGAGGAAGGAGAAGCTGTATGAAAAGCTGTCCAAGTGTGACTTCTTCCTGGACAAGGTAGAGTTCTTAGAATATATTATGACTGGTGATAGAATTTTAGTAGATCCGAAGAAGATCGCAGTAGTGGAGTCTTAGAAGACCCTGAGTTCAGTGGCAGAGATCTGAAGTTTCTTGGGTCTAACAGACTACTACAGAAAGTTTGTATAAGATTTTTCAAGGATTGCCGAGCCGATGAGTATACTCACCAGGAAGGATGTAGAGCTTGTTTGGACATAGGAGTGCCAGGTTGCTTTTGAAGAGTTGAAGATAAGGCTGACCTCTGCTCCTATTTTGATGTTGCCATCAGGGTCTGGAGGTTTTACTATTTATAGTGATGCATCGGGAAAAGGGCTGGGTTGTGTTCTTCAGCAGAATAGAAAAGTGTTTGCCTATGCAACCAGGCAATTGCATCCTCATAAGAAGAACTATCCTACCTACGGTTGGAGTTGGCAGCAGTCATCTTTGCCTTGAAGTTATAGAAATACTATTTGTATGGAGAGCGTGTGGAGATCTTCACAGACCATAAGAGCTTAAAGTACATTTTTACTCAGAAGATCTCTTGGGAAAGGTGATATAATACCGCATTTGGTTCAAAGCCAAGGTATCCACTTAGTATTAGTTTAGTTAGGAGTACTATATATTTTGTCTAGTATATATATATTATACTATTTTTATATCTAATAACTTGTGTATCTTATGATACAGTATTTTGTTGATATCATAGTATCCTAGTATAGCTAGTATAGCTAGTATAGCCTAGTTACATAGTACACGGACCCAATATTCTAGAGATAGACTCATACAACCTAGAAATAACTAGTTTACCAAGTTTGACTAGTTTGACCTAGAGTTGACCTGTTTGACTATTTTGACTTAGAAATGGCTTTATGACCTAGAATTTGACTAGTTTAATTTATCTTCATTCCAAAATCTTGTATTGATGTAATATTTTATATTTAGGTCTCTAAGGCACCGTACCGGACATCTTTGATACTGTTCACCGGATTCCAAGCAAGTATATTCTATGATAGTTTTTCATTCATGATATCCTCTCTGTCTCTTGTACTTAGTATATATATTCTTGATTTCTTGACACAATGGTTACACGGATTGGTATATCCGGATCTCGTCATGAGATGTTATTCTTTGGTATTTATGGTGTATCTTGTGCAAGCCTTATTCCTTGTTCTTCTTGTACATGTACAGACATTGATTCTTGGGGAGACTTGCTACCTACCTAGAAAATCCCGTGTCATAACGTACCATAGTTGGATCCACAATACCAGTCTGAGGTAAAGAGTATTTAGTGTTGATATGTGATCATACCCTCCTTGTTCATGTCGTGTTTCTTGAATAGTATTAATCATACACCACACGTATGATTAACCAGGCCATAATCCTTGTACAAGTTCCCAAACCGATCACATGTTGAAGCTGGTACTCACTCATTTAATAGTAGTATTTTTTGTTCATTCCTATGATGCTCATTCTTGTATTTATTTCCAGTTTTTCTATATTGCATATCTCTTGTACCTGTATATTATATCTTGTATATTCGCTCTATTTATTGTTACATAGTTTATACCATTTATTGGAACTACTGTTAGAGATATACTTTGCTCCTTTTCTGACTGGATATATTTTTTCCAGATGATACTGAGGATGGTATCCTACTTATTACGGACCTCAAGACATAGTTGGATTAGAGCCAGAGACTTTGGCTCAGGAGGGTCTCATCTCGATTAAGACAGACGACCCAGGACTCATAGTTCAGTAGATAGATATTTTTGTACTGGATTTGATTCCAGCTTTGTTATTAGTATTTATTTCTATAACTTATTGGATATTATTTGTCTTATGAGTTATATTTTGTCTCTTCAGTTCTTTTATCATATTCGTGCGATTGTTCCATCTTATAGATCTGTGATTGAGTATTCATATTTTATTGGTGGTATTATTATATCTTGATTACTAGATAGATAGTTTATCCAAACAACGTTCTACCGCCGATGCTGCGATATAGGCTGGACGTACCCATGTACTCGTGCCCATATACCGGATGTGGGTCATGACACTACTCCTCATATGGTTCATATGATGAACCATATTGGAATGGAGATGCCACTGGTATGGACAGAGGTTCGTAGAGGTGAAGAACCTCTAAGAATTTTTTAGCAAAGGATTCAACATCAATGTAGTACAAAGTAGAGTCTTCTTTATTCATGAAATATAAAATTTCTTTATCTTTTATATAGTCGGCATAATCTTTAGCCTTGACAAAAGGCTTGGCAAGATTGATGACTAGGGGTTGATTCACTGATATTGATGGCTTGATACGACAAAGGTCGATAACAAGTGGCTCATTCTTCAGTATTAGTTGTTCATTGCATCGAAGGTTGATGACTAATGGAGATGACTTGTGCAGTTCAATACAGAAAGGCTTTGAAGGAGTTGGACAAGAAGTATGTCCTTTGACTCTGATTATCAAATGATCTTTTTTGGAGTGTTTTCAGTTTAATCACTAGCTTGATTAGCTTCCTCTTTCATATACTTCGGTGTATAGAGTGTAGAGTCAGCGAAATAGGCTTTGACACCTTTGAAAGGGTTGAGGTCATCTACATCTATTTTGACCTCTTTTCTATTGTTTACATACTTGAAGCATTGATGTAGGATGGAGGGTACAATTTTATGCTTGTGTATCATAGTCGTCCCAGCAAAACTTGTAGGATATGTCAGATTCAATCACATAGCATGTAACTTCAATACGTAGGCGATCTAAATTTTTAGGCGTATCTTTTTCAGTGGTTTACTTCTTCCAGCATTAAAGCCTAAAATGGTAGTACTGGTAGCAGACATATTGTGTATCGGTATCTTCAATCCTCTCAGTAGACTTTTAGGAATGATACTGAGTGAAGAACCAGGGTCGATGTGAATCTGGTTTACCTTAATAGATATGATGTAACCGGTATAATACAGAGGCATGTCATGTTGATTATCTTTGAGTAGCATGTCATCTTGCGTGAAGGTGATGTTAGGAATCTTCTCGATCATACTATGACATTGAGGACATGCAAATGGATCTTCATAAGGAGTCTTGAGTTGAGCTAAGCATGAGTCTGCATGTATCAGAGCTTCATTCAAAGCTTCACGAGTCTCCTTCAACAAATGAAGTAACTCGAATATGGAGAGTCGGCCTGGGGTATTGGCAACTTGTGCTAATATATCAAAATTGTAGGGCTTTTCAAGTCATTATAGTATATTCTTCTTCTGATATTGGTTGAAGCGTACTTTTTTTGCTTTTCTTTCTTTGCCATAGTCGGATTCGAAGGACCATGTTCGGTTATGACCGGAGCAGCATGAGTTGGCGAAGTAGAAAGAGTGTCAGGAATATCTTTCGGGAAAGATTTATAAGTTTTATGATAATCTTTGCTGGACCTGGTACCAGTCATGTCTTCTTCTTCGGACATCGAATAAAGAAGTACCATGTTATAGGATTTGGGTTTCTTTTTATCATGCCCTTTCTTGTAGTGAGTATGTGCGCTGGTCTCATCGTAGCCTAATCCATAACAGAATTTATTGGACTGTCCTTGAAGTTGTAGAGGAATACGCCATCCCTTGCCAAAGTTCAAACCTTCAGCTTTCTGGAAATCATACCCCATTTTTTGTATCAAGCGTACATATTATTGGGTATACTGATGAAATTAGGGGCGATCCTCCTCAAGTATCTGAGTCGAGGTTGATGCTCTAATGGTTGCAGAAGGAGAAGGAGGAATTTATGAAGGAACACCTTTATAAGCATTGCAGATTTATTGTGCCCTATATAGAGGAATACTGCCAATCATGGACCATTGTCGGTGCGTCAAATGAAGCTTGCGAGTAGAGCTTGGTAGGACAATGTTTAGATTTGAAATTTGACATCGAGAGATACATCTTTCTAATGTTGGTCCTGATCTCTGTCTGAATAATGATCCAAAAAAATTATATTGCATGATTTATACTTCTTACCCTTCTTAGATTTTGAATTGGAAGATGTTGCTCCCTAGTCCCAATCTGACAGCAGATCAGGATGAATCCACATAATCTTGCCATAATCTATGGTAAGAGGCACCAATTCCTCTATTTGACTTATAGGAGGCGAAAGATTTACCACTTCTATCGTAGATCGAGGTATTAGGATGATGCCGTTCAGGACTTCTTGTGCTGGAAAGTCATCGAATTGAAGAGACACCATATTGGCAGTGACTGCCTTTTCTTCGTTGTAAAGGGTAATAGCTTTAACATCTATCAACTGCTGTATCTTTCTTTTTAAGACATAACAAGCCTTTGGTCAGGTAATTTATATATCGGTGGTACAAGCAGTACTTCGGGTCGTCTGTTTACCAGCCTCATTTGGTCGTTTGACATCAGACAACTGTAACTTGTTACTTTTTATCAACCATTCAAAAATGCTAGGGATATCATTCTCGTCAAAAGAATATTCATTCTTAGGCCTGGAAGACTCTGTAGGATTTTGTGTTGGAGGAGAGGTGGGTCGCTTTGACAGATTTATCGCCAAGGCCTTATTTTCTTTGATGTTGTGATTATTCGCACTATTGGAGGGATGCTTCCCTTCCGTATTGGTTATTTGTAACCCCAAATTGCATGCCATTTTTACGTTACCTTCAGCAGCTTCGACCCCTTATGATGAACGCCGTCCAGTCTTAAAATTGAGTTAGACCTGTCTAGAGCCCTACTGTAGGCTGTAGGTTCTTTTTATAGGTATCAATGAATGCGGAGTCTGGAATACCGGAGGGTAACTTCAGAGTTGCCTTCCTGAAAAGCTCAATGAATTCACGAGCGAATTCTTTCTCATTCTTTTCGATATCGATGAGTGAAGTCATTGTCATATCCATGCATCCCTCGTAGAATCGTAAAAAAAAAGATACTTCATGTCATCAAACGAGGATATACAATTATCAGGTAAACCGCGATACTAATCATAGTCTATGTCAGCCAAGCATTCCATGAATAATCTAGTAAGGAGAGCATCCTCTTTCTACAGATGAGCCGTCATCATATTGAAGTAATTAATATATTGGCTCGGTGATGTCCTGCCTTTAAACAAGACTATCGATTCGGGTTTATATTTAGGAGGGAATAAAATATTATCCTAATGCGGAGGATAAGGCTATTTTACCCCCAGCTTGCGGAGTTGGTCTTTGTTCTTTAAAACTTGACCTGTGCACGCAACTCTCATATAGCTTCGAGAGGTCGGAGTGGTGCAGCTGACTGATAGGATCGTGGTTGAACATGAATCATCACTGACGAAGATTTACCCTAATGTTGAGAGGATTAAGAGTTGGTGCTACTGACTCTTGGTTTATGAGCGCTTCTGGATTTGTATTATCCTGTAGAGGCATTATTCCAGGAGTAGGCTGCATAGGTATGAATGAAGCTACTTGGACGAGTGCTGGTGTAGCAGAATATTGGGCTGTCATATTTGATGCATGTTTTATATCATAGTGTGCATATCTTTGAGAGCGGCCTCTAGTGAGTTGAGGCGTTGTTCAGTGGCTTCTGATGGAGAAGCATCTTGTTCATCTTCGATGACGGGATTGGTAGAAAGAATCGTGTAGTTGGAGTCTACACTGTCAGTTTTAGAGTTGAGGGGATTGCTACCCCCAGCCTCGAATTCTAAGGAATGGAGATTTTTGTGAGGAAGGAGCTTCCGTCTTCGAGAACGAGTATTTTGATATACTCCTTCAAAGGAGTCAACGAGTTGGTCAAACCTCCTCTGACTGGGTGTTCTTGAAGAACTTATTCTTGATTGTCTCCTACAACGGGGAAGATGCGAAGCCATATACGCTGAAGAAAAAAGTGGTTCGTCATCGTGCTCCTGGTTGTCAACTTGCTTACTATGTTGAGGCTTATGAGACATAGTATAAGTCAATAGGTCAAACAAAGACCGTTTTGCTGATGCAAAACAATATTCGATTACAACTCTATAAAAATTACAATAATGTCCATTAGGAAACACCGTTGTAATGTCAGAGGGGCCCTTCTCCTTACATTTTTGTACAATACGCTCATGTAAATCAAAAAAGGGAAGAGAAGAGGAGGAAGAGGGCAGACTCTGCCTCTTTACATAAGATATATTGAATCTTCTGTGCACATTTTTGATCCCTTGTGTATAGAGTGATGTGCTGGCTTGATTGGCAAGTGATTCGTCATATCTCAAGTTTTTGCTCTTCAAGGAGGAGATGAAGTTGTCTCTAACAGTCCTTTTATGCGCATGTGCACAATCAGCATGTTGTATAGAGATTGCTTCTGTTTGGCGCACATTCGATGGTGCAGACAAAGTTGGCACAGTTTGTCTACACGTATTTAATTTTGTATGAAGGTCCTAACCTAGCACACGACTGGCGCATAATTTTTCCTCTATTGTGCGCGTAATCAAGATTTTAGGAGAATTATTCTCCCTGACCAACACTTTATTTGTGCGCTAGTTGGTTTGGACAGCGGTGTCCATGCCTTTCTTGCCTCGTAAATTACGATAAATATGCGCGGGTTGAGGAGCTTGGGTGTGGATCACCCTTTGTTCAAAATTGTACGAGTTACGCAAATTGTATCCCTTGTTTAACGCAAGAGATTCAGAAGCTTTAAATTTTATCCCTTGTTTAACGTAAGGGAATAGTCCACCAAGTTATTGATTTGAACAAAATTGACAGAAGAACTCTCATCAATCAGAATGCTCTTTTCCTTGTTGGCAGCAACTTCAGGATATGCATGACGAGATTTGGGCACCCACACTTTGTGAGTTTTCCTCGATTGGAGTACGGATGAGGGGTAAATACTATCCCCAGAATGGAGCATTTATTCATATGCATGTTGGCCGAACTTCACGACCAAGGTCTTCTGCGTCGAGCCAACAGAAGCAGTGTCGAGTTGAGCTATCGCATTCTCGTCAGAGGAGAAGGAATCTCCCAGCAGAGTCACTATCTTTGTTTGCGAGAAAAAGTTTATGCGAAACTTTTGTGTTATAAACAGTTAAAAAGTACAAAAAAAGATCCTAAACAGGAATCTAAGTAAATTGATTATAGGAAAGTATAGCTGTAGAGATCTGATCTACAAATGATCATTTTAATCCTTGGACTACTCAACGATGAAGAAATGCACACGATGACAGATAAATGTAGGGAATGCTTCTAACAACTAGGAGTGTTGAATAATAAGAAAGCTCTGGCACAACAGCATAAGAAGTTTCCATTTCTCTCGCTCTGCTCTTGAATTTCAAAGACTTGAAGATTGCTACGAACAACTTGGAGAGTTGAACAATAAGAAAGCTCTAGCACAATGGTATGAGAAGCTTCTATTTCTCTTACTCTGCTTTTGAATTTCAAAGCCTTATAAATTCTAGCCCATTTTTTTTTATCTGTCTGTATGTGATCCTCTGTGTGTGTGTGTGTGTGTGTGTGTGTGTGTGTGTGTGTGTGTGTGTGTGTGTATATGTGTGTGTGAAGGTAGTCGCTGCTAGTATTTATAGAGTTTAGGAGCGGTTATAAGAGTGTGCATGCACTATGGATAGTCAATACTATTTTACCATTATATGCGCACTTTTGGTGGATTAACACCCATATTCTGCATAAGTGGGTGCACCACTTACTGCCTACTTGACACGAAGCTTCCTATACGAGGAAAGCATAGGTCGTGGGGGACATTTATTTGTACACCTTTCACGAGAAGTACGACATGTAAGACACGTAGTCGTAATTGCTCACTATCGGTTAAGATAGTATGCACACTTTTGAAGTCGTCTAGAGATTGGCACATTTTTCGTAAGAATGGCACTGCAGGGCACTTTTGAAAAAAATGACATTGTGGCACACTTTTGAGGAGAATGGCACTGAGGTGCACTTTTGAAGAGAATGACACTGCGGCGCACTTTTGAAGGAAATGACACTGCGACGGACTTTTGAAGAGAATGGCACTACAACAAACTTTTGAAGGAAATGACACTACGACGCACTTTTGAGGAAAATGAAACTATGGCGCACTTTTGAAGAGAATGCACCGAGACATACTTTTAAGGAGAATGACACTGAGGCACACTTTTGAAGAGAATGGCACTACAATACACTTTTGAAGGAGTTGGCGCTGCGGTTGGGTTGCTAAACGACAACCTGGGTCCGCTTGTCGTATCTCCACTGTAATAATGACCTCTGACTCTTCGGTTTTTGACTTTGTGAGCTGTCAGTCTGCTGCATTAAATGTTGAGAGAGAGAGAAGATCTTTTGCGCACCATCTTTCCTAATATTAAGAATGTGTGCCACTTTTTTACTCTATAAATAGTGCACCATCCTATGAAATTAATGGAAAGTGCACCAAAGTAAAAAAATGTGCATCTTTCTTTTGGAACAAGTAGAAAGTGCGCCATTCTTCTACTGTTGGATTTATTTGTAGAAAACTGCACCATCTATCTGAGGCACACTTTTTATGCTTCTATAGAGGCTATATGACTACGGCTGGAGGTTTAGGCCGCATGCTTCCTCTTTTATGCTATATTATGTGGGCGCATGGACTGTGCATCAACACCCAAAATTCTGGCCTCTCCTCTGCCAGAGTTTGGGTGGTAAGCACTTTCCTTCTCAAGCGATGCTACCACATGCGTGGGGACAGCCTGAATGGACGCATGATGTGTGTCTTTAGTAACAAGGAGAGAGACAGGGAGCGTATGCTCTATATTTGGGCGAGGCACAATGGCCTTTTGCTACCCATGCCTTGTGGGTCTTCTTAGGCTTTGATAGCCTTGGCAAAGGACTCACGCTTTCCTCGAAAAGTATTTCTTCAAACGCTTGTTAGTCGAAGCATACAACCAACATCTTCTGGGTCGAACCCAGTTTTGTCGCATCAGACTGCATAACGACATTCTCATCAGAGAAGAAGGATGCCCCCAGCAGAGTTGCCACCTTATTTTCCATTGATTCAAAGTTGAAATAAACTTTGTGTTTTAACAAACAAAAGAGTATAAAGAAATCCTATACAGAAATCTAAGTACAATTATTTTTTATTTTGGGGAATGTAACGATGGAGATCAAGTATTGTAGTGACTCCTTTACTCCATTAACGGTTTGACGAGGGAATGAGAATGATTTCTTCTGTTCTCTCTCCTGTACCTGTCTGTGTATGTTTATTATGGGCATGCTACCCTGCTATTTATAGCCATCATACCGATGGACTATATGCGTCGTATATGTGCTTCTGTTTGGTGGCTGCATGGGGCTCCTTCAACATAATACGGTTGCAACTGTGTCTGCATACCACTGGGAGACTACCTCGTGGCCTCTGTTGGGATATGTTGTTGATAAGATCTCAGAATTATTTTCAGCCCATTGCATGCATGACTTGGTCAACTGGACACGTTGTCAGCATTGATTGTGTAAAGATCTTCTCGGTTGTAACAAAAATATCCTACAAGCAGAGGGTCACATAGCGTTATGGATGCATATGTGCTCTCGTCCGGCCTGGGTTTGGTGGACACTTTGGCCGCATAAGGACAAGGACGAGGATGTATAGAGTCATGGCTGCATGTGTGCTCTCGTCCGACCTGGGTCTGATGGACACTTTGGCCGCATGATGATGATGATGCATAAAGACGTGCCCACACGCAAATGAACACATGGAACTGCATGTCTAACAAATTCATTAATGGGATAACATAATTTTCTATCTTCTTGTGTGCTTTTTCCTCTTTCATGATTCATGAAGCAATTAGGGCAATAAGTGCCTTGTTAGAACTTTATGACAGCCATTGAATGCTGTGTCAGGAGATAATATGTGGCCCCCAACTCTGTGGCTGTTCAAGCCGCATAGATGACTCTTGTAGACTATGCGGCTTATCTTTATTTCGAGGGTGCATGGCTTTTATGCGACCTACTTGCATGGCTTTAGATTTTTCATGCTTCTACAGATAGTGTTGCCCCACCTGGTCATGGTCAAACCGATTTTAATAATTGATCCAAACTACGAATCGATATATTACAACTTAGATAAAATTTTTTAGAAAGACGTCACAATACTTCATCACAAGCTGCTACAAGATAATTCTGTTTGGGTTACTCTTTATACTTTGCTATGTAATTTTTGCTTTTTTTAGTCTAAGGACTTATGTAAGTCGAAATAAAATTTTGGCATTTAGATTGAACCTATATCCAAAGTCCACTCATACATAAGCTAACCCAGACAAGTAATTCTTTTGGATTAGAGCCTAAACCCAAACCCACTAAAAAATCTAAGTCAAAACAATCTGGAATATAACCAACCAAAATTGGTACGAGTTCTGTCCGAACTCGGTTACCCTGAACAGATTTCCTAGTCAGTCTCCTCTTCCGGATGACCAAGCTCTAACGTTCAAATTTATGAACGTTAAAGCATCCAAACTCGGTCCGAACTCGGCTCAGAAAAATCCTATAAATAGAGAAGAATTTCCATATTTTAACACACAACTCATTCACTCAAACATTCTTCTTCTCTATTACTCAAAGAGCTTTAAATCTTACTCATTCCCAAGACAACTCCCTTTCCTTCTAAGTGCCCAAGTGCTATTCCGATTAAAAGTTGAGTTGAGTTGTACAAGCTTGGTTTAAAAGCTATTTTCTATTCCTGTCTGAAGTCTTCGAGCTCTTCGAATCAAAAGCTCATATTGTAAGAAGTTGGAGTGCTCTTCGGATCAAAGGCGCATGTGTACTCTATTTCATAAATAGTGTATTAACACTGAGCAAGAGTTCTCAGGCCCAGACTAGTCCTCCACGAGGGAAACCAGGATAAAATTATGTGTTTGAGTTTGCCCTTCTGAACTTTACTTATACTCTGATTATATTTATTGCTCTAGTTTATAAGTAGTCCTTAAACTTAAAATTTTAAATTGGTGATTATTTTTCCGCTGCACACGTACTTACTCTATTCACCCCCTATAGAGTTGCCCAGGTTCCTACAAATTTGCAGTGTTGATTGTCATTGAGTCCTTCTAGAGTTGCTGATGGGTATCAACTTGGTAAACAGGTATTATGATTAGGTACTTCTATCATATCTTCCATAGCTATAAATACTTCTTCTTATTGCTTATTTATCTGATGTTATAGTCTAGTATCTGTAGACTCATATTATTCATTTTGAGTCTAATCGAATAAATATTTTATGGGATGCACACCATGATACATGTTGTCTATTCTTATATTTTATATCCTTGTGGATTGAGATATAGATATATATTTATTGTGTTATCTATATAGTGATATTTACTAAATAACTTATATGTGTTTAAGTTGGACGAGAGTTCACTTGATACGTAGCTGGCCATTAAAATGTGATCTGGTCCCGCGTATTTTGGGACTGTATCATGACAAATACCCAACAACAACCAACTAATTTCTTACTCCGAGAAAGAGATACAAGTTCCCAAGCATTATTGTTCAACAATGCCTCCATCTCTTCCTCCATCTCCTTTGAACATTTCAGATCTCCCAATGCATCATATACTATGTTAGGTACTGATACAACATATATTTGATTCATAAATGATTCATCTGTCTTGACAATCTTTGGTAGACACATAGTTGGCTACTGGATATTTTGACTTTGCATGAGTAGTATTTCATTTTTTTATGTCTTCTCACGAGTAGACTTGTTAGGAAACACATATATTTTATTCCTAGACTCGTTATTATTAGTATTAATGTATGCACATATCTCAAAGAGATGATCTTCAGTACCAGGGAGCTGGGAATCAATGGCAGGGGCAATCAAAGAGGGGGTAGTAACAACATTCAAGACTAGTAGTTCTACTTGTCTCATTTTCTTTATTTTTGGTAGTAACTGGATTTGACTCGATCACTATATTCTCATCTGTAGTTTATTTATCTTGGTTCGACCAGTCGAGAACTTCAATATGACCTATCAAAATACCTTCTGCCTGTATTCCTTCTTATTCCTACACTTCTTCTCAATTACTATGATACAATTCTTCAAAATATAATTCTTCCCTTGAAGAGTGGTGTTAGTAGATGAAAAGTAGTATGTATTTATAGAAGGTCACATCTATAGTAATATAATACTTTTGTGTTAATGAATGGAAGCATTTGTATCCTTTTTGATAGCCATTGTAGCCAACAAAAACATACTTAATCGCCCGAGCATCTAACATAGACATCTGGTTCTTAGGTACATGGACCAAAAAATACAACCAAAGACACAAAATTAAGATTATGGAATGATGGCATAAAAACATGAGACACAATCACCTTAAACAAAATTTTACCCTAGAGAACATTAGATGGGAGATGATTGATAAGATGAAATGAGGCTTATATAACATTCCCCAGAGATACTTAGGCATAAAAGCACTTAAAAGAATAGAACGAGCCATATCCAGAAGATGTCGGTTTTTCTTTCAGACATCCTATTTTATTTTGGTGTTTGTGGACAAGTGGTTTGGTGGACAATCTGATGTGTTTGGAAAAACTCATTAAAAAATGATTCACATATTCCCCCTATTACCAGAACAAAGAATTTTAATGGTGTTATTGTATTGTGTTTGGACAAGTGTTCGAAAAACCTGAAAGGCTGAAAAGACTTCATCTTTGGGTTTAAGAAGTACTACTTACGAAAATCTTATAAAATTATCATAATCAACATAAAATATCTCATACATGACATAATAGACTCTTCAAAAGGTCCCAAACATCATAATAAATTAATTCAAAAGGAATAAAACTATTATTGGAAGTACTTGGGGAATAAGTAGCACGATATCTTTTGGTCAAAATATGTCTCACAATGAAAGACATGCTCATCTACACCGATAAACAAAGTAGGTATAATTCTTTTATGACACTAAATGATGGATATCCTAAACAGCGATGCTACAACCAAATCATACTCAGCTTGTCAGAACTCGAAGTCAATGGGGCTCGGGACTGTGCTCCTGGTACCCTGCCCCCCAACATACATATGATCTATATGGAACAACCTGCCCCTCGGATACCCCGACCGATTATCTTCCTTGTTAGAAGATCCTAAAAAAGCACATATACTGGGCAAATGCTTACGGAAAATTGAGATTCAGTATGCAACCGTTGAACAAATATTAAATGGCGAGACAAGTCAGGAATATATAAAGCATTATGGAGTTCTAAGATAAGGGTAATACGAATTGACCATGTTCCTAATACCAAAAAAGCTTCACTATTAGCATTAGTAACACAAGACACTAGAGGAAATTTTTTAGTAAAATAAGATTTATCATAAGTCATATGATCTGAGGTACCTGATGATTCTAGTACCAGAACCAACAAATCTAGAAATATTTAAGGTTATACCTATCTTACCTTGACCAGCTAATGAAACAGTTGGAGCAACAGTACATTTTATAGTATGATCATAGCCGTTTATTACGTATAAATATGGCCCATGTATCAACTAAACATCCGTCTTCGCTTTAGGATTATAACCCTATTTACTGGGGGTCCCATTCAGTTTCCAACAAGTTTTTTTGATATGGCCAAGTTTATTACCGAAGGAACAATGACGAGATTTACTGAAAACTTGGTAGGGGCCTTGTTGGTGCAGTGGGCTAAATTTCCTTGTTGAGGAGGCATAACAGCCTTGCTTGAATAACCAAGCATGAAACTTTTATTTGTGTCGTCTATATACTCTTTTGATGAGACTCATCCTTATTGATGTATGTGAAAGTTGTAGTCAAGCTAGGAGGATCTTCATCTTGAGCAGCTCTCCCTTGGTATTGCCATATTTAGCATACGACCCTCTTGAGAACACATGAACCCACTCGAGTTCCTTCTCTTTCTGCTATAATGTAATATCCTTCTTTTTTTTATCTTGCAATGATGCTTTTGATCGATTTTAGCCTACACATTTTTAGCTTTGTATAAAACATAGACACATAGTTGCACTCTGTGTCATGCTAGTAGCCTTGCACATCAGCTTATGACATGTATAAAATTGGACTAATTGGTATACAGGTCCCACGGTATCTTCCAAATTGCCTTAATAATCACACAATCTTCTACCTTGTAACTCCTCACATCCAAAAAATTGGAGAGCAGAGGCATGCCTCAGCCAACCGTACCTTACAGAATACCGAAGTAATTCGCAATATGTTGTGGTTGTCTAGAGACAAAGGGGTACATACTACAATCAAGTCACCTAGGGTCAAGAACTTCTATATCTCAATCATTCAAGCAAGTAACAATAACATATAATATCTCAGAATAAGCAATAAGGTGACCCAAATGCCACGTCAGAATATTCTAGAGATCTGATATCACAAGATAACATGCCGGATTACATGATCAAAGTATACATGACAGTGAGTCAGCTGTAGTCTGAATATATTATAGTCATGTAGGGAACTAGTATCCAGATTTGTCGGCTAACATGTGCCGGTTGGCTAAATGCCCAAAAGAATATATTTTATAAAAGACGAGCAGTGAATAAAGTTATCATGACCCGCACCCGATATAGGGATGCAAGTCGGGAACAACGCGCAGCCTACGCCGCAGAATTGGCGGTAGAACTCTGTCTGGATAATCTATCTAACAATATAATAAACCACCAATAATGTAACCCTCTCACCCAAAATAGGCCTACTTGGCTTAGATAGAGAGACTATGGCTAGTTTGAATCCAATTAGAAATAGAACACGATATTTTATTTAATTATACAATATTTATATCATGTAGTGCACCTTACCGTTGCTTCAATAATTGGAGCGCTACCCCAGCTTTTGTCTTCCAATAAATTTCACATCCTTGTCCTAGACATACCATCCTTCCATTCTGACCTTTGTGTAACTTATAATTATGCTCTCTTGTGCTATATTTTAGTCGCATAATAATCATCACGGAGGTTATTATTTAATTCTAAATTATTCTAACTTTGTATCCTTGTACGTTCCAATCTAAATTGGAGACACAATCTTGACCCGTTTCGGGCAACCCAATTTATGACAATATTCTATTCTGAGTCTACTACGTCTATGATACTTATGTTCCACCTAATTTTATCTCCATGTACTTCTAATTAATTCAAGAACACCTTGCACATTAATTTTAATTAATTTAAACCCAATTTTTGTCTTTGTATAATTTTCTAATTGTTGGGCGCTTTTATGCAAAAGTGCATTAAGGTGTCCACACAATTGGACATTACATAAAAAAACCTATTTTTCCCTTCACATGAATTTTCTCATAATTTTTGAAATGTGCAACGCGTAACATCGCCCCTCATTTTAACCCTATCCTTGCATTTTAAACAATGTAATTTATAGCCCTCCAAACACCCCCATGTAAGGCTAAGCCCATCCCAAGAGATGTTGACCAAGCCTAATCTCTTAGGTCAACCCCAACCCTAATCCCCAAACATATAAATACAAACTTTTTCATTCATAAACCCAAAACCAAACTACATCAGCCAACCCCTACTATTCATTATCTCCCTCCTCCCTGTGCAACCCGACTGGACCCTCCGCCGGCCGGTCTTTCACCAGAGTAGCCAGTCCCACCGGAGAACACGAGACCACCACCTTCTCCCTCTTTTCTCCGACCATCTGAACGCCGCAGACACCACGACCTCACCCCGCTGCTCATCCCCGACCGCAGCCATCTTCTTCTCCTCCACGACACCCTGGACCACCTATCGCTCGCCTGAAGACCGGAGCTCGATCCTGCATCATCTTCTCTGACCTGGCCATCACCCTGACCCCTCAACCTCCATCTCCATTCACCACAATCACCATTAACATCACCACCACCACCATTATCTCTGTTCCCCTCCGCCTGAACCGAAATACCATGACCACACCACCACTCTACACTAACACCACCAACACCACCTGCATCGACCAGCACCACCTCCACCTTCCTTCCCAGAATCGCCTTGCCACCACCACCAGTATCACATCTTCTTCCTCCTCCTCTTACCGGCCCTCCTCGACAACCTAAGTCTGGACGGAGCAGCACCAAGCCCCCAGCAGCCTCCGGCCATCCACCATTGCCATCATCATCACCACCATTAACTCCAGCACAACCAACACCTCCTCCTCTTCCCTATCCTCCTTTCTCCTTGCTCCTCCTCGACCGCCTTAGCATGGCCGAAATAGTAAACTCTGACATCCCATCATCACCATCATCCATGATCATCATCACCACCATCACCATATCATAATCACGATTGTACTCATCATTATCACCCCATCATTATCCTCATCATTATTACCCCATCATCATCTATATCATCACCTCACCATTGTCATCTCATCCTAATCCTTAAACCAATCATCATCACCCTCATCGTCCCAGTCACCATCCTCGTCATCACCATTATCCACATCATCATCCTTGTCATCACCATCATCTACATCATCATCTTCATCATCCGTAATCATCATCATCACCCTCATCGTCATCGTTGTCAACCTCATCGTCATCATCATCGTTATCATCATCGTCATCGTCGGGCCTGTGTGCGTACCCCGAGGTTCGAACCTGTCCCTTTTCTCCTTTTTATGTATGCTTGTGTGTGCTATTAGTATTGCTTTATGATAGTTAATAGATTTTAGACCGCGTCGGTTAACCCAATGACTTGTATGCGTACACGTACGCGTATTAGAATTAAAATGATATATATATATATATATATATATATATATATATATATGGATGTATTATATATGTAATTAAATGCTAAATAATAATGGTGACTATATATGTAACTAGACTGTACAACCCTAGGACACTGTGAATTATTCCGTGTTTACCTTGACCATGTTGACCCTAAGAATATTTTAGATGACTGCCTTGTGTACATTTATGTACTGGATTAGACACCTGTTAGTTGATTGTCTGATTGTGTACAACACTTGAGATATAATACCCGCATAATTAGACGCACAATTGACCGTGTTAGTTGACCCGTGTTACCCCTAGCGTACCCTCGAGTCCAGTGTATTTATGGTTATGTGTGTGCTAGTGTAATGACTGATGTTGTATTATGATATATTATATGTATATAGGACCTATAGGATTTATCTGCGCGACTTCTAGAGCAGGTTATTGGTACTACGCAACTTTCTTGCCAAGCAAGTATACCTTGCCTTGTTGTACTGTTTAAATTCAGTTATTATTTAGTTGCATGTTTATTTATTTTAATATTATATAACTGTGCATGTTCGAGAGATACTCGGGTGCAGTCAACGAAGGCGTTGATGATAGGACTTGTGTCTGACCTAGTATCTTGTAGATCCACCTAAAGTTGTGGAGTTATCGGTATGACTCCCCAGATCTTGACACATATTATTGCACGTCACAGAGTGAGTTCATATAGGGACGCATGCCTCATACTCGACTGGCCATTGGTGTGAGCAACACGTGTGACGGTATTTAGCTTAGTTATTTATTTCTATAGAGACTTGCATTATACTACGAGATGTCCACGTCGTGTTCGCGACTTATACATTTACGTTGGGCGGGGAGGACGACTAGTAGGCATATGGGATACCCACTTCCTTTATTCAGATGCCACGCTCGACGGAGCGATATAGAAGTTATACTATTCAGATGCCACATTCTTCTGAGCTATATAGACGTTAAACTATTTAGATGCCACGTTCTTCGGAGCGATATGGACATTATACTATAAAGATTCCATGCTCTTCGGAGATGGACGTTATTATATTACATAGCGCCCTTATTATGGGGGCATATGTGGCATATACTAGCCAGTCATAACGATTGGTCAATTGCGTCAGCATATGTCTAGCCTACACTTTCCCATACGTACTAAGTTGTCCTCAAATTGCATTCACTTAGATGGTTAGCATACCCCTTTATTTATTCAGTATTTACTTTATGGCATACTTCTATGTATCTTGTTATGTCCCTCTGAGGACCTGGTCCCTTTCCAGGAGTAGATGTTCATGAGTATTCGCAGGAGCGCAGATCCGGACTGGCTACTTATATTTCGAGGAGGTCTTCTCTTCGAGCCTCATGATTGTTAGATGATGTACTTATATTGTGGTTGTTTTTATATTCTAGTTGGTAGTGGATTTGTTTTTATCCGACTATCATCTTTAGATACTTTATATTGAGATCTAGTTTCATAGATATTGGTTATTTATTTATATTAATTTCTGTGGATGAGATTTTAGTTATGCCCTGTGACCTGTGACATATATTTACCACTTATGGATTTGATACTCATAATACATCGTACGTATGTGTTATGGTTTCCATATATTGGAGTTGCCATATACATACGGCTGACATGCTTACATGTTTCTAGTCCTACGTATTTTGGGTCTGGGGTGTGACATATTTTTAGTGGTGGCCCATGTAGGTCGAGAGCATATTGTCTCGGTTACGTTATTGTACCGAGCAAGCTTGCAAATAGGATTAGAGTATATGATCTCTATAATTGACTATGACTCATCTTCCTTCTAATCCGTTCTATTTGAATAATCGCATCCTGCTTGAATCCTGTCATTCCCTAATATTCTTTGAGTATAACCTTCTCCTAGAATATAGGAATCCTTGTTGTTAGGATGATAATTAGGGTAATATTTCTAAGAAGAATACAACTAGAGTATTGACACATCACTAAGTTTAGAATACTTAATGAACCCTAGCCTTCCTTACTACCTAATGAATCCTAGCGTCCCTTACCTATAGATTAATTTACCATTATCCCTTGATGTGTTATGTATGACTTAAGAATAGTATAAACACTACTAGGATTAGTTTAACTTTTAACTATATTGTTTGACCCTAGTATTGAGGAACCAATAGAAATCCAAGGTTAAACCTTAGGACTGAACCTAGCTTTTCATGGTGAGATAGTACTAGAGAACTATAACTTTAGCTCCTTGTCTTATAGTAGCCGAACAATACCCTAGAAAGCCAAGAGGAATGGATAGAACATTTTTCTTGATCATACCTCGAACACAGAGATTAGCATACCATATTTCCCTTGTATATCATAATGTTATCTAGAGTCCTTCTATTTAATTTTATATCTTGTTCCTCCGAAACCTTAGCGCTCGCTATTTGTGCAACGACTAATTATGCTTTTCCTTCTTTATCTTTCAACTCGTGCCACCTGACCCTTATGATTATAGGCCAAGTGATTTATTCTACGTTAGGATATACAGTGTGGTAGGATTATAGTTTGCTAATCTTAAATTTTGAAAATTTAGTGCTTGGTAGCTAGAGCATGATAGTTTGAGTTATTCTTTTAGAATGTGATTTGATTATTCTTAGTTTAAATCACATAATTTGTAACCACCTTGATACAAGTTATATCCTCTTTCACTTGAGAGCCAGTAACTTTTTCCATTCTTAATATTGACACTTCTGTTCTATAAGAATTATGATTAAGACTTAAGATGACCATTACCTACATAATGCAATAGGACACCCTAATAAGTACCAAGACCTTTTCTGCATATACCCCAATAAGAGTTTATACTTTATTTACAAGGACAATATTATCTTATAAAAGCCCTAAATACAGTTATAGTATTAGTTAATTATTTTAAGTTGGGTAGTATGCCTCACAACCTAGTATCCTATAGTCCTCTTGACCCACTAATAAAGCGTAATTGAATGACACCAACTATAGACTTGCATAAGAAGATAATGTTTATTCAGACTGTAGAACTTAGAGGCCCATACCCCTATTTGGTCGACTAGCGACTTAGACAAGGAGTTAGTATGACAACTGTAGAGATTGTAGAGTCTTATCTTCTTGGTGAACTTGAATTATTTTATAACTTCTCTCATCATAATCTAGCGTACTTATATTTTTTTTTGTACTACCTCGACTTATGCTGCTGTTACAGCCTAGTTTTGCAAGCTTATTCTTTTATCGAGCTTGTTCATGACATATGTATTATTGGGGGGCCCACACTAATACATTATCTAAATCAGAATCAGTATATTAAGGTCTAGCTAATCTTAGTGCGCTTGGTTTGCTCTTCGCATGACTACTTTACGTGGATTGAGATATATAGTTAACTAGTAGACGAATATACTTGCCCTTAGACATATCTGAGCATATCATATCAGTTACATAACTGTACTAATATGAGCATGTGAATAGAAATTTACCAAAATAGGATTCAATCCACACTTGCCTTGACAATTCCCTTTGAATTCTTAATCGCTTTGAATTTCGTACTTGTACTCTATCACCTCCTCATTGAACTCCTTATTATTGTTCTTCGTCTTCCCCTATTTTGGAAAGACGAACGCTCATGCTTGGTATAAGTTTGATACACGGAGAGTAGTAGAAATATCCCATAGGCTAATCACATTATTTGGTGACTATTTTTCGTAAATAAGGGCATATCATAGGTGATTTATTTTGATGTTAAAAAACTTTGAGGATTGAATAACATGATTTGAGAAATATTTTTCTTAAGTGTATAGCCTATTGTGATAAATAGGTAAATTCTAAGTTGGGTAGAAGTTGCATTGTTAACTAGAGAGAAATTTCTGTTAGATTGTGATCAAGTAAGAGTAGATTGAGAGATTAAGTCATTTTAAATGTGAAAATTTTTAGAAGGAGTTAGAGGATGAGTATTTAATAAAAAATTTAAAATTTTAATATTTCAGACCAAATAATTATAATTTGAGCAGGATTTAAATGTTGAGTGTTGAAGATTGAATTATCGATTTAAATCTTGAAGAAAATAAATAGAACTCTAAACATGAACATCGACGGAGTGAATTCCAAATTTGATGATTTAAATTAAAAATTAAATTTTGATTGCTGGATCACCTATTTGAAATATTGAGGATGTAAATTGAATTTAAAATTTGAAGAATACAGAATTCACAAGTTGAAAATAGAAATAATATTTGATTATAATTATTTTCTAGAGGAGATTATGATAGTTGGAGATTGCGATTTAAATTTTGATGTGGGATGTCATATAGATTTGAATTAGATTTGGATGTGGATTATTTAATTTGAAAATTGAGAAGATAGTGCAATATGCTGAAGTTTGATTTAAATAGTGGTTATTTTAAATTTAAAGTAATTGCGATAAAATTAAAAAGATTATGTTATTTTTGGAAGAGTTGTATTTGACTTGCCGTATGTACGTAAAGGATTGACAAATTATACCCTAGTTTAATTTTGAGGACAAAATTATTTTTAAGTTGGGTAGATTGTAAACCCCCTCACCCAAAATAGGCCTACTTGGCTTAGATAGAGAGACTAGGGCTAGTTTAAATCCAATTAGAAATAGAACACGATATTTTATTTAATTATACAATATTTATATCACGTATTGCACCTTACCGTTGCTTCGATAATTTGAGCGCTACCCTAGCTTTTGTCTTCCAATAAATTTTATATCCTTGTCCTAGACTTACCAGCCTTCCATTCTGACCTTTGTGTAACTTATAATTATGCTATATTGTGCTACATTTTAGTCGCACAATAATCGTCGCGGACGTTATTATTTAATTCTAAATTATTCCAACTTTGTATCCTTGTACGTTCCAATCGAAATTGGAGACACAATCTTGACCCATTTCGTACAACTCAATTTATGATAATATTCTATTCTGAGTCTACTACGTCAATGACACTTGTGTCCCACCTAATTTTAGCTTCATGTACTTCTAATTAATTCAAGAACACCATACGCATTAATTTTAATTAATTTAAACCCAATTTTCATCTTTGTGCAATTTTTTAATTGTTGGGCAATTTTATGCAAAAATGCATTGAGGTGTCCACACCATTAGACAATACATGAAGAAACCTATTTTTTTGTTCACATAAATTTTTCTATAATTTTTGGAATGTGCAACGCATAACATCGCCCCTCATTTTAACCCTATCCTTGCATTTTAAACAATGTAATTTATAGCCCTCCAAACACCCCCATGTAAGGCTAAGCCCGTCCCAAGAGATGTTGACCAAGCCCAATCTCCTAGGTCAACCCCCAACCCTAATCCCCACACATATAAATACAAACTTTTTCACTCACAAACCCAAAACCAAACTACATCAGCCGACTCCTACTATTCATCATCTCCCTCCTCCCTGTGCAACCCGACCGGACCCTCCGCCGGCCAGTCTTTCACCGGAGTAGCCAATCCCGCCGGAGCATACGAGACCACCGCCTTCTCCCTCTCTTCTCCGACCAACTGAACGCCGCCGACACCACGACCTCACCCCGCTGCTCAACCCTGACCGGCAACCATCTCCTCCTTCTCTACGATACCCCGGACCACCCGCCGCTCGCCTGAAGGCCGGAGCTCAATCCCGCATCATCTTCTCTGACCTGGCCATCACCCCGACCCCTAGACCTCCATCTCTATTCACCACCATCACCATTAACATCACCACCACCACCACCATCGTCTTCGTTCCCTTCCGTCTGAACTGAAATACCATGACCACACCACCACTATACACCAACACCACCAGCACCACCTCCACCTTCCTTCCCAGAATCACCTTGCCACCACCACCAGTAGCACCTCCTCTTCTTCCTTCTCTTCCCGGCCCTCCTCGGCCACCTGAGTCTGGCCGGAGCAGCACCAAGCCCCCAGCAGCCTCCGGCCATCCACCATTGCCATCATCATCACCACCATTGACTCCAGCACAACCAATACCTCCTCCTCTTCCCTGTCCTCCTTCCTTCTTGCTCCTCCTCGGCCACCTGAGCATGGCCGAAACAGTAAAATCTGGCAGCCCATCATCACCATCATCCATGATCATCATCACCACCATCACCATATCATCATCACCATTATACTCATCATCATCACCCCATCATTATCCTCATCATCATCATCCCATCATCATCCATATCATCACCTCACCATCGTCATCTCACCCTAATCCTTAAACCAATAATCATCACCCTCATCGTCCCAGTCACCATCCTCGTCATCACCATCATCCACATCATCATCTTCATCATCCGTAATCATCATTATCACCCTCGTCATCATCGTCGTCAACCTCATCATCGTTATCATCATCGTCATCGTCGTGTCTGTACGCGCACCCCGAGGTTCGAACCTGTCCCTTTTCTCCTTTTTATGTGTGCTTGTGTATGCTATTAGTATTGCTTTATGATAGTTAATGGATTTTAGACGAACCCAATAACTTGTACGCGTATACGTACACGTATTAGAATTAAAGTAATATATATATACATATAAATATATGGATGTATTATATATGTAATTAAATGCTAAATAATAATGGTGACTATATATGTAACTAGACTGTACGACCCTAGGACACTGTGAATTATTCCGTATTTGCCTTGACCATGTTGACCCTAAGAATATGTTAGATGACTGTCTTGTGTACATTTACGTACTGGATTAGACACCTGTTAGTTGATTGTCTGATTGTGTACAACACTTGAAGACGTGACACCCGCGTAATTAGACGCATAATTGACCGTGTTAGTTGACCCGTGTTACCCCTAGCGTACCCCCGAGTCCAGTGTATTTATGGTTATGTGTGTGCTAGTGTAATGACTGATGTTGTATTATGATATATTATATGTATATAGGACCTATGAGATTTATCTGCGCGACTTCTGGAGCAGGTTATTGGTACTACGCAGTTTTTTGCCAGGCAAGTATACCTTGCCTTGTTGTACTGTATAAATCCAGTTATTATTTAGTTGCATGTTTATTTATTTTAATATTATATAACTATGTGCATCCGAGAGAGACTCGGGTGCAATCAACGAAGGCGTTGACGTTATGACTTGTGTCTGACCTAGTATCTAGTAGACCCACCTAAAGTTATGGAGTTATCGGTGTGACTCCCCAGGCCTTGACACGTATCATTGCACGTCACAGAGGAAGTTTATGTAGGGACGCGTGCCTCATACTCGACTGGCCATCGGTGTGAGCAACACGTGTAACGATATTTAGGTTAGTTGTTTATTTCAATAGAGACTTGCATTATAGTACGAGATGTCCATGTCGTGTTCATGACTTGTACATTTACATTGGGTGGGGAGGACGACTAGTAGGCGTATGGGACACCCACTTCCTTTATTCAGATGCCACGCTCGACGTAGCGATATGGACGTTATACTATTCAGATGCCACATTCTTCGGAGCGATATAGACGTTATACTATTCAGATGCCATATTTTTCAAAGCGATATGGCCGTTATACTATGTAGATGCCATGCTTTTCGGAGCTGGACGCTATTATATTATATACCGCCCTTTGTTATGGGGGTATATGTGGCATATACTAGCCAGTCATGATGATTGGTGAATTACGTCAGCATATGTCTAGCCTACACTTTCCCATACGTACTAAGTTGTCCTCAAATTGCATTCACTTAGATATTTAGCACACCCCTTTATTTATTCAGTATTTACTTTATGGCATACTTCTATGTATCTTGTTATGTCCCTCTGAGGACCTGGTCCCTTTTCAGGTGTAGATGTTCATGAGTATTCGCAGGAACGCAGATCCAGACTAGCTACTTATATTTCGAGGAGGTCTGCTCTTCGAGCCTCGTGATTGTTAGATGATGTACTTATATTGTGGTTGTTTTTATATTCTAGTTGGTAGTGGATTTGTTTCTATCCGTCTATCATCTTTAGATACTTTATATTGAGATCTAGTTTCACAAATATTGGTCATTTATTTATATTGATTTCTGTGGATGAGATTTAAGTTATGCCCTATGATTTGTGACATATATTTACCACTTATGGATTTGATATTCATAATATAGCGTACGTATGTGTTATGATTTTCATATATTAGAGTTGACATATACATGCGGCTGGCATGCTTACGTATTCCTAGTCCTGCATAATTTGGGACTGGGGCTTAACAAACGATAACAATAAACTCAATCATAGATCTAAGATGAAACGAGCACGAATATGATAAAGAATAGAATAGTCACATACAACTCATGAGTCTAAAATAATAACATTAATGAGTTTGAAAGAAGACTACAAAAACAAGCTGGAGATAAATTCAGTATAAGAATACTAAGAAGCTTCTAAATATGGGTCATCTGTCTCAGTTGGGATAAGTCCCTCCTGAGCCAGGGTCTCTGACTCTAAACCCACAACATCCTGAGATCCATAATATGTAAGGTACCAGTCCTCAGTGTCATCTAGGAAAAATATATCCAGTCAGGAAAGGAGCAGAGTACATCTCTAATAGCAGTTCTAATCAATGATAAAAACTATGTAACAGTAAATAGATTTGAATATACAAGATGCACAATATATACAAGAGATATACAATAAGAAAATATTGGAATAGTATAATAATGAGAAATATAACAATGAACAAGAATACTAATGACTAAGTGCGTGAGTACTAGCTTTAACATGTGATCGACTTGGGAATATGATACAAGATTTATGGCCTGGCTAATCATACGTGCGGTATGATCACATATCTACACTAAAATAGTCCCCACCCTCGACTGGTATAATAGATCCAACTATGGTATGCTATGGCACGGGATTCCCTAAGAAGACAGCGACTCTTCTCGAGAATCAGTGTCTATACATATACAAGATAATCAATAAAATAAGGCTTACACAAGATACACCATATACCAAGGAATAATATCTCATGACGAGATCCGGATATACCATTCCATATAACCACCGTGTCAAGAAATATGGATATCTACACTAGATACAATGAACATAGAGGATATCATAAATGAGAAACTATTAAAGAATGTACTCGCCTGAAGTCCAAAAATAGTCTCATAGATTTCTGACACGGTGCCTCGAAGACCTAGACATGGAATATAACATCAATACAAGATTTCGGAAAGAAAATAAGTTAAACTAGTCAACTTCTAGGTCAACAAGCCATCTCTAAGTTAAAAGTCAAACTACGGTCAACTATGGTCAAACTACGGTCAAATATGTCAAACTACCTATTTTTAGGTTACACAAGTCTAACACAAAGATATTGGTTTAAAATACTAGAGTCTAGGTCATAAAGCTACATCTTAGAATACTAGAATACCGTATCTCAGGATACGTAAAACAATAGGTAAAGCATCACACATATATGTCAAACAATATTAATATATATATATATATATATATATATATATATATATATATATATATATAATCATATTTATAATATTAAATGGATACTTGGTTTCGAACCAACTTGGTATCACAACACTAAACCATAATCTTGATACCCAAACCCAATACCTTGGGTATCCTAGAATACCTTAATACTTACCTTGGTATCTCAAGGTAATATCCAATACCTTGTTTATACTAACTACCTAATAATAAATATATGCTAACAGCTAATAATTATAATCATAGTATACTAAAACACAATTAGCAATTAGGAACATATTTACATAAATATTAATACCATATATATACATATATATAACTATTATAATTAAATATATAATAACTATTTAAAATCGCAGATCTGTCGCTAAAGACCCCTGCTGACCGTCATCATAGGTACGGATACTGCTGCTGACACTGCTATTTTCTGTGACCGTTTTCTGCTGCTGTCGCTATATGCACTGATACTGCTGATACAGTTATTGTTTCTGCAATAGTTTTCTGCTGCTGTCGCTAAACTGCTGTCGCTGCTGCTGTATGCTATTGCTGCTGCTATTTTGGCGACGCTGCTGTCGCTATAGTGGCTGTTGTGTCACCCATCTTCCTCTTGTATAATATACATATATATACATAACACATAAAATATATACTAATATATAACTATGTATATATACTAACACCTCCCCATACATATATATGTACACAAATAAATATATGTAACATACATACACATATATAATAATATATATATATATATATATATATATATTACTATATATATATATATTACTATATATGTTGTTATATGTACATATACTTATATATATATACATATATATATATATATATATATATATAATATTATATATATATACTATAATATTAAATAGCTCTTACATATGTAGAATAATAGCTACACAAATATATATATACACATAGGTAAAGTAGTTACATAGTTCTATGACACATAAATATATATACACAACAATATATATATATACATACATATAATTACACATCACAATGACAAGAGAAATAGATCTAGAAATTAAATTGCACAACACATGGAGTGTATCACACTCGTATCCCACTAGATCTAGGATACGCTTGCGACACGAGTCCACCACACATCCAAACGTACCCCGAGGGACACGAGCAAGTCTAATATATTAATTATGAATAATA
Organism: Iris macrosiphon; assembly: GCA_036927795.1. Lineage (NCBI taxonomy): Eukaryota > Viridiplantae > Streptophyta > Magnoliopsida > Asparagales > Iridaceae > Iris > Iris macrosiphon. The sequence goes on along the minus strand of JAYESA010000005.1, from coordinate 98,818,983 downwards.
CGAAGAGTCAAACACAAATTTACGTGTCCGTGTCAAAATATAACATGCTCAAAGTTCTATGTCGGTGGGAAAACTCCCAAATCAACACGTATCACCAAATTGATGGGATACGACCTACACGTACCCAATTGTGGATACGACACTAGCCCCAAACATACAAGCACATGCCAAATTGATCTATAGGACTAATTGACACACACAATAATTGTCAATCTTGGAATTTCTCCAAAATTGACACAAAAAGTACCATAACTTTCACAATAGGCCTCCTATGAACACAAAATCAAATCCTATGGGTAGCCTATACATATGAGTTAATTTCTCATAGTTAAATATCATATTTAGAACTTAATTTAAGGAAAAAAGCTAAATTTTACCTATTGGGAGATGGATTCCCAATGCAACCTCCAAATGTGATAAAATTAACCTCCAACTTGTAGATCCTTACTCCTCTTTGTAGATCCTTGCTTCCTCTTTCTAGATTCTTGCTCCACTAGTCTCTAATGGTGATTTAGGAAGGAATTAAGATAAAAATAAAGTAGAAATGAAGGAATTTGGTTGAGGAAAATTCTAGATCTAATTTGCAAATAAAAAGAGGAGAGAAATATTTTCCCTCCTCTTTAATAGGCCGGCCCCTTACCCCTTTCTCAAGTTACTATATAATATCCATTATACCCCTTGGGGCCTCTCATGAAGAAATAATTAAGGAGAAAAGCTTCTAGTCTAATGGTTTAATTAAATTAATCATCCTCCTAATCAATGGGCTTTCTAAATGGGCTAAATTCTAACAATTAATACATGTTGGTCCATGAGTCTAAACTAAACTAGTTAGGTCCACTAACACAAGTATAAAATAATTAACTAACATCTAACAATAATTAAATAATACAATAATAATTATTTATCAAGCATAATATTTAATTAATTATAAAATTACTAAAATACCCTTTCCTAGAAAATATGGTAGTGACAAGTCTACCCTCCTTAAAATAATTTCATCCTCGAAATTCAAAGACGAAAACTATCCCCAAAAAATAACAGAACATAGCAAATAAACAGAACTAAAGAACAGAACTAAGGCACATAACTAACTATGGAAGAACATACCTCAATGCACAAATAAATATGGATAACGCTCTCGTATTTCATCCTCTATCTCCCAGGTAGACTCTTCCGGAGAGTAATGCCTCCATGCGATGCATACCAAAGGAATAGTTTGGTTCCTTAGCACCTTCTCTCTCCGATCCAGAATCTCAACTGGCTACTCTGGATAGCTAAGAGTAGGGCCCACCTCTATCTCCGAGTGATCCAATACATGACTAGGATCTTCCATATACCATCTCAACTGTGACACATAAAATATGTTGTGCACTCCCTCCAATGTAGATGGCAAGTCCAGTCTATAAGCAACTGTACCGACCCTTTCTAGAATAGTAAAAGGTCCGATGAATCGCAGACTAAGCTTTTTGCCTCCACCGAAGCAAATCGTGCCTCGTGTCGGAGAAATCCTCAGAAACACCAAACAATACACCTAGAACAAAACACAACCTTAAGAACTTAATCTATAACAAACAATCAATAACAAGCACAAAACAAAAATCTAAACTATACCTCAACTCCAAAGGTCTTCAGTGGCTATCGGTCCAATACTGTTGTCTGTCCTTCACCACATAAAGTCTGTCTCTGATCAACTGAACCTTCTCTGCTGCATCTACAACCATCTCTGTCCCAAGCAAAACTCTCTCTCCAATATCGTCCCATGATAAGGGAGTATGATATCTCCGACCGTACAGAGCTTCAAAAGGTGATATCTCTATACTATCCTGGTAACTGTTGTTGTAAGCAAACTCTACCAAATGGAGATGGTCCTCCCAAGAACCTCCAAAATCTAGTACACAAGTGCATAACTTATCCTCGAGAGTCTGAATAGTCCTCTCTGACTGCCCATATGTCTGGGGATGATATATAGTACTGAACTTGAGCTGAGTGCCCAAACTCTCCTGCAAACTCCTACATAAATGAGAAGTGAAACGACTATCCCGATCCGAGACTATGCTGATGGGAACTCCATGTATCCTAACGATCTATCTCACATACATCTCTGCCAGCTTCTCCGTAGACAAACCTACCTTGAAAGGCAAAAAGTGGGCCGACTTGGTCAACCTATCAATAATTACCCAAATCGCGTCATTCCCTCCTGGAGATCGTGGAAGTCCAGACGCAAAATCCATAGTAATGTATTCCTACTTCCACTTTGGAATGGATAATGGCTGAAGTAAACCTCCTGGCCTCTGTCTCTCGGATTTTACCTGCTTGCACACTAAGCATCTGGATACAAACTGTGCCACTTTCCTCTTCATGTCATACCACCACACACTCTCTCGCATATCCTGATACATTTTGTTGGCACCTGGATGCATAAAATACTGAGAGAGATGCGCTTTACCTCCTTACGCATCTCCTTACTAGGCACACATAATCTAACTCCATGTCGCAAAGATCTATCCTCAGCAATGGTAAAATCATCCTCCAATCCTGCTCTCACCCGAGCTCTGATGCTCCTCAGAGATACATCCTCATACTATGCTACCTTGATCTTGTCCATCAAATCTGAATGTATCTGCAATCCCCATATCTGCTTCGCACAACTAGGAAGTACTACCTCAATGCCCAAGCCCTCCAAGTCCTCCAACGAATATCGATCCTGCATCAAGAATATAGCTACCGGATACCTACTCAAAGCATCGACAACTACATTAGCTTTCCCAGGATGATACTAAAAAAATATATCAAAATCCTTCATCAGTTCTAATCACCGACGCTACCTCATGTTCAACTCCTTCTGCGTCAAAATGTACTTCAAGCTCTTGTGGTCTGTGAAGATCTCCATATGCTTTCCGTACAAATAATATTTCTATAACTTCAGGGCGAAGATGACTGCTGCCAACTCCAAATCATGGGTAGGATAGTTCTTTTCATGAGGATGTAATTGTCTGGATGCATACGCAATCACTTTCCCATTCTGCTGAAGAACACAACCCAAACCTTTCCCTGATGCATCACTATAAATAGTGAAACCTCCAGACCCTAATGGCTACGTCAAAATAGGAGCAAACGTCAATCTCTTCTTCAATTCCTCAAAAGCAATCTGGCAATCCTCCGTCTAAATAAACTTTATATCCTTCCTGGTGAGTCTGGTCTTCGGCTCGGCAATCCTCGAAAAATCTTGCACAAACTTCCGGTAGTAGCCTGCCAATCCCAAGAAACTCCTGATCTCTGTTACCGAACTTGGGGTCTTCCACGATTCTACAGCTACGATCTTCTTCGAATCTACTAAAATACCATCACCAGTCACAACATGCCCCAAGAACTCCACCTTGTCCAGGAAGAACTCACACTTGGATAACTTTCCATATAGCTTCTCCTTCCTCAGTACATCCAACACAATCCTCAAATGCTCATCGTGCTCCTCCGGTGTCTTCGAGTATATGAGTATGTCGTCGATGGACACCACCACGAACTTGTCAAGGTACTAATGGAAAATCTTGTTCATCAAGTTCATAAATATCGCCGGTGCATTAGTCAACCCAAATGACATCACCATAAACTTGTACTGACCATACCGAGTTCTAAAAGCAGTCTTCGGTATGTCCTTCGGCTTCACCTTCACCTGGTGGTAGCCTGATCTCAAGTCTATCTTAGAAAATACCTTGGCACCACTCAACTGATCGAATAGATCATCAATCCGTGGCAAAGGATACTTATTCTTGATAGTGAGATTATTTAATGCCCTGTAATCAATGCACATACGCACTGATCCATCCTTCTTCGGTACAAACAATACCGGGGCTCCCCACGGTGAAGAACTCGATCTGATAAACCCCTTATCCTGTAATTCATCTACCTGCTTCTTCAGGTCGACCAGCTCGTTGTTGTTTACTCTATAGACATGCTGTGAAATTAGTTTTGTACCTGGCACAAAGTCTATAGAGAATTCAATATCTCGATCTGGCAGCAACCCTGGCAATTCCTCAGAAAACACATACAAGAACTCTGCTATCAATAGATGTGGTAACTCCTTATCTTCCACCATAGCTCCACAAATAATACCTTCTTCCTGCTCTGCAGCTTCTCTAGCAAACTCGAACTTTGGCTCTCCCGGCGGACCAAATAAAACTCTATCTCCTCTATAATCTATGCTAGCACGGTGCCTACTCAACCAATCTATCCCGAGTATAATATCGTAGCTCGGAAGTTGCATTACAAGTAGACACGCACTCAACTCCCGGCCTCCTAGAGTAACTCTTCGATCTTTGCAAATATCATTAACCAGGATAATGCCTCCCCCGGTCATGATCTTGCAAGTTCTAAGAAAAGACTCAGCTACCAAACCATGCTTCAGAGCAAAAGAAACAAATACAAAACTATGTGAAGCACCACTATCAAACAAAGCTAAATCTGGAATGGAATCAAGAAGAATAGAACCTGCGATAACAAGCTAAATCTGGAATGGAATCAAGAAGAATAGAACCTGCGATAATATCACCGGTGGGTTCGTCCTCCTTGACGGTCATAGGAAACGTTCGTCCCTGACGTGCACCTCCCTGCTGCTGATGTTGGACATAACGCTGCTGCTTTGTCGGAAGCGGTCCCCTCGGCTGTACTGCAGGTGGTCTCATCTGTGCCCTCGGAGCTAAAGCTGCTCCCTGAACTGCATGATGAGCATTGGAAGGATACTCCCTCAGCTGATGCCCTTTAGTACCATAATACAAACAAACTCCTAGCCTCCTCCTGCAAACTTTCCAGATATGATCGAACTTCTTGTAGTAGTGGCAAGAAGCTTGTTATAACTGTCTTTGCTGCTATTGTGCCTAGTAATGGTGCCCTAGCTGGAGTCTGGTGCTGCTGTGGCTGCTGAAAAAGCCTGGACTAGAAATAAGGACGTTTGGCAGATACGACACTGCTGTTTGCCCCCAAAAAAGAATTACAGTCTCTTTTGGGCTTCAAACCCAACTACCACTCAACCTTGCGTGCCTCCGCAAGTATCTCCGCGTATGTCTCATAAAAAGAAAGAATGAGGATCTTCACTTCCCAGTTTAGAGCCTCATGGAAATGAATAGCCCGAACCTTCGACTCTCTCACCAAATACTCTGTAAATTGGCTCAACCTGTCAAACTCTGCAGCGTACTCCTCTACAGACATGCTCTCCTGAATGAGACTCTCAAACTGTCTCCCCAAGTCTAGCATGTCTGCCCGAGCGAAGAACTTTTTTTTGAAAAGGTCCTTGAATACCTCCCAAGACTGTCTTGCGTCAACAAGAATCGGCTCATTCCTGAACCAAGTGCGAGCAATGTCGAACAGTTAAAGTCCTACCACCTCAACCTTCAGATTCTCAGAAAGATGGGACACCCTCATAAGATGCTCAATGTCCTCGAGCCAATTATCAGCATAGACGATGCCCTCCGTCCCCTTGAAGACCCTAGGCTCCAGCTTCTTGAAGTCCTGAATGTTGCCTGGCCAAAGTTGAGCAACTTGAGGAACAACATGCTACTAGACCAGAACTCCTCTCTCTACTACGGCACGAGCAAGCTGATGAGCACTCTCGATGCCCTGCCGTAAAATATGGTCTACCTCTAATGTGCCACAGATTGAGTCCTCTGTGCCTTGAGCATCTCACAAAACAGTGTAAACATCTGTGTCGCCTCTGCTGGCACATGAGGTAGAGATGGAAGCCCCTCAGATACAGCTGGCACAGTCCTCTGAGTAGGTGGTGGACCTCCAAAAGCAGCTGACACTCCAATCATCGGAGAAGTGACTGGTATAGGCCCTCGGGACATCGTAGACCTCTTAGAAGCTGCTCTCCCCTGCTGCGATCTAGTCTTAGGCGACATCCTGAGATAAAGCGAAAGAAAGAATCAATATGGCACATGATGTAAGACACTCAAGGAAAGGGCAGTTTAACGATCCAGTATTAATATCAAAGGAGAATAGTTGAATGAATCAAAAGAATTTTTCTTAGATGTGATTGAGTATTCTCAGCCTATAGCCTATATCCTATATCTTGACACAGGCTCATAATAGTACTCAATTCAGAGAACCACTATGAATCACACTATTTGCGACCTCGAATAGACCTGCATGGGCTACCACTAAAAATGTGTCACGACCCGCACCCGATGTAGGGATGCAAGTCAAAAACAACGTCCAGCCTACACCATAAAATCAGCGGTAGAACGTTATCTGGATAATCTATCTAATAATATAATGAACCACCAACAATAACAATATACTCAATCACAAATCTAAGATGGAACGAGCATGAATATGATAAAGAATAGAATAGTCACATAAAACTCATGAGTCTAAAATAATAACATCAATGAGTATGAAAGAATACTATAAAAATAAGCTGGAGACAAATGCAGTACAAGAATACTAAGAAGCTACTAAACACGGGTCATCTGTCTCAGTTGGGACAAGTCCCTCCTGAGCTAGGGTCTCTGACTCTAAACCCACAACATCCTGAGGTCCATAATGTGTAGGGTACCAGTCCTCAGTGTTATCTGAAAAAAAAATATCCAGTCAGTAAAGGAGCAGAGTACATCTCTAACAACAGTTCTAATAATGATAAAAACTATGTAACAGTAAATATATGTGAATATACAAGATGAACAATAGATACAAGAGATATACAATAAGAAAATACTAGAATAATACAATAATGAGCAATATGACAATGAACAAGAATACTAATTACTAAGTGTGTGAGTACTAGCTTTAACATGTGATCGGCTTGGGAACATGATACAAGATTTATAGCCTGGCTAATCATACGTGCGATGTATGATTAACACTATTCAAGAGCAAGACTTGATACAAGGAGGGTATGATCACATATCTACACTAAAATACTCACCACCCTCGACTGGCATAATAGATCCAACCATGGTACGCTATGGCACGGGATTCCCCAAGAAGATAGCGACTCTTTCCAAGAATTAGTGTCTGTACATGTATAAGATAATCAATGAAACAAGACATGCACAAGATACACCATATACCAAGGAATAACATCTCATAACGAGATTCGGATATACCAATCCGTGTAACCATCGTGTCAAGAAATATGGATAACTACACTAGATACAATGAACATAGAGAATATCATAAATGAGAAACTATCAGAGAATGTACTTGCGTGAAGTCCAAAGAATAGTCTCACAGATTTCTGATACGGTGCCTTGAAGACCTAGATATGGAATATAACATCAATATAAGGTTTCAGAAAGAAAATAAGTTAAACTAGTCAACTTCTAGGTCAACAAGCCATCTCTAAGTCAAAAGTCAAACTATGGTCAACTATGGTCAAACTATTATCAACTATGGTCAAACTATGGTCAAATATGTCAAACTATCTATTTCTAGGTTGCACAAGTCTAACACAAAGATATTGGTTTCAAACACTAAAGTCTAGGTCATAAAGCTACATCTTAGGATACTAGGATACCGTATCTCAGGATACGTAAAATAATAGATAAAGCATCACACATATATGTCAAACAATATTTATATATATATATATATATATATATAAAATCCTATTTATAACATTAAATGGATACCTTGGTTTTGAACCAACTTGGTATCACAACACTAAACCATAATGTTGATACCTAAACCCAATACCTTGGGTATTCTAAAATATCTTGATACTTACCTTGGTATCTCAAGGTAATATCCAATACCTTGTTTATACTAACTACCCAATAATAAATATATGCTAACAACCAATAATTATAATCATAGTATACTAAAACATAATTAGCAATTAGGAACATATTTATATATATATTAATACCATATATATACATATATATAACTATTATAATTAAATATATAATAACTATTCAAAATTGCTGATCTGTCGCTAAAGACTCCTGCTGACTGTCGCCATAGGTGCGGATACTACTGCTAACACTGCTATTTTCTGCGATATTTTTCTGCTGTTGTCGCTATAGGTACTGATACTGCTTATACTGTTATTATTTTTGCGACAGTTTTCTACTGCTGTTGCTAAACTGATGTCGCTGCTGCTGTATGCTATTGCTACTACTGCTGTTTTGGCGACGCTGCTGTCGGTATAGTGGCTATTGCTGTTGTATGGATGCTGCTGTCGCTATAGCGGCTGTTGTGTCACCCATCTCCCTCTTATATAATGTACATATATATACATAACAAATAAAATATATACTAATATATAATTCTTAATATAACTATGTATACATACTAACACCTCCCCATACATATATATGTACACAATAAATACATTAACATACATACATACACACACACACACACACACACACACACACATATATATATATATATATATATATATATATATATATATATATACACTACAATATTAAATAGCTCTTACATATGTAGAATAATAGTTACACAAATATATATATACACATAGGTAATATACATATACATATATATATATATACTATAATATATATATACTAATAATATATATATATATATATATATATATATATATATATATATATATATATATATATATATATATATATATATATATATATATATATACTACAATATTAAATATTAAATAGCTCTTACATATGTAGAATAATAGTTTACACAAATATATATATACACATAGGTAAAATAGTTACATAGATCTATGACACATAAATATATACGCAACAATATATATATACACATACATATAATTACACATCACAATGACAAGAGAAATAGATCTAAAAATTAAATTGCACAACACATGGAGTGTATCACACCCGTATCCCACTAGATCTAGGATACGCTTGCGACACGAGTCCACCACACATCCAAACGTACCCCAAAGGACACGAATAAGTCTAATATATTAATTATGAATAATACGAAGAGTCAAATACAAATCTATGTGTCCGTGTCAAAATACGATATGCTCAAAGTCCCGTGTCGGAGGAAAACCCCCCAAATTAACACGTATCACCAAATTGATGGGATACGACCTACACATACCCAATTGTGGACATGATACTAGCCCCAAACACACAAGCACATGCTAAATTGATCTATAGGACCAATTGACATACACAACAATTGTCAATCTCAGAATTTTCTCAAAATTGACACAAAAAGCACCATAACTTTCTAAATATGCCTCCTATGAACACAAAACCAAATCCTATGGATAGCTTATGCATATGGGTTGATTTCTCATGGTTAAATCTCAGATTTAGAACCTAATTTAAGGAAAAAAACTGAACCATATCTATTGGGAGATGGATTCCCAATACAACCTCTAAATATGATAAAATTGACCTCCAACTTGTAGATCATTGCTCCTCTTTGTAGATCCTTGCTTCTTCCTTCTAGATCCTTGCTCCACTAGTCTCCAATGATGATTTAGAAAAGAATTAGGATAAAATTTGGTAGGAAAATAAAGTGGGAATAAAGGAATTTGGTTAAGGGAAATTTTAGATCTAATTTGCAAATAAAAAGAGAAGAGAAATATTTCCCCCCCTCTTTAATAGGCCGGCCCCTTACCCCTTCCTCAAGTCACTATATAATGTCCATTATATCCCTTTGGGCCTCTCATGAATAAATAATTAAGGAGGAAAGCTTCTAGTCTAATGGTTTAATTAAATTAATCATCCTCCTAATCAATGGGCTTTCTAAATGGGCTCAATTCTAATAATTGATACATGTTGGTCTATGAGTCTAAACTAAACTAGTTAGGTCCACTAACACAAGTCCAAAATAATTAACTAATATCTAATAATAATTAAATAATAAAATAATAATTATTTTTTAAGCATAATATTTAATTAATTATAAAATTACTAAAATATCATTTCCTAGAAAATATAGTAGTGACAAAAGGAACCCACTCGTGACCTTCATCAGCCATCCGTCTGGTGTGTATAATTAGTGAGGGTGAGATATGCTTGATCCTCAGGTACTGGCTCTTAACCTGGCCATGCAAAACCAGTGGGGTCAGACCCCAAATACCAAATACCATAAGGGAAGCACGAAATAAAGAAATAAAACCATCTCTGTTAGCATGAGATGTATGAGCCAACAATCAATGGCATATGTCCCATCCAAGATATGATATGATATGATATGATACCCCTTCACCAAATAACGACATAAAATACCATATCACACCAATATAGAATATGTCCCTTGATTTTGGTCAAGATAAAAATAATTCTGCGTCTTAGTTTTAGTTCACAGCCTATCGTAACACAACAACGCAACCCAACAACCAAACAAGGACATGAGTTGAACCACCATGCCACAACAGTCTATGTCCCTATTCCACTTAATAGAAGGCATAATACACAATCGGGGATACAATATATATATATATATATATATATATATATATATATATATATATATATATATATATATAATATAGCTTCGATTTATGTGGATTATCGTAACACAATAACATAACCCAACAACCGAACAAGGACATGGGTTGAATTATCATGCCACGATAGTCCATTTCACTAACTACAAACAAATTAAATGGCCAATCATGTAGTACATCTTGATATGTGATCTCTAGGTTAACCCAGTAATGCATTATATGAGTATCCTCAGATCGTGCCATAATCGAGCAGGGCTGGCTGAACCAATGATATACGAGCAAGAATATAAATATATAATGCACCAATCCCTTGCAAGGGTCCTGAGCTAATTAATGATTAGTAACAGTTCCAGGCATTCTATAAAAAATATACTGGCTTGGTCTTATAATTAAGTCAGATACTGCACTCTACTAGTACGGATGATATATAGTATCCGTGGTGGTCAGTCTTTACTCCCAGCTAATTTAGGGTGGTTCGACATGAACGATATCGATATACCATTTCTTACCCATGATCTACAAGTTAATTTGCCTAGTTAACCCTAGGTTAATTAGAGTCTCATGCCATGGTCATATGAACAATCTTTCTTAGATAACGTACGCTAAGTACAGAAACTCTTGATACGAACCCATATTGTTACTCGTAAGTTAAATATGGATTCACCCAAGTGTGATGCAACAATCAATTCTATCTAGCCACGGCGAAAGTTACTGTCCAATTACTAGATCCGTTTATGGAAATAATTACATATATCACGTATCAGAGTATGTGGCACGATGGCTCACTATCAAGTAGCACTCTCATGCGATCAAGTATATCAACACAGATACAATAGTCAGGGAAGGAACAAGTTCTAGTATCAAGGTCATGGACAAGTTATCAAGTAGCATGTTATTCAGGACAGGACAATCAAACACGGGTCATATGTCGAGTAGTCTTGTCAAACAAGTCAATTGTCACATTATTATATCGATAGATGAGATTAAGAGTAGTGCGAGAATCCCTTAAGATCAGATACACAATACTTAAACCAAATAAGGCTTGGGATTGCAGACCCTCCCCTGAGTTGAACTACACCCCTTAATCTATCCAACGTATAATAAGGTGATCAAGAAAAAAATATGAAATCTAGTCAACCATGGACAAAATAATCAAACATGTAAAATTATACAAAATAATATTTTAATATATTTTAGAAAACTGGGCATAACTTTCTCATCCTAAATCCAAATGAGGCGATCCAAAAAGATTTAAAAAGGCAAGATAAAGATCTAAAACTTTTATGTTTTGAGTTTTATAAAATTAGTTAAATAGGCAAAGACAGCAATCCTGGTTACCATACGTGCGGTGCATTGTGCGGCACATTGATTTCCATTCGCGTCGTACTGCGCACGGCAAAAAATCCATGAACGGCGTGCTGCTGCGCGATGCATTGATGCGCGCGGCCCATGCGACGACAAGAAATCCATGCGCGGTGCATATGGCGGTAAGAATTTCATGCACGGTGCATGGTTCACGGTAGGAAAGTGATATGCGCGGCCCATCGATGCACACGGCACAAACGACGACAAAAATCCAATTACTGTGCATGGTACGTGACATGATTCCTGTGTACTGCGTACTGCACGCAACACTGTTCATCGTCCCCGCCAGACAGGTCCGAGAACAAAGCTGTAAAATTTATTTCGGACATAAATTCTTTAATTTAACTCCAAATTAAGCCATTTAAAAGTCAAAAAGCTCGAAATAGAAAGCTCCATCAAATAGAACAACTAGTTTTTAAAATCAAGAAGTTTTAATAGATCAAAGCCAAGAAAAACTCAAGGAACCCTTGGAAAGCTCTGAGTTAGAAATATAGATCGACTAAATCTAACCATCAAAACCAAAAAAAATTAATTTATAAATATATGGAGAAATATATAGAAAGTATAATGGAGTAATAATATAGAGGGTTTATCCATTTCTAGTGCAAGGTGTACTTGCCTTGGCGAGGGAGGAAAAAACCAAAGAAAGAAGAGAAGAAAAGAAAATAATAAAAGAGAGAAAGAACTCATATATATATATATATATATATATATATATATATATATATATATATATATATATATATATATATATATATATATGGGGGGGATCTGATGCGTTCTGCGCATGGAATGAGATGCGCCAACCGGCGGGGAAATAATGCGCATGGAATGACAGGCGCATGGGAAGAGTTGCGCAAAGAAAAGATTCTCAAAATAAACCATGAATCCAAGGCTTAACCAGAATTGGTCCAGCCTCCAACCAATCTGACAACCATGCCAGCAAGTAAGAATATATTTCAAATACGTATATTGGGAATGGGGAGTTACATCTCTACCCATATTAGAAAAATTTTGTCCTCGAAATTCAAGCTCAAGGCTAGCTAGAGATATCAAGACAAGCAATAAAATAACTATGAGCAATCTATACATACATATAAATAAACATAACTACATATATAATAAAGCAATGCTACATCATCTCACATGTGTGCTCGCCGATTGCAAAATGAAAGATGTGAAGGCATATGAAGAAATATACCTTACGAGTTGAATATGTACGAGTACCGAGATCGAATATCGTCCTCGCGCTACCACGTCGACTCCCCCAAAGAGTGATGACCCCAAGCAGCACGAACAAGACGTATAGTCTGGTTTTTTAGTACCATCTCTCTTTGGTCCAAAATTGATACGGGCTATTCCTCGTAAGTTAGGTCGGTGCCAATAACCAACTCTGAATAATCAAGGAGATAACTCGAATCTGGGACATAACTACGCAACTGAGATACATAAAATATGTCATGTACTTCATGAAGCGAAAACGGAAGGACAAGATGATACGCAACATCCCCTACCCTCTCGAGAATATCGAACGACCCATATATCACGGACTAAGCTTCCTATGAACCCCGAATCTAATGACTCCACGGGTAGGCAAAATCTGCAAAAATATGTGGTCGTCGACAGAAAACTCTAACGGCCTGCGATGCTGATCTGCCCAATGACGATAACGATCTTGTGCAACCCGAAGTCAAACCCTGATATGCTTAACCACTTCAATCGTTTGAGTAATCATCTCAGGCCCCAACATCTTCTGTTCACCAATATTATCCCATGCTAAGGGTGACATGCACTTCCTTCCGTACAATGCCTCAAAATATTCTATTTGTATGCTGGCATGATAACTGATGTTGTACGAGAATTCTATAAAATGAAGATAATTTTTCCAAGATCTACCAAAGTCTAAGGTACAAGCCCACAACTTTTCCTCCAAAGTGTCATGCCCCAGTCCCAAAATATGTAGGACTAGGAACACATAAGCATGCCAACCGTATGTATATGGCAACTCCAATATATGGATACCATAATACACACGTATGCTGTAATATGAATATTAACTCACATGTGGTATATATATTGTCACAAGTCACATGGAATAACTAAATCTCATCCACAGAATCAAATATAAATGAATAACCAATCAACTATATAACTAAATCAAGTATAAGGTACTTGATAAGAACAAGTAGTTGGGTGGAGACAAATCCACTACCAAACTAGGATATAAAAGTAACCACAATAAGAGTATCATCTAATGATCATAGAGGCTCGAAGGGAAGATCTCCTCGAAAGATAACGAAGTAGCAAGTCCTGATCCGTGCTCCTGCAAATAGTCATGATCGTCTACACCTGGAAAGGGACTAGGTCCTCAGAGGTACGTAACAAGATACATAGAAAGCATGCCAATTTAAATACAGTAAACATGCATAATAGGTAGAAAATACATAAGTACGCTGTACAAGACAATCTATATAAATGCATAATGAGAACAACTTTTTGATGTATGGGCATGGGTAGGCTACTCTATCTAATCTCATAACTCACATACACGTTAGGGACAAGATCAGCCGTCATACCGTGAGGGTTGCGACCATCGGACACGACTACCATAGTATGTGCTAGTTACTACGGTTTACCAGAGTGGTTATAGCCCATACGCCTACTGATTGTCCTCCCCTCCCATGATACTATGTGTCAAGTGTGTGTCAACATATATAGTATATAATTATGACAAAAAGAAAATACACATGCAATAAACATATAAAAATATAATAAACATGCAAAGTACTATAAGCAATTTGGCAAGGTATCTTGCCTGACAAGAAAGCTGCAAAGTGTAAGCGTCCGGATGTCAGGCACAATGGATCAGAAACTACGACATCAGAATAAACGTCTCTGGATGCAGAAATAAAAATCATCAACGTTCCCAGAATAAGCGAGATAGCTAGAAAACTCTACCATTTCGTCCAATTTGGACACAGGGGCAAAACGACAATTTCGTGTCAAAGCGGGCTCCATATGTTTTAAGGGAATTAATTAAGGGTTAGGGTTTAGGTTATTTTTATTTATTTATTTTTCTTTTTTTCTTTTCTCTTTTTTTTCTTATTATTACTATAACTATTATTATTATTATTATTATTATTATTATTATTATTATTATTATTATTATTATTATTATTATTATTATTATTATTATTATTACTACTAGCATATTTAATAACTATTTATTATTTACGTATATATTTGAGGTATATAAAAATATACATTTGTACCCAAATTAAATTCTAAAAAAAATCTATTACTCTTCCACAGAGATTCCTAAAATAAAATAGTAGTTTTGTACAATAATTCTAAATAATTAATTAATTAAATATAATATTAAAAAATATTGGATTTTATATTCTACCCAACTTATAAAATTTTGTCCTTGAAATTGACACTAACCCATATTCATAATAAATTACTGTAGCTATTACACTTCATTGCTATCTAGCAGTGCTTCCTAAAAGTCATAGTAAATCATTCTAACCCTTTTCTCATTTATTGTCCATACACTATTCTATTATCCTCTAACCCGTCTACACTACCCAACTTACAAGAATTCTACTAGTAGTCAAAGTCTCCTGAGGCTATTGTCTAGGTTGTAAGACAAATTTATTCATTGGGTCGAGAATCTTGGGATACCTGTCTGAAATCTCATAACTATGATTTTTCTTTGTAACCGTCAAGTATCGTAGTCTAATACTGCCGTGCTACCTGACCAGTATGTCTGTAAATACTTTGACTACTCTACTATAATGGTCTAGCTGCAGCTATCGCTACTTCGCCAGCGATTTGTCATAGTCATCAGTTAGTAACAAGTGCCTTCAACTCTTTTCTAAGCTTAGTCTAAGTTTTAGGGCAACATTTATTGTCTTGACTAACTTTATAAAACTATTTGAAGTATGAACTATTTCAACAATCCCACTAATTCCTGTTAGACTAAGGGATGATATTCATGGTTTAAAATAATAAGAGGATACAGATATTGCTATAGTGCATATGCACAAGGGTTATTATTATGAACTCATCTCTTAGTTATTAATCATTACTAACCCATTTATGTTTTAACTAACAAAATAAGGGTGAGGTTGAAGTAAATCAACAATTTATGATGGCACGAAAAGACATAACTACGATAGGAAGAATTTAGCGTGGAATAAGGAATCGATATGGAAGAGAAGGTGAGCAACCCAAGGGGACGGGATGGTGATAGGAAGGAGAATACTACTACTGCTATGCGTGTCATCCATTAACATCATGGATATGCCATCTAGATAAAATATCAATATATTCTCAAAATTTTAACACTAAATATATCACATTGTGATATGCCCTTAATTACAAAAGATAGTCACCAATGATTGGCCTATGGAGTATATCTGGTAGTCTTCGTGTATCAAACTTATACCAAGCACAAGCATTTATCTTTCAGAAATAGGAAAGACAAAAAACAATAATAAAGAATTCAAGAAGGAGGTGATAGAATACAAGTACGGGGTTCAAGGCGATTAAAGAATTTTAAAAGGGAGTTGTCAAGGCAGATTGAAATCTTATTTTGGTAAATTCCTATTCACATGCTTATATCAGAACAGTTATGTACCTGATATAATATGCTCTGACTTTTCTAGAGAGCAAGTATATTCGTCTAACAAGTTGAGTCAACTATATCTCAATCCACGTAAAGTAGTTATACGTAGAGTAAACCAAGCGCACTAAGGTTGATCAGACCATAATACACTGATTCTAAATAGACATTTGTATTAGTGTGTGCACTCAATAATACAGATGTCATAAACAAGCTCGATAAAAGAATAAGCTTGTAAAACTAGGCTATAATAGAAGCATAAGTCGAGGTAGTTCAAAAAATATAGGTACGCTAGATTATGATGGAAGAGGTAGAAAATTAATTCAAGTTCACCAAGAAGATCGGTGTTGTGCCTCTACAGTTGCTATACTAACTTCTTATCTAAGTATCTGGTCGACCAAATGGGGGTATGAGCCTCTAAGTTCTACAGTCTGGGTAAATACTATCTTCTTATGAAAGTCTATAGTTGGTGTCATTCAATTATACTTCATTAATGGGTAAAAAAGGATTATATGATACTAGGTTATGAAACATACTACCAAACTTACAAGAACTTAATTAATAGTGTTATTGAACAATAGAGTGTATATACCTAGTACAAGTCATCATCCTAACACCTATTAAGCATGAAGAAAAAGATAAGATTAACATTGTGAAAGGATCAAGCAAGATGCAATGCAAGCAATCAATTAAGAATGCAGAACGAATCAAAGGAGGTGATTAAATAAGTGGATGAGATCCTATATTCTAAACCTATGCGCAGGCTTGCTCGATATAGTAACGTAACCGAGACAGTATGCTCTCGACCTACATGGGCTACCAAAAAAATATGTTATGCCCCAGTCCCAAAATACGTAGGACTAGGAATACGTAAGCATGTCAGCCGTATGTATATGGCAACTCCAATATATGGATACCATAATGTATACGTATGCTGTAATATAAATATTAATTCACATATGGTATATATATTATCACAAGTCACAGGGCATAACTAAATCTTATCCGCAGAATCAAATATAAATGAATAACCAATCAACTATATAACTAAATCAAGTATAAGGTACTTGATAAGAATAAATAGTTGGGTAGAGACAAATCCACTACCAAACTAGGATATAAAAGTAACCACAATAAGAGTATCATCTAATGATCATAGAGGCTCGAAGGAAAGATCTCCTCAAAAGATAACGAAGTACCAAGTCCTGATCCTTGCTCCTGCAATTAGTCATGATCGTCTACACCTGGAAAGGGACCAGGTCCTCAGAGGGACGTAACAAGATACATAGAAAGTATGCCAATTTGAATACAATAAACATGCATAATAGGTAGAAAATACATAAGTACGCTATACAAGACAATCTATATGAATACATAATGAGGATAACTTTTTGACGTATGGGCATGGGTAGGCTACTCTATCTAATCTCACAACTCACACACACGTCAGGGACATCATCAGCCGTCATACCGCGAGGGTAGCGACCATCGGACACGACTACCATAGTGCGTGCTAGTTACTACGGTTTACCAGAGTGGTTATAGCCCATACGCCTACTGATTGTCCTTCCCTCCCATGATACTATGTGTCAAGTATGTGTCAACATATATATAGTATATAATTATGACGAAAAGAAAACACACATGCAATAAACATATAAAGATATAATAAGCATGCAAAGTACTATAAATAATTTGGCAAGGTATCTTGCCTGGCAAAAAAGCTGCAAAGTGTAAGCGTCCTGACGTCAGGCATAATGGATCAGAAACTACGACATCAGAATAAACGTCTTCGGATGCTGAAATAAACATCACCAACGTTCCCAGAATAAGCGAGGTAGCTAGAAAACTCTACCCTTTCGTCCAATTTAGAAACGGGGGCAAAACGGTAATTTTGGGTCAAAGTAGGTTCCATATGTGGGCCGCCAGAGGTAAAGGTCTCTAAATGGGATAAATTATAGGTCAAACAATTTCTAAAAGTCAATATGGACTCAACGGTACGTCCAATTTTGAATTCTGGTAAGCCGAACACAAATTTGCCCAAAAAATCAACTGTGGGGTCCGTAAATAGGCAGCTTGGTAAACTGTCTCAGAATTGTGTGAAACTTGGGTCACAAGACCAGCGTGATACCACGAATGGCGCAAGTTTCGTCATATTTTGACGAGCGTACACTAAATGGTGCGGTATTTTACAAAAGTCCCGATACGGGGCCTTTTTACGGATACGGGATGATTCTGACGTGCACACACGTCCAAATCAGTTTCCACGAAAGCCCACACATTAGTACATACCATACGCGCCTTTCGGTGCAATTGGTGTGCGACGAGGCAGTTCCGTTTGGCGGAGCATGCTCCGTATCACAAGTTTTGAAAGTTTCGAACACAGTTTTTAATGATTTTTAACCCAGTTTAATTCTGCATATAACACCAAATAAATTGATCTCAGTAACAGGAAATAATCTCGGTTACATGGTCTTCATATAGCAAAAAGAAAATCTAAGATTGGAGGTCTGTGGTGGAAGATATGAGTCCTTAAACAGGGGAGATCGTAACAGTTTTCTGTAGCGTAAAAATTATGATTTTTCTCCAACTTGGTCTCAATTTTTACCTAGGGTTTAACGCTGTACGATGGAAACTAGTATACAGAGTTGGAAGAGAGATAGGTCGTGAACATATCAGTGAAGACGGAGTCAAATTTAGTCGCAAGATGGAGCAAAAAATAGGACGTGAAGTTGGGGTCATCGCAGTCAGATTCTGCGCGGCGCTCGTACGGTGGCGGACGTGAGCGGCGGACGTGGTTCTCCAGCGGCTGCTGGGCTGTGGCTCGGTGCTGGATGTCGGCGGCGTCGGGTCAGTGGAGGGTAGAGATAGATTAGGATTAGGGTTTGTATGAGGTTATATATATATATATATATATATATATATATATATATATATAGAGAGAGAGAGAGAGAGAGAGAGAGAGAGAGAGAGAGAGCGGGGGCAGGGGAAGGACTCGCGCGGCTCTGATGCTGGGAGCGGGGGCTAGGTTAGATAGGGGGTTTAGGGCTTAGTTATTAAGCGGGTTAGTAGGGTTAAGGGAATTAATTAAGGGTTAGGGTTTAGGTTATTTTTATTTATTTATTTTCCTTTTCTTTCTTTTCACTTTTCTTTTTCTTATTATTACTATAATAATAATTATTATTATTATTATAACTAATTATTATTACTACTAGCATATTTAATAACTATTTATTATTTATGTATATATTTGAGGTATATAAAAATATACATTTGTACCCAAATTAAATTCTAAAAAAAAATCTATTACTCTTCCACAGAGTTTCCTAAAATAAAATAGTAGTTTTGTACAATAATTCTAAATGATTAATTAATTAAATATAATATAATATTAAAAAAATATGGGGTCTTACACAAAGTCTAAATTGTCCTTTCTGAATGCCCGTCTGTCTGAGGATGGTAAGCGGTGTTGAATCTCAACTTAGTACCCAAATGTTCATGCAAACTCTTCCAGAAATGCGATATAAAGTGAGTATCATAATCTGACACTATACTTGTTGGAACTCTGTGCTGCTCACTATCATAAAGTTTACATCTCGGCTAAGTGCTCTGTGGACTACCCTACTCGAAATGAAAAAAATGTGCTAGTTTTATGAGTCGATCTACTATCACCCAAACTGCGTCGCATCCAACAGAGGATCTTTGTAAACCAGTCATAAAGTCCATCGTAATATGTTCCCACTTCTACTCTGGAATAGATAGTGGTTGCAATAATCCTGCTGGTCTTCGCTGCTCTGCATTCACTTGCTGACATACAAGACACCATAAAATAAATCGAGCTCTCTCTCTTTTCATTTTGCTCCACCAGAAGTGCTGCTTGATATCATGGTATATCTTTGTGCCTCCTGGATGAATAGAATATTAGGAAGTTTATGTCTCGGTCATCACTTCTTGTCTGATATCTCCACTTGGCACACAAAGACAGCTTCCAAATCTAAGTGCTCCATCTTTGTGAATCCTTAATTCCTTCCTAAGACCTGACTTACATTCTGTCCTAAGCTTCTGAATCTGAGAATCTTTTGCCTGCACTGACTTGATCCTCTCTACCAAAGTTGATTGTATCTTAAAACTGTTTAATACTCCTGCCTCTTGAGGTAACACTACCTCAATGTCCATCTCTTGAAGATCTTCTAGAATATGCTTCTGAATTGTCAAGATGAATGCGCTGCCCCTTCTACTCAGAGCATCTGCCACTATATTTGCCTTGCTTGGATGATACTAAAGTCTATATCATAATCACAAAAGAATTCTAGCCACCTTCTCTGTCTCATGTTCAAGTCCTTCTGGGTGAATATGTACTTCAAACTCTTATGGTCTGTGAATATCTTCACCCGATCGCCATATAAATAATATCGTCATAACTTGAGCGCAAATACTACTGCTGCCAATTCTAAATCATACGTTGGATAATGCTTCTCGTGATCTCAATGTTGCCATGATGCATAAGCTATCACTCTCCCGTGCTGTATCAACACACACCCAAGTCCTTTCTCATAAGCGTCACAATAAACTGTAAATCCTCTTGATCCTACTGGAAGTGTAAGGATTGGTGCTGATATCAACTTCTCTTTCAACCTCTCAAATGCTGCTTGGCATTCTGCTTTCCAAACAAACTTTACCTCTTTGTGGGTTAGTCAAGTCAATGGTGCTAAAATTCGTGCAAAGTCTATCATAAACCTTCGGTAATATCCTACCAATCCCAAGAAACTTCGTATATCTGCTACTGTCTTCGAAATTGGCCAATTCTTTACTACTTCAACCTTCTTAGGCTTCACTAATAATCCTGCTCCTGAGATGATGTGCCCTAAGAATGACACATGATCTAACCAGAACTCATACTTACTGAGCTTAGCATATAATTAATGCTCCCTCAGAACTTATAATACCTTCCAAAGATGTTCTTTATGCTTTTTTTCACTGTTATAGTAGACAAGAATATCGTTTATGAATACCACTATAAATTGATTTAGGTATGGCATGAAGATATGATTCATCGAATTCATGAATATTGCTGGTGCATTAGTCAATCTGAATGGCATAACTAAGAATTCGTAATACCCATATCGAGATCAAAATGTTATCTTCGGTATATCTTGCTCCTAGACTCTCAATTGATAATATCCTGATCGAAGGTCTATCTTTGAAAATACTTTTATTTCAGTCAATTGGTCAAACAAGTCATTAATCCTACGCAATAGATACTTGTTCTTCACTATTAAGGCATTCAACTGCCTATAGTCGATACACAACCGTGTTGACCTATCATTCTTTTTTACTAGAAGCACTGGTTTTCTCCATGGTGATCCACTAGATCAGATAAATATTTTTGCTTTTAGTTCTTCCACATGTTGATATAACTGGTTAAGTTCCATTGGTGACATCTGATAGACCTTGTTGAAAATTGGTTCTGCTCCTGACTTCAACTCTATGCAGAACTCCACTTCTCTTACTGGGGGTAATCTTGGAAGCTCTTCCGATAATACATCAAGAAATTCTTTAATTATTTTGTAAAGATGATCTATAATTCCTGCTACAGCTGCAATATCATCCTCATGCTGGTCCTTCACCGTTCTATTGAAGATAAACTTTTCCTTGGATGAGATATTAAACAATACTCTGCCCCTACGGCAATCTATCATTGCATGACTGTCTCTCAACCAGTCCATGCCTAGAATAACATCAAAGTTATCCATAGGGAACTCGATCAATCTTGCAGGTAATAAATGCCCGTACACTACGATTGGACACTCTAGACATACTCTATCAACTCCTATGAGA
The DNA here is from genome assembly GCA_036927795.1 of Iris macrosiphon. Lineage (NCBI taxonomy): Eukaryota > Viridiplantae > Streptophyta > Magnoliopsida > Asparagales > Iridaceae > Iris > Iris macrosiphon. Next base: position 98,796,730 of record JAYESA010000005.1, on the reverse strand, counting down.
TGTCATGACCCTCACCCGAAATAAGGAAATGAGTACGTGAATAATGCCCAGCCTATATTGTAATAATAATGTAGAATGCTGTCTAGGTCAATAATACTATCTAACATCAAACACAATATATATTTGGTACCTGTAATTCCATCTCAACTCCAAATGAAGGAACAATATAATATATGATAATGAAATCAATATTCAATCATAATATCGACTAGAGAAAGAAATAGTACAATATGGGATAAAGGAAAGAAGTACAAGAGTCACAAAAATATCTCAAGTCCAACAACTAATAACAACACCATAGTTTCCAAAATAATAGTACATGTTAAGGCTCTAAAGAGTCAAATACAAAGCAATAATAAAAGCTAAGTCTCATCTGTGGCTAGTGTTATGTCCTCATGTACTAGAGGTGCTATCTCTCCTACTGGCTCACCATCTTATACCCCATAATATGTGGGATACATCTCCTCGGTCATCTGAAAAATATATCTAGTCAGGATTGGAGCGAAGCACAAAACTCTGAAAGCAATTTCAAATACATGGTAGAGCATATATGATAGGTAATAGAAAAGAATACAAGATGTACTAGTGACTAAGAAATGAAAATAAAGTAGAATAATCATGTAAAGTACTGGAAATAAAAGAACATGCAATATAGAATAACGACAAGTAAAAGAAATAGATAATACTAGTGCCTTAGAGTACAAGTTTGTTATGTAATAGGTTTAGATTGAACACGAATGCAAAAAGGTAACTCGATTACACGTGTGATGTATAATCGACATATATATGAATACACTGTGGCTTTGATCACATAACAAACTTCTACTCCCCCGTCCCCAACCAGTACTCATGGATCTGATTACGACATGATACAAACACGAGTAATATAGGCATACTGTACACGAGACAGTGTGTGAACACAAAGTACATGATAATCAATACCCAATACATACGATGAAATACATGTGAAAGTGTCACGACCCGCATCTGATGTAGGGATGCAAGTCAGAAACAACGTCTAACCTACGCCGCAGAATCGGCGGTAGAGCGCTATCTGGGTAATCTATCTAGCAATATAATAAACCACCAACAATATCAATATACTCAATCACAGATCTAAGATAGAAACGAGCACGGATATGATAAAGAATAGAATACTCACATACAACTCATGAGTCTAAAATAATAACATCAATGAGTCTGAAGGAATCCTAACAAATAAGCTGGAGACAAATCCAGTACAAAAGAAAACTAAGAAGCTACTAATCCCGGTGTCATGACCCGCACCCGGAAATTCGGGCACGAGTACGTGGGTACGTCCAGCCTACGCCGCAGAGTCGGCGGTAGTACGCTGTCTAGGTCATATCCACAGTTAACTAATCTAGCTCATTCACAATTAACGAAATAGACAAAGATAATAACAGGAAAAGAATGCTGAAATTTTAATGAAATAAATGTGACAACAGCTCAAATGTTTAATACAGAATCCAGAAATAAAATCGGGGACAAACCCGATTACTAAGATAAAAGAGCATAAGTAAAAAGCTACTGCTAACTACTCTGTAGAAGTAGTCTCCTGGGTGGGAACTGGCTCCTCATAAGTGTCATCTGTTCCCTCATAGGGGCCATAATAGGTAGGGGCAAAGTCCTCATCATCGCCTAAAATAACGGATCCAGTCAGGAAAGGAGCAAAGTACACAATGCACAACAAAGATTTAAACTAAATATTTATGACAATTGGGAAAAGAATTGACTAAGTATCATATTGAGAATGTGCATAAAAGAAGCAACAATATCTAAGAGTTAATACTACAAATAGGAATATGAGTAAACAGGAATAAAGATGAAACAGGAATTGAAACTACAACAAGGCAACAGGAACTATAACAAGACAAGAAGCTATGTGTGTGAACTTGTGTATTTAGAATACATAGTTGGCATGTAGGGGTTTATAAGGCTAATCAGGCCGTCATAGACGACTATCAGTCAGGAATAATCGAGTATCAGGCTGATGGTACAGTCGCGTATCCACAGCTAGCAGTCAGGACAAGGGGAAGGGTAAACTACATGCCTTCTAGTATTCTCCCGCCGGACACAAAAAGCAAGACATGAACTCCAGTATTCAAGACATAAAATCTAGTATTCTAACACTACGTGTAATCATCAATGGTACTAGTAAAGCAGGGAATTAATTATCATAATATAAAGGTTAAACTTTGAAGTGCAGGTACTTGCATGTTGTTTGGATCCAATTACAGTTTGTATCTCGGGGAAATTTCCAGAAATGTGTCCAGATACTAAAATAAACATTACCATCATGCTCAGAATATATCAAATAGCTAGAAATGTCTGTCCTTGGGTCCAATTTGGAGACAAGGGCAAAAACGGTAATTTTGGGTCAAAATGGGGTCCGCATATGGGCCCGCTTTGCACCGAAAAATGTGTCAGGGTCAAAGGTCTCCAAATTCACCAAACTTAGTGTCATCAGGTCAGGAACGATGATACGAACCCAACAGAACTTCCAGAATTGGATTCCGATGAGCCGATCACGAAATCGCCCGTCGAGCGGGGCCTGTGGGGCCCACGACACGCGATTTCGTCAACGTTCTCAGAATTGAACCAAACTTGACCCACAGGACCAGCGTATTGCTATGAGTCTGATGGCGCAAGTTTCATTTCGATCCGACGTGTGTGCAAGAAGTTAGGGCAAATTACAGAAAAGTCAGATACGGGGCGATGTCCGTGGATACGCGTTGATTTCGGGGTGCACGCACACCCGAATCAGCTTCCGCGAAATCTCACATGTCCGTATCGACGGCGAACACGTATCTGTGAAGACCGCACGCGACCAAGTCGTCCCGTTTGGCGGGACGTACTCAGTTCCGAGGTGAAACATGGTTTGGTTTTTTCTATTTTTGGATCGCTGTGTGCGATCACCACAGGACACGATGCCCCGAGCGGTTTGTCCGGGCACCGAGAGGGTCATACAGGCTTCACAACACAATTTACAGAATTGAAAATGGGACAGCGAGGAGAAAGATATGAGTACCTGAATAGGGCTCGAGAAACAGGAAATTTTTGTGTCCGTGTCGTGTCCGATACGACACGACGAATTGGGGATTAGGGTTTTCGGGTTGCTGACCGTAGACGGCGGTGGCCGGCCGGAGATGCGCCGGAGAGGGAGGGGGAAGGTTCGCCGAGGTGAGGCGGAGCTGCTGGCGGGGTCGAGGGCGACGCCGGAATGGAGGGGCGGCCGGAGGCGGCTGCTCGCGGCTGCTGTAGGCTGCTGCAGGGAAGGAGGAAAAAGGAGGAGAGGGAGGCGGCGCTGCAGGCTGGCCGCCGGAGGCGACGGCAGACTCGGGCGCCGGAGGCCACGCGGGAAAGAACGGGGTGGCTGACTGGGTCAGCGGGTCGGGCAGGAGGCGGGTCGGGTCTGTCTGACCCGACCCGATCCGGTAGCGGTTGGGGCTGGGCCGCTGGGCCGGTCCACTGGGACGGGCCGGCCCAAAACAAAACAAAAAAATAATAATAATAATAAGTTAAATAAATAATTAATTAAATAGTTTTTAGGCATTTAAAAATAGGTCTGAGGCCCAATAAATTCCAAAAAAATTACCCTAAGTCCAGTTTTTTATTTTACACCTAAAAATATTATTTTCATGATATTTTAATATTATTTATTATCAATTAAAAATTATTTAATAATTTAAAACCTTGATTTTAATTACAGAAAATTCCCAGAAAATTCCAGAAAATTATGAAAAATCCAAGTTTAATAATTTTGAAAATTCAGGGGGTTTACAATCTACCTAACTTATAAAAATTTCATCCTCGAAATTTAAGAATAACAATGGCACGAAAGGAAGGGCCGAGAGTTAAAATACACCTCAGGGTTCAAAAACATAAGGGTAGCGCTCTCTAATCTCGTCTTCTCGCTCCCAGGTGGATTCGCCGAGAGAATGGTGCTTCCAAGCTACGAGAACAAGGGAGATAACCTGGTTCCTTAGAACTTTCTCTGATCGGTCCAGTATCTCCATGGGTTGCTCTTGGTAAGTCAAACTTGGGCCTACTTCGAGCTCTGAGTGATCCAAAATATGGCTGGGATCTGACACGTATTTTCTCAGCTGCGACAAGTGGAAAACGTTATGGACTCCATCCAGAGAGGGTGGCAATGCCAGACGGTATGCCACTTCTCCAATTTTCTCCTGTATGCCAAAAGGTCCAATAAATCTTGGGCTGAGTTTTCTACTCCTTCCGAACCTAATGGTACCACGTGTCGGAGAAATCTTCAAGAATACCAGTTCTCCAACCTTTAATAAAGTCATAATCAAGTCTTAGTTCCATAATCATAATGTTTAAATTAACTTGAATTTTATAAATTTAATTACCTCAAATTCCAAGGGCCTTCGGTGGCTATTTGCCCAATGTCGTTGCCTGTCTTGAGCCACCCGAAGTCTTTCTCTTATTTGTTTTACCTTCTCAGTTGAATCGATCACCATTTCTGGTCCCAGTAAGGCTCTTTCTCCTACGTCATCCCATGATAGCGGGGTATGACATATTCGTCCATACAAAGCTTCAAATAGAGTCATCTCAATACTTGCTTGGTAACTGTTATTATAAGAGAACTCCACAAGATGTAGATAGTCTTCCCACGATCCTCCAAAATCCAGAACACATGTACGGAGCATATCTTCAAGGGTCTGGATTGTACGTTCCGATTGTCCATCTGTTTGGGGATGATAAGCTGTGCTGAATTTGAGTTGAGTCCCCAAGCTGGCTTGTAAGCTCTTCCAGAAGTGAGAGGTGAATCTTGAATCTCGGTCGGAGACAATACTTACTGGAACCCCATACAATTTAACAATATGTCTCATATATAAATCTGCCAACTTTTCTGTAAATAGCCCTACTTTGAAGGGTAGAAAATGTGCAGACTTGGTTAGTCTATCCACTATCACCCAAATTGCATCTTTTCTACTAGGTGTCCTTGGAAGCCCAGAAACAAAATCCATTGTAATATGTTCCTACTTCCACTCCGGAATGGGTAGTGGTTGAAGCAATCCCCCAGGTCTTTGTCTTTCAGCCTTGACTTGTTGGCACACTAAGCAACAAGATACAAACCTGGCTACTTCTCTTTTCATGCCATGCCACCAAACATGCATCCTCAGGTCTTTGTACATTTTATTGGCTCCTGGATGTATAGAGTATTGCGATCGGTGCGCCTCTTGCATAATTTCTTCTCTTATGTCTCCTTGAGGTACACATAATCTATCTCCATGCCTCAGTGATCTATCTTCATGAATTTTGAAGTCCTCCACTAATCCAGCTTGCACTTGACCTCGAATGCTTCGCAGGCCTTCGTCTTGACACTGAGTCTCCTTGATCTTATCTATTAAGGTAGACTAAATCTGCAAGTTCATTATTTGGCCTTCTTTTCCTGGGATAATTATCTCAATACCTAGACTTTCCAAGTCCTCGAGCAAGTGTCGGTCCATAGTCAAGTACATCGCCATAGGATATCTGTTTAGAGCATCAGCAACTACATTGGCCTTCCCAGGATGATATTGAAGGGTGATATCAAAATCTTTCATTAGCTCCAGCCACCTTCTTTGCCTCATGTTCAGCTCTTTCTGAGTGAAGATATATTTTAGACTTTTATGGTCTTTAAATATTTCCACCTTTTCTCCATAAAGATAATGCTTCCATAGCTTAAGAGCAAAGATAACAGCTGCCAATTCTAAATCATGAGTTGGATAGTTCTTTTTATGAGGTCGAAGCTGTCTAGAGGCATATGCTATCACCTTCTTGTTCTGCTCCAATACACAACCTAGACCTTTTCCAGAAGCATCACTATATATAGCGAATCCTCCGATTCCAGATGGTAAGGTCAAAATAGGGGCAGTTGTCAGCCTTTTCTTCAATTCTTTAAAAGCATACTGACATTCATCAGTCCAGATGAACTCTTCATCCTTCCTTGTTAATTTTGTCATGGGCTCAGCAATTCTAGCAAAGTCCTTCACGAACTTCCGATAGTAGCCAGCTAGTCCCAGGAAGCTTCTAATTTCTGCTACAGAGTCTGGAGTGGGCCATGATTCTACTGCCGCTATCTTCTTGGGATCTACTGCTATTCCATCTCCAGTCATAACATGTCCTAAGAATTCTACTTTGTCTAGGAAGAATGCATATTTAGCTAATTTTCCATAAAGTTTTTCCTTCCTTAAAGTCTCCAATGCTAGCCTCAAGTGTTTTTCATGTTCTTCGGGAGTCTTGGAATAGATCAAAATATCATCAATAAATACCACTACAAATTTGTCTAGGTATTGCTGGAAGACTCTGTTCATTAAGTTCATAAAAACTGCGGGAGCATTCGTCAACCCGAACGGCATCACTAAGAATTCGTAGTATCCGTTCCGGGTATTGAAAGCAGTTTTAGGGATGTCTTCCTTCCTCACCCTTACTTAGTGGTAACCAGACCTCAAGTCAATCTTTGAAAATATCCGAGCTCCACTTAATTGATCAAATAAGTCATCTATCCTGGGTAGGGGATACTTATTCTTAATTGTTAAGACATTCAAGGCCCTATAGTCAATACACATTCGGGATGTTCCGTCCTTCTTGGGCACAAATAATACTGGAGCTCCCCAGGGTGAGACACTAGACCTAATGAAGCATTTGTCTTCTAACTCTTTTATCTGCTCATTTAGCTCTATTATCTCTTTCTTGTTGATTCTGTAGGGATTTTGAGATACCGGCGCTGCTCCTGGCACTAAGTCAATAGAGAATTCAACTTCTCGGTCTGGGGGTAAACCTAGAAGATCCTCAGGAAAGACATCAAGATATTCAGAGATGATAGGTAGTGGCAATTCTTCTGGTATTAGGGCTCCATAAATTTTATTACTACCCATTTCTCTAGAACCTCTAGTGAATTCAAATTCTGGCTTGTCAGGGGGCCTGAAGATTACACTACCTCTGTGACAGTCTATAGTGGCATGATGTTGACTCAACCAATCCATACCCAGTATAATGTCAAAACTGGGAACTGGCATTACGAGTAGCCTAGCATATAGTTCTCTTTCACATAATGTAATAGGACAATTGTTACATGCATCACTAACCGGGATAATTCTTCCACCGGTAATGATCTTATAACAATTCCTTAGGGGTTCAGTGATTAAGCTATGCTTCATAAGGAAATCTACTGACATGAATGAATATGAAGCTCTAGAATCAAATAAAGTAATGGCTGGTATTAAATTTATAAGCACAGAACCTGTTATCACGTCTGCTGTGGCTTCAGCTTCTTCCAGAGTCATTGTAAAAGCACGACCTTGCTGAGGTGCACCCCTCTGTTGCTGCTGTTGGTGCTGAGCAAAGCGTTATTGTTAAGTTGGAAGCGGGGGTCCCCTCTGCTGTGCTGCTGGGGGCCTGGACTGGACTGGAGCCTTTGGTGCAGCTGGGCGTCCTTGAGCAGCAGGACAGTCCCTCATTTGATGCGCTGTTGAGCCGCAGTAGAGGCAGGCACCTAGCCTCTTCCTGCAGACTTGCCAAGTGTGACCTGGTTTTTGGCAATAGCCACAGGGGGCAGCTTGTTGGTTCTGTCCTTGAGCTTGGTGTTGGGGTGCTGGGGCTCGAGGAAGAGGACGCTGAGTTTGCTGTGGGGTTCTCTGCTGTGGTTGTTGTTGAAATGGGCGTTTGTGGGGTCCCATACTTCCAATATCTCTCTCCTGCTTTAGTTTATGCCCCATGTCTCTATCAACGCCTTGTGCCACGCTCAAGATTTCCTCGTAGGTGCGAGCTCGGCTAGTGGTGACAGCAAGGCGAATATCAAGAGACAACCCCTTCTTGAATCTACGGGCTCTATCATCAGGGGTACGAACCATGTACTCTGCAAAGTGGCTCAACCTGCTAAATTCAGCAGTGTACTCATCAACAGATAGGTTACCTTATTCCAGTCTCTCGAATTGGCTTTCGAGAGCTTCCCGAGCCACTTCGGGGTAGAATTTCTCCTTGAATAGCCTCTTGAAGTCCTCCCAGGTGAAGTCAGGAGCAGATAGTTGGGGTTCATCTCTAAACCAGGTCCGAGCTATGTCGAACAGTTGCAGGCTTGCGGACTCCACTTTGAGATCATCAGGGACCCGAGTAGTCTTCAGGAGTCGCTCCACATTCTCTATCCATTCATCGGCATAGAGAATGCCCTCAGTTCCATAGAATTCCAGGGGTTTGAGGTTCTTGAAGTCTTTGGCACTTCCTGGCCTCTTTAGTGGTGACTCCTGGGACCGAAGGGCTTCTGAGAGGCTGGTTCGTAGAAGTGCAGTCTGTTCTTTCTGGGATTCTACAAGTCCCTGGAACACTCCGAGTAGCTGTGCCCCATCTAGAGTAACTACTGGAGTAGAAGGAGGCGGCAGGAGTGCAAGAGTTTCAGGCACAGTCTGCTCAGCTGGTTCTGATGTGCCTCCTACTGTGTTCCTTGTCTGAACCATTCTGAAAGATTAAGGGATAGGAAGATTAGAATAGATTACTTGGAAATCAAGGGCGATAGGAAAATTGATTAGAAATGATATCAAGAATTGAAATGAAGATCCTATTCTGTGAATGAGCTTTTCCTAGAATCCTCAATCTTATTCCATACCCTGTCCTAGGGAGTTACCCTATTTAAGGATACTGGACCTGCATGGGCCACCATAAAAATGTGTCACGACCCGCACCAGGAAATTCGGGTACGAGTACGTGGGTACGTCCAGCCTACGCCGCAGAATCGACGGTAGTACGCTGTCTAGGTCATATCTACAGTTAACTAATCTTGCTTATTCATAATTAATGAAATAGACAAAGATAATAACAGGAAAAGAATGCTGAGATTTCAATGAAATAAATATGACAACAGCTTAAATGTTTAATACATAATCCAAAAATGAAATCGGGGACAAACCCGATTACTAAGATAAAAGAGCATAAGTAAAAAGCTACTGCTAACTACTCTGTAGAAGTAGTCTCCTGGGTGGGAACTGGCTCCTCATAAGTGTCATCTATTCCCTCATAGGAGCCATAATAGGTAGGGACAAAGTCATCATCATCGCCTAAAACAACGGATCCAGTCAGGAAAGGAGCAAAGTACACAATGCACAACAAAGATTTAAACTAAATATTTATGACAATTGGGAAAAGAATTAACTAAGTATCATATTGAGAATGTGCATAAAAGAAGCAATAATATCTAAGAGTTAATACTACAAACAGGAATATGAGTAAACAGGAATAAAGATGAAACAGGAATTGAAACTACAACAAGGCAACAGGAACTATAACAAGACAAGAAGCTATGTGTGTGAACTTGTGTATTTAGAATACATAGTTGGCATGTAGGGGTTTATAAGGCTAATCAGGCCGTCATAGACGACTATCAGTCAGGAATAATCGAGTATCAGGCTGATGGTACAGTCGCGTATCCACAGCTAGCAGTCAGGACAAGGGGAAGGGTAAACTACATGCCTTCTAGTATTCTCCCGCCCGACACGAAAAGCAAGACATGAACTCCAGTATTCAAGAGATGAAATCCAGTATTATAACACTACGTATAATCATCAATGGTACTAGTAAAGCAGGGAATTAATTATCATAATATAAAGGTTAAACTTTGAAGTGCAGGTACTTGCCTGTTGTTTGGATCCAATTACAGTTTGTATCTCGGGGAAATTTCCAGAAATGTATCCAGATGCTGAAATAAACATTACCATCATGCTCAGAAGATATCAAATAGCTAGAAACGCCTGTCCATGGGTCCAATTTGGAGACAAGGGCAAAAACGATAATTTTGGGTCAAAACGGGGTCCGCATGTGGGCCCGCTTTGCACCAAAAAATGTGTCAGGGTCAAATGTCTCCAAATTCACCAAACTTAGTGTCAACAGGTCAGGAACGATGATACGAACCCAACGGAACTTCCAAAATTGGATTCCGATGAGCCGATCACGAAATTGCCCGTCGAGCAGGGCCTATGGGGCCCACGACACGCGATTTCGTCAACGTTCTCAGAATTGAACCAAACTTGACCCACAGGACCAGCGTATAGCTACAAGTCTGATGGCGTAAGTTTCGTTTCGATCTGACGTGTGTGCAAGAAGTTAGGGCAAATTGCAGAAAAGTCGGATACGGGACGATGTCCGCGGATACGCGTTGATTCCGGGGTGCATGCACACCCGAATCAGCTTCCGCGAAATCTCACACGTCCGTAACGACGGCGCGCACGTATCTGTGAAGACCGCTCGCGACCAAGTCATCCCGTTTGGCGGGACGTACTCAATTTCGGGGTGAAATATGGTCTGGTTTTTCCTGTTTTTGGATCACGGTGTGCGATCACCACAGGATGCGATGCCCCGAGCGGTTTGTCCGGACACCGAGAGGGTAATACAGGCTTCATAACGCAATTTACGGAATTGAAAACGGGGCAGCGAGGAGAAAGATATGAGTACCTGAACAGGGCTCGAGAAACAGGGAATTTTCGTGTCCTTGTCGTGTCTGACATGACACGACGAATTCGGGATTAGGGTTTTCGGGTTGCTGGCCGTTGACGGCGGTGGCCGGCCGGAGATGCGCCGGAGAGGGAGGGGGAATGTTCGCCGAGGTGATGCGGAGCTGCTGGCGGGGTCGAGGGCGGCGCTGGAATGGAGGGGCAGCCGGAGGCGGCTGCTCGCGGCTGCTGTCGGCTGCTGCGGGGGAGGAGGAAAGAGGAGGAGAGGGAGGCGGCACTGCGGGCTGGCCGCCGGAGGCGGCGTCAGACTCGGGCGCCGGAGGCCACGCGAGGAAGAACGGGGTGGCTGCTTGGGTCAGCGGGTCGGGCAGGAGGCGGGTCGGGTCTGTCTGACCCGACCCGACCCGGTAGCGGTTGGGGCTGGGCCGGTCCACTGGGCCGGGCCGGCCCAAAACAAAAAAATAAATAATAATAATAATAATAATAATAATAAGTTAAATAAATAATTAATTAAATAGTTTTTAGGCATTTAAAAATAGGTCTGAGGTCTAATAAATTCCAGAAAAATTACCCTAAGTCCAGTTTTTCATTTTACACCTAAAAATATTATTTTCATGATATTTTAATATTATTTATTATCAATTAAAAATCATTTAATAATTTAAAACCTTGATTTTAATTACAGAAAATTCCCAAAAAATTCCAGAAAATTGTGAAAAATCCAAGTTTAATAATTTTGAAAATTCAGGAGGTTTACACCCGGGTCATCTGTCTCAGTTGGGATAAGTCCCTCCTTAGCTTGGGTCTCTGACTCTAAACCCACAACATCCTGAGGTCCATAATGTATAGGGTATCACTCCTCAGTATCATCTGAAAAAATATATCCAGTCAGGAAAGGAGCAGAGTACATCTCTAACAGCAGTTCTAATCAATGATAAAAACTATGTAACAATAAATAGATGTGAATATACAAGATGCAACAATAGATACAAGAGATACACAATAAAGAAATACTAGAATAAATATAATAATAAATAATATGTCAATAAACAAGAATACTAATGACTAAGTGAGTGAGCACTAGCTTTAATATGTGACCGACTTGGGAACTTACACAGGAATAATGGCCTGGTTAGTCATACGTGTGGTGTATAACCAACACTCATAGGAAAATAATACTTGCACAGAAAGGTATGATCACATATCTACACTAATACTCCCCAACCCCGACTGATATAATAGATCAAATCATGGTACGCAATGGCACGAGATTCCCCAAGAAGTTAGCTAGTCTTCCTGAGAATCAGTGTTTGTATATGTACAAGATAAACAATGAAACAATATTTACATAAGATATACCATATACCAAGGAATAATATCTCATGACGAGATCCGGATATACCAATCCGTGTAACCATCGTGTCAAAAAAATATGGATATCTACACTAAATATAATGAACATAGAGGATATCATAAATAAAAAACTATCAGAGAATATACTCGTTTGAAGTCCAATAAATAGTCTCACAGATGTCTGACATTGTGCCTCGAAGACCTAGATATGGAATACAAAATTAATACAAGGTTCGACAAGAAAATAAGTTAAAATAGTCAACTTCTAGGTCAACAAGTCAATTCTAAGTCAAAAGTTAAACTTTAATTCTAAGTCAAAAGTTAAACTAAGTCAACTATAAGCCAAACTATGGTCAACTATGGTCAAACTATGGTCAATTATGTCAAAGTACCTATTTCTAGGTTGCATGAGTCTATCTCAAGGATATTGGATTCAAATACTAGAGTCTAGGTCATAAAAGCTACATCTTAGGATACTAGGATACCGTATCTCAGGATACGAAAAATAGGGATATGAAATATCACTCATGCAATATCAAACAATATTAATTATATAAGATTCTAATTATAAACATTAAATGGATACCTTGGTTTTGAACCAACTTGGTATCACAACACTAAACCTTAATCTTGATACCCAAACCCAATACCTTGGGTATCCCAATTACCTTGATTCTTACCTAGGCATCTCAAGGTAATATATAATACCTTACTTATACTAACTATCCATAATAATATATACTAACAACTAAATATTATACACATAGTATACTAAAGCACAATTAGAAATTAGAAACATATATACATATATATTAATATCAAATATATACACATATATAACTATTATATATAAATATATAATATATATTCAAAATCGTATATGTATCGCTGAAGCCATGCTGATGCCACTGTTGTTCCTGCTGTTATAGCGATAGTTTTCTGCTGCAGTCGCTACTGCTGATCTGTTGCTGTCGCTGTTGCTGCTGCAGCCGTCGCCACTGCTGCTGCTGTTGCTATTGTTGTTGCGGCTGCTGTTGCTATTGTTGTTGCGGCTGCTGTCGCTATTGTTACCGCTGTTGTTTTCCTTTTGTGACACTGAAAGCGTCACAATAGTTGTTATCGCTCTCTCAAACACTTATATATATATATATATATATATATATATATATATATATATATATATATATGAACACAATAATACATATAACAATATAGTATCACATATATACATAGTTACAACTATATAGGATATATGTACATAACAAATACATATAACAATAACATACATATATATAGTAACATATATACATAGCATCATATATATATATATATATATATATATATATATACACATAACATATACACTATATACATACTACAATATATATACATACACTACACTATTAAATAGCTCTTACATATGTAGAATAATAGCTACATGCAATATACATAAATAGATACATAGATCTAAGACAAAATAATACATAAATATAAATACACCATAATATACATATATACATATTTATAATTACACCTTACCAAGACCATGAACATAAGAGAAATAGATCTAAAATTAAATTGCACAACACATGGAACATATCACCCCATATCCCACTAGATCTAGGATACGCTTGCGACACGAGTCCACCACACATCCAAACATACCCCGAAGGACACGATCAAGTCTAATATATTATTTATGAATAATACGAAGAGTCAAATACAATTCTACGTGTTCGTGTCAAAATATGACATGTTCAAAATCTTGTGTCAGAAAGAAAATCTCTAAATCAACACGTATCACCAAATTTTTGGGATATGACCTACACGTACCCAATTGTGGACACGATACTAGCCCCAAACATACAAGCACATGCCAAATTGATCTATAGGACCAATTGACACACACAACAAATGTTAATCTCGAAATTCCCTAAAATTGACACAAAAAGCACCATAACTTTCTTAATAGGCCTTCTATGAACACAAAACCAAATCCTATGGGTAGCCTATGCATATGGGTTGATTTTTTATGGTTAAATATTAGATTTAGAGCCTATTGAATTATACCTATTGGGAGATAGATTTCTAATAAAACCTTCAAATATGATGAAATTGGCCTCCAACTTGTAGATCCTTGCTCCTCTTTGTAGATCTTTGCTTTCTCCTTCTAGATCCTTGCTCCACTAGCATCCAATGGTGATTTGGGAAGAAATTGGGATAAAATTTGGTAGGAAAATAAAGTAGGAATGAAGGAATTTGGTTGAGAGAATTTCAAGATCTAGTTTGCAAATAAAAAGAGGAGAGAGAAACAAATCCCCCCCTCTTTAATAGTTCGGCCCCCTTTCCCCTTCCTCAAGCTACTATGAATTGTCCAATATATCCCTTGGGGCCTCTCATAAAGAAATAATTAAGGAGGAAAGCTTCTAGTCTAATAGTTTAGTTAAATTAATCATCCTCCTAATCAATGGGCTTTCTAAATGGGCTAAAATCTAACAATTAATACATATTGGTCCATGAGTCTAAACTATACTAGTTAGGTCCACTAACACAATCCAAAATAAATAACTAACATCTAACAATAATTAATTAATACAATAATAATTATTAATCATGCATAATATTTAATTAAATATAAAATTACTAAAATATCTTTTCCTAGAATATGTGGTAGTGACAAAAAGAGTACCCACTGAACATAATAAAAGAATAATATCTCCTGACAGGATCCATATAGTACCAGTCATTGTAAACACTGTGTCAGAATCAAGTATACAGTTCTATAACATGTGATATATGCACTATCATAAAATAAAAACTAACAGACAAATGTACTTGTCTCTGGTCCTGAGCAAGGGTGTATCTCGATGCCCAAGCTAGTGTAACACAATCCTATATATGAAAATCAAGTCACTTGGGTGTAATAAAGAGATAATCATACTAAATGAGTCAAAATATGCTTTCTAGGTCATTTCTAAGTCAAACTAGTCTAATACTCTGATTCTAGGTCCATTACAAAGCTATACTAGGTTGTACTAAGGTTATTACCTTAAGTATCATCCATATAAGTAATTACCTATATGTATGGTTAATATTAACAGACACTAACCTAATACACTAACTATATCCAATAACTACTAACATTCTATATGATACTACAACTAACTGAAACCTAACTGGTATCCTATTCTCATTTACTTACTAACATTAACTAACATCCATTATTGATATATAAAAAACTGATACCTAACTAATTAATAATTACTAACTAAACTAACTGGCACTTAGTATACACTAACTTGTAAACTGAGAACTTGACTGATACTAACATATACTAACCAAAATTGTCAATAATACTACTAACTATTATAGACTAATAATAGGTACTCTAATTAAACTAACTAATACTTACCCCACTGCTCGAACTCCCTTAAACTACAATATCCTAAACTGGCCACCCACTTATGCTGTATTTTCACTTCCAGACCAATACCCCCATATTGATACTCTATGTATCAATCCCACTGATACCCTGAGTTATTTCCCCACTCAAGTGAGAATCACTCTTAGACTCCATATTGTTGTTGCGACATCAATATCTTAGCATCAACTGTTACTTGGTCCCCCTCATTCCCTCTTAACCCGATACCTACAACCTCTCCCCATTTGGACCTGCACACACAGACATAAGTATCACATTTTCTCTAATATATCATGTTGGATGCCTACACATTAGTGCACAACTCTACTCCTACACAAATCTCTTTAAACACTTACACTAATGACTGAAATTACTTATCCTCACACAACTCACAACCACAAATAAACATAACACAGGAAATCAACCTCCCCTCACCACTACAATTAAACTGAATATTATCCCCCATCTCCATGACTAGACTGAGATACACATAAAATTCCCCAACTGAGTCTTATGGCTGAACCAATCATTAATACCAAATCCTTCCTAAATCGAGCACCTACATTACCTGCACATAGATTATCTTCATATCAGTGTACAACTGATAGCCCTCGAATTGGTAGCTGTTGCTGCCACTACTACTAATGCTTGCACTGCTTTGTGCATAACTTAACACCCTCCTTCTCACTAGCAACTGACCCCCAAACAACTTTGTTACTAAAATCCTCCTTACTCCAGTTGCTGTTGTTCCCATTTTTCCTGTTGCACCTACATCACCTACAACTACAAAGGCACACTCCTACTCGAGCCACACTGACACAGGTAAACACAACTCTCTTGGTCACAATACTCACATCCCTATCATACAATTTCCCATAAATGAATTATCAACACATAAATGCACACGCATACACACATACTAGAGATATTTAACTAAACACTCTGTATACAAAATATGATACTCTATGATATACACACGAAATAAAATAATAAAACTCCCAATTCTCCACACTAACTATTAATACATCTCAATTACATAGCAATATAACTAATATAACTAATTACAATAAGAATTGAAGAGAGATTGCACAAAACAACCAAAATAAGCCAGAATCACAACGTATCATGATACGGCCTATTCGTGTCCAATTGTGGACACGTAGCTAGTCTTCCAACCCCGATCTAAGTCTAATTAAACTAGATTAGTCTCATGACACATACTTGATGTGTCAATCTCGTTATTTTCCTAAATTATGCACAAAAACCTATGTAGAAGTGTTAAATCACATCAATAGAACCTAGATCTTTTTTCTATAGGTAGCCCTATGTCATGAGAGGGTTCCTAAGGGTCAAATACATGATTTAGAACTCAAAATAAAGGGGAAAATTCATATCTATACCTATTGAAAGATGAATTTCCAATAAATTGCTCAAATAGACATGATCCGGACACAAACTTTTTACCAAATGCTCCTCATGTAAGTGCTCATTGCAAATCCAAGCTCCAATGCTCCTTGATTGAAGAATTTGAGAGGGAATAGAAAAAATTGGGTTAAAATTGATGGAGGGATGAAGTGAATTGGGGATCTAGAAAATTAGGGATCTAAATAGAATGAACAAATGAAGAGGAGAGAGAATAAGAGGCCTATATATGGCCGGCCCCCTCATTTACCCTCTCCAAACAACAACCAATGTCCACTATGCCCCTACATGCCAAATATGAGAAATAATTAAGAAGGGCTATTTTGAAAAGTCTCTATACTAATGCAAATTAGGCTAATCCTTCTAATTAACTAGAGGGAATGGGTCTAATGGGCTATTCCATGTTGGGCTTAATTGTTGTCATGACAAGTCTAATTGGGTTCATTAGTGTCAAGTCTAAATAATAAGCTAGCCCAATATTTATAAATAAATAATACAAAGCACAATTAAATTAAATAGCACTATAATAATTATTAATTACTGGAAATAAATAAATATTCAAAATGACCAAAATACCCTTATCTAGAAATATGGTAGTGACACGAGACCATTATCAGTGAGTATATTCAGCCTTTCTGGCAATGCCTCAAACTCTAATCCAATACGTGTCACAAATCATGTACATACAAATGAATGAGATTCTCCCGAATCAAATAATTTTATGGCAAGAAAAGATGTAACGAGAATGTTACCTGCACCACATCACCGGATGCCAAAGCCTCCTCCAACGATAGAGTAAAAGCTTGCCCTTGGCCTTTATGTGCTCCTTGCTACTGCCTCTATTGAATACGCAGTTGTGTCCTCTGCTGCCCATACTGATGATTCCTATATTGATTGTACAACTGAGTTTGCTTCGATAATGGACGCTTAGCCATTGTCCTGATTGCTAATTGACCCTCTATACTAAGTGGCCCCTGGTGTTGGCAGTGCTAACCGCTATGCTTGTCCTTCAATCCTATGCATCATCGAACAATTTATAATTAGATGATCTGAACTACCACATCACAGGTACAACCCTTGTTTTACCCTACATACCTCTGTTGTATGGCTATCTTTGCCATAATATGTACATCTGACTAGGGCTCCCAATCGCTATTACTGCTCCCTCAGCTGGTTCGACCAAACTGGTACTGTTGTTGCTGATGCCACTGGCCTTCTCGGTGTTGTGTCAAGAATACAAATGCCAGAAGATGGTGCTGACGTCCATTGTGATGGTACTCCTCCACTCTGTGCATGAGACCTCTTCTGCCCTCCCATCCTTGAAGCTAACCTCTGCATTATCAGCTCATGATGCTTGGATATAATCAATACTTCGTCAAAAGTCTGTAGTTATGGCCCTCTACCAGTTAACGAATCTCCAGATGAAGCCCGTAATGGAACCTCATTGCTCTCTCTGGTTCTGTTGCTACAATTGTTGGGGCAAACCTTCTAAGCCTGCAGAACTCTATCGCATAGCCATCCACTGTCCTTCTGGACTGCTTGAGGTTGATAAACCTTTGTTGTAGCTCATACTACGCTACTACTCTAAAATACTAAACCCTAAAATGGGCCCTGGAGTTGTCCCATGTGATAGGTTATCTTAAACCAACTTCTTCTGCTGCCCACCAATCTCTAGCAAGGTCCTAGAGTTATAATCGGACCTGGTCGACTTGTTCCTCAGTTGGAACCTTTGTTGTTATCAGTATTATTTCAATTTTATGCAACCAAGCGTCTACGGTAATAACATCCTTCGTACCATCAAAGTACTTGGGGTTGAGTCGGCATAATCTCACTGATGCCCCTGAATTTGTTCTAACACTCATTTCCAAGGTTATCTGGAATCCTTGATTCAATAAGACATTCTGCTCTTATTGCTGAAGCTGCTGGTATTGTTGCGTCGCCATCATCCCTCATATAATTTCTAGCAATGTCGATATATCAAGTACGACTGGCACTACTGGTACGATCGGGGGTATTGTAGCTTCTGGTACATGTTGCTACCGTGCTCCTCTACTGGTTCTACCGTGCTCCCTCCAAGAACAGGTGTTGTCTCTCGCCGTGGGCCAACAGATCCTTGCCCTACTAAAATTGCTGGTGCTCCATCCACCGAAGCTGGAGAAGCCCTAAGGAAATGGATACAACATAAATCAAGAACTGGACGATAAAGGATCGAGGAATCAATGGTTCAGAAGTCAAGCTGAGTTTTAATAAGACATTCTGGATTTCAAGGAGGAATATGTTTGATTAAGACACCCTATGATCAGGCCACCCCACAAGTCTGAAAAAGAAAGACAGACCTGCAAGGGCCACCACTAAAACCTTGTCACGCCCAAGATCCAGAATACTGGAGAGCGGAGGAATGATTCAGCCAACCGTACCTTACGAAATATCGAAGTAACTCGCAATATGTTAAGGTTGTCTAAAGACAAGGGGGTGCATACTACAATCAAGTCATCTAGGGTCAAGAACTTTTATATCTTAATTATTCAAGCAAGTAACAATAACATAAAATATCTCAGAATAAGCAGTAAGGCATCCCAAACGTCGCATCAGAATGTTTTATAGATCTGACATCACAAGATAACATACCAGATGATATGATCAAAGTATACATGGCAGTGAGTCATCTGCAGTCTGAATATATTACAGTCATGTAGGGAACTAGTATCCATATTTGCCAGCTAACAGATGTCGGTTGGCTAAATGTCCAAAAGAATATATTTTATAAAAGACGAGAAGTGAATAAAGGAACCCACTCGAGACCCTCAGCAGCCATCCGTCTGGTGTATGCCATCAGTGAGGGTGAGATACGCTTGATCCTCATGTGCTGGCTCTAAACCAAGCCATGCAAAACCAGTGGGATCAGACCCCAAATAGCAAGTACCACAAGGAAAGTACGAAATAAAGAAATAAAATCATCTCTATTAGCATGAGATGCATGAGCCAACAATTAATGGCATATGTCCCATCTGTGATGTCATGCCCCAGTTCCAAATATGAGAAACTGAGCTACATGGCATTGGCTAGCGGGTACACTACGATGGACATCCCAATCTAATGGACCCGTTGGAGTGCACCTAAGCTGTAAATTACAAAGATATAACCCAATATTTAAACATAAGCAATGTAACTAATCTTATCCACAAATACAAGAATAAGAAACACATAGAGAAAATAAGTCTACTAATATGTAGAAAGAAAAATAAGTCTAAAAATGTATCATAATACAAAACGGATAGAGTCCCATGGGGACAAACCCGCTGATACAAGTACTGAATGAAAGGAAGCAATAAGACAACTATGGCCTATATCTGCTAACTAGATAATGATACCGAACCCAAGGTAAAGTCACTACCGGTGATCAAGCAAAGTTCTCGGGAAGGATCTCATCCTCTGCTATAAGTACTACTCCTAGATATACACCTGGTCTGTACTCCTTCGGGTAGTCCTCCTCGGGTATGCATGGAAGGGAACCAGGTCCTCAGAGGGACGTAACCAGGTACAAAATAGCATTCTATACTAAAATAGAAAGGAAATATATGATACGGTGGTGTAATCTAGAATAACTACCTAAGTGAGAGACAATTTTAAAGACAATGTTCGACACGTGGGCTTTTTAAATATAAATTCGTAGCTCCGAGGCACAGAAACACACGGTGCATACCCGTAGCTCCGAGCACAGAGACACACAGTAAGTAAGTACTATGATTGCATATATATGATCTCTACGTAAATAAGGATATAAATATATATATATATACATATATATATAGTGTATGTAAAGTATCCCAAGCATCTAGTAACTGTCTTTCCCTCCAAATATGGTCAATGAGACACGTCCGTAGCTCACTGATCCTGAACCTCTATCTAAACAGTCTTGTCATACTGAAGTAACTAGCACCAATCACGATTCTATAGTCATCACAGGTTCTGGTTATGCCGACACTATCAGGATACATGAAGTCTGGCATGATGACAGTGTCTGAATGTGTCCTAGAGTTATGATATACCCAAGTAGGTACATAAAGGTATCGAAAAACATCTAACAATCGATACTAGACGTTACCGACGAATATCTATACTCGGATTTGACCCAGACTCTAAGTAACAATTTTGATCCAAAGTGCACACAATGTAGAGATGAATAAATAAAACTGGAACTGAGTTATAGTATGGCAAGGCACACTTGCCTGGATCCGGATGCTGAAGGTGGGGCTCTGGTATAACGTCCAAGTCCGAGGATCCCAAAGTACCTAGAGATAATATAGAAAATAATTAATAATCTAGCTCAAAGCTATCTCAAAGAAGAGATGACATCATGAACTAACATATATTTTGTCTTAGTTACAAAACTCACGTCTAAGATACTAACTAGAGGGTTGACCCAAGTTGACTAGGGAATTATTGCATCAAGTACGAATCACCAAATCGCATAACATCCACAATACTAGTTTTCATCAATTGTTGATCCAGTCATCTATAAATAATATTCATCCTCAATCATACCATCAAAGCTACCAAACTAAAATTTATTTGAACAACATCCTCATCATTCATGGATTTCACACACACACAGACACACACACACATATATATATATATATATATATATATATATATATAAGACCAAATAATGAATGCTATTAATCTTAGATATAAACTAAATATGGGTATTTGATAAAGTGTTCACAAGTATTGCTCATGGGAACCTATAACCTAACTAGGGTTTATTTTAACGAATAGGAAGAGTTGCAAAAATAAATGACGAAGGAGAAGAAGTGAGGAGTGATACCAGAGGTGGCGTTCGGTGGTAGAGGTGGTATGCTAGATGTTGATGTCGTTGGTGGTGGTTGGCCGCTGTGGGGCTCCTGCCGTGAGGTGGTAGAAGTGGCGGCTGATGGTGGTGGCAATGGTGGTGGTGTTAACAGAATAGTAGAGGTGGTGATGGTAGTTGTGGTGGTGGTGTCGACGGTGGTGGCAGGGGTGGTGGTGTCGACGGTGGTAACTGGGGTGGTGGTGTCGACGGTAGTGACTAGGGTGGTGGTATCAACGATGGTGACAGTGGTATGGTGTTGTCTGTGGTGACAGTGGTGTTGGTGTTGGTTGTGGTGACAGTAGTGGTCGTATTGGCTGTGGTGGTGAGGGTGGTCGAGGGGGTGGTGGTGCTCTAGCTGCTGCTATGGAAGCAGTTGCTAGAGCGGCTCGGTGGTGGTGATGGCAATGGTGCTCGGCGGTGGTGTTTGCCCACTACCAAAATATGATAAAATAGCAACATTTTTAGCGACGTCATATTAAAACATCGCTAATATTAAAGATTTGAGCAACTCCAAAAATAAACATCGCTATATGTCATTGTTGGCGACATATAGCGACATTTAGCGACTATAATTCAATTTTTTAAAAGAATAGTCGCTATAAGCTTCTTTAAGGTCGCAAAATATCGTTGAGTTTTTTTATTTAGCGATGTATTTAGTGACGTTAGTATTTTTAATTTTTAGCGGCATTTTTAGCGACGTTTATAATATTGCAAACTTGATAATTAGCGACTTTTAGCGACATCTAGTTATGACGTCGCTATTATTATTAGCGACGTCATAAGTTGATATCGCTAAACGTCGCTAAATTTTTTTAATATAGGTTTCGATTCCCCCTTCTGTCGAAATCTTTCTCCAAAATTTTAAAAACTCCCCCCTCTTCCCCCCCCATCTCCGTCGAAGTGCCCCTCCGGCGTCTTCCACAGTCTCCTTTTCTAGGTAAAGCCTAACCCGATCTCTCTCTCTCCCTCTCTCTCTCTCTCTCTCTCTCTCTCTCTCTCTCTCTTTCTCTCACATACACACACACACACAGATGCACACGATATGACACTGACACAGACACGACACAAACTGACACAGAGGGTGTAAACCCTAACCCTAACCCTAACCCAATCTCTCTCTCTCTCTCTCTCTCTCTTACAGATGCAGACACGATATGACACAAATACAGACACTGACATAGACACACACACACTGACACTGACACGACACAAATATTATCTCAGAGGGTGTAAACCCTAACCCTAATCCTATCTCCTTCTCTCTCTCTTTCTCTCTCTCTCTCTCTTTGATATTTAATACTATACAATTAGTACATAACTTATACTATCATGACTTACTAACTTATAATAACTGCTACTAACTTAATATAACTGGTACCAACTTAATATCAATACTAATGCTAGATGACACTCAAGTTTAAAATGCCTGTTGTGATACTCAATACTAAGATACACATAGATCCCCCCAATCTTCTAATCCCTGTTGTGATACTCAAGTTTAAAATGCAAGTTCAAATTGCTGCTATCTAATGTTGTACCCTACTTTGTACAAAGGTGTGCACAGACCCTGTGAAGTCTGCTGCAACACTCATACTACCAGAAAAAGTCAAATTAGCGACGTTAAAAAACGTCGCTAAATGACAAAAAAATGTCGCTAATCATTTTTAGCAACGTAATAGCAACATTTTATAGAAGTCGAAACCCAGCACGTCACTGAAAGAAAAAACGTCGCTAAACGTCGTTATGCCGACATTTTTTACCGACTTAAATGTGTCGCTAAATTAGCGACGTTTAGCGACGCAGCGTCACTAATTAGCGACGTTGACTAACGTCGCTAATTAGTGACTTATATAGCGATGTTACAGCGGCGTCTTTAATGACCTGGCAATACTGCCATGTCAGTAATTTACGACGTACAATGACGTTTTTAGCGACATATTTAGCGACGTATTTTAACATCGCTAATTAGCGACGTATTTAGCGACGTGTATAAACATCACTAAATGTCGCTAAACGTCGCTACAAATGTCGCTAATTTTACAGAAAAATAAAAAAAATGAATACTGAATTGTTTTCAAACTATTATTCCTGCAGTTTATTAAATCACAATCTGTACAAATAGACCCGGAACAGCCCTCCATTGAATTTCTGGGTTTGCCACCCCCTTTGGGTTGAACACTCAACACCGATAAAATAACATATTTAATTTAAATAATGTAATAAAATTTGAAGAAAAGAAAGTATCCAGCAAATATTGTAAACAATACGGCAAATATATATCCATACAATCTCATCCTAAATAATACAAAAAATACAAATATCCAGCAACTATACTACTGCGGATCTGCAGGAGGCTGACCACCGGCGTGCATGAAGGATAAGAACAGCTTATACTGCTCCCGTAAAATTGACACCGATGTCGATGGAGGAGGCAGTGATGTTGGTGGATTCTGTGTCGATATAGGCACCCCAGGAGGCCGTACCCGCTCCAAGTCTGTGAGTCGCTGGTTGTAAGAATCCATGGTAGATAACAGCCTCGTACTACTATGAACCATTGAATCCTGCATTATTGTTAGTCTCTCGCCCATGGATAGTTGTGATGCCTGCAGCTCCGTGATGTTGCGGTCTGTCGAGGCTCTAAGATCATTTGTCAAATCCTGGAGCTCCGTGATGCTGCGGTCGAGCATATCGAATCGTACGATAAGCGTCGGATCGTCTGGTTACGGCTGGGACCGGGACTGCTCCTCCATCCTTCCCAGCAACTCTCGTCACGGAGAGACAATCTGACGGCCAACGGCCTCCTGGACTCTGGCAGATAACTGCGAGGGCTGTATGGAATGTGCAGTTGTCGGGGAGGCCCTTGATGACTGTGTCACAACCAGGGTGCCATAGGATCCCATACCATAGTACGTACCCCTCTAGAGACCACCATCTACGGTCACCCATAGGTCGTCCGCCGACGGAGCTGGAGCGAGCTGCGAGAAAGTACCAGCCTCTCCAGTTGTAGGTGCACTAGCAGTCGCCTGCTCACGCAGCCTAAGATACTTGGCCTAGAAAGGTTTAAAAACTCGATAATTGTCTAAGTTATATTAAAATTAACGCAAAGTAAAGTAATACTTACATAGGTCTGTGAGGCCCTCTCATCAATGAGATTTTTGTCCTTGCAATGGGTGGCCAAGAAGACGGTCACCATGTTTGCATCCTCACCCTTCTGTACCTGTTAAAAATATATTATTTAGTACTAAACTTAAATATATTTTTCTACTACCATTTTATCATACTTATATTAAAATAATATATCTTAAATAAAAAATATACTAAAATACAAAAATGTTCTGTCATCAGAATTGAGCCACCACACCACTTGGCAGCATTTTGCCTAGCCGCCTTGGCCTTCTCAGACCTTTCCTTGTAGCTCGAATCGTCGAATCTAGCCCTCATCGCAGTCCACTGCTCAGGCATGATCCAACCTTGGATTGGTTTTCCAGCACGATCATGAGCCTTCTGGTCATCCAGAGCATCTTGGATAAGCTTGGCGGCAACGGTAGGAAATAGCCGCTCGATCAACTCTGTCCGGTGCGGAGGATAGAAATACATCTGCTACAATAAATAATTTAGTAAATGAGCATCACAGATAAGTTATATAATATGCATAAATTAGAGAATTTATTTAATATACTTTTACCTGGAAGTGCGCAAACCAGAATGCCTTTCTCTCCTTCGGAGCTTCAGAGTAGTTGATCCAAGGGCCACCGTAGTTGTTCCTCAGAAATAGGCCCAGGCGTCTCTGAACTGACGATGGACGATATCTATACAGAGATAATTATTTTTATCAAAAAAGTCAATATATGATGAATAAAGAAATATACGATATATATGATGATAAATAATCTAATTGACTTACTTTGTATCGTCGGCCCAAATCTCGGTCCTCGTCTCCTCCGGAGGTACGCATGGAGGATCTTGCTGATGCTGGGACAACGTGGGCATGACCTCCTCGACATGCTCATCTGTCTCCATGGTTCCGTCAACAGGAGGAACGTTGGATGAGGGAGTACTATCATGCCTGGAACTACTCGTCCCAACAGTAGAAGATGTGAGTGATCGATATACTAGAGTACTGGGCGACGACGGTCCGGAACCAACAGTAGGTAGTATCGGAGGAGCACTCTGTCTACCTCGGGACCTATCGAATCCACTGTGTCGTCCTGTCATACCTGATAACAATATATGATGAATATAGAAAAACTTAAATATATAGTATATTCTACAGTTAAAATGTGATGCATATCTCACAGCATTCTACAGTCAAAATGTGATGCATATCTCACAGCATTCTACAGTCAAAATATGATACATATATTCGTTAAAATAGTACATTCTACAGTCAAAATATAGTTACATTCTACAGGCAACAAAATTTAATTTCAATCATCTTCAGAAAATTTATCTTGTTCGCCTTCCTCGTCCTCCTCTCCATCTTCCTCCTCCTCGTCCTTACTTTCATCTACTTCATCTTCGTCTTCCTCTTCGAATAATTCTATATCTTTTATATTATTACTCATGTAATGAGTAACTTTCGTTGAGTCCACATCTATAATATTTGTTACAAGAGGTAGATTGTCCTCCTGAGAAGCTATTTCGTCAATGTCAAAGGTATTTCTAGCTTTAGTCTTGCATACTGCCCACCAATCTGACCTCGCTGTCCCCCGTCTAGGATAAGTTATGAAGAACACGAGCTGAGCCTGACTTGATAGGACAAATGGTTCGTAGCCTTGATATCTACGCTTGTAGTTTATATCCACAGGGCCATGCTTGTCAATTTTCCAACCTTGATCTTGAATCGGATCAAACCATTCATACTTGAATAGTATGATATTAGCATGTTCTGTGCCATAATTATATGTCAACTCCACAATCTCTCATAAGATGCCAAAGAAATTATTGCCTGGATCAACGTCTTTGTAGTTCGAATATTTGATACACAAACAACTATTTTTTGTGGAATCAATATCCAGAAATCTGTCTCTGATAGGAGCATTTATTGACTTGAACCTGAACCCATTCACACAGAAACTTGGCCATATTTTAACGACAGTAATTGGTCCCTTGGCTAGAGTTCTAATAGATTCAGTCTCGGATGTTATTAGACGATTGACCTAAATACCAAAGTAGCGATAGTAAATTATTTGTTTTGCAAGTGCAGAATTAAAAAGTAATTACTAAGCATCTTATATATGCACTCAACCAAGAAGAAAAATGGCATCTCATTTCTTGTTCTACTTCTTCGTCTGTTATATAGGGTCTAACCGACCTCAACTCATCATTATATATGTTGAAAAATAATGAAGCAACTGCTGATTAGTAGCATAATAGTAGCTTATACTATTACATTAAGATGATATAAATGTGGACATATTAATTACTTACCCCTCTAGCTTCTCCACTTTATCCTTGTCGTAATTGAGTAATATATACAACTGAGCAACCCTTAGCTCGTCGTCATTCAAATATCTCTTCTTTATTTTTCTCGAAGGCTTTCCGGACGCATTGAATACTTTGAGTATTGCATCATTAGATTCCTGGTATTCGTCGTCATTTTTTAGAGCTTTCGTTCTATTAGTAGCAACATACGATTTAAAATACGTCGAGCAAAAGTTTATAATCTCCTCGAGAATATAAGCTTCATAAATAGAGCCCTCAACCCATGCCTTATTTTTTATCTTTCTCTTTAGGTGATTCAGATGCCGCTCCAAGGGGTACATCCACCAATAACCGACAGGACCACCAACACGTGCCTCATAGGAAAGATAAATTGGCAAATGCTCCACAGAGTCGAAGAATCCAGGAGGAAACACCTTCTCAAGCTTACAGTGTTACCGTAATATCCTTCTCTTGCTTTTCTAGACGATCGACGAGCAACTTAGTACAACAAAGATCTCTGAAGAATATGCTGAGCTCTGTCAATGGATCCTAAACGACCTACGATAAGAATTTCCGAAATACAATCGAAATTAACCTCTCCATGAATATGTGACAATCATGGCTCTTTATACCCGCCAGTTTGTTCTTCTTGAGGTCGACGCATCTTCTCAAGTTCGACACGTACCCGTCTGGAAACTTTAGACCCTGAATCCACCTACAAAGTCTCCCTTTATCCTCTTTCTCCAGTGAGAAAACTGACTTAGGTTGCTTTAACTTTCCATTCGCCTCCTCTATCAAATGCAATGCATGACGTCTACATATTTCTTCTAAGTCCAACCTGGCCTTCGGATTATCTTTCGTCTTCCCTTTTACCTCTATTATAGTGTTAATTATGTTATCAAATATATTCTTTTTTATATGCATGACATCAAGGTTATTTCTGATCAGATTGGTGCTCCAATATGGCAGATTCCAGAATATACTCCTCTTCGTCCAGTTATGAGTACGACCAAATCTGTCACACTTGTACCCCTTAGCAGGCTCTTCGATAGCACTTGGTAAATCTTTTACCTCTTTCTATATCGTGTATCCGGGCCACCTTGGCAGTGGATTGGCCTCCTCCACAACTCCCGCAGGAAAAGTATTCATGTTCCTCCGGTACGGATGATCCTTCGGCAAAAAATGTCGATGATAATAGAAGAAGCACGGTTTGCCTCCGTGTTTCAAATGGAAAGCCTTAGTACGGTCAGGCAATATGGACATGAGAGACAACCATGGGTGCTCCATCCCGATAATATTCCATAGGCCAAAAAGTCGTTGATGGTCCACATAAGTGCTGCCCTCATCTGAAAATTTTGCTTTATAGAAATATCATACGTATTGGCACCTACTTCCCACAGATGATTCAACTCATCTATTAAAGGCTATAAATATACATTGATGTTCCTCTTCGGATTGTTCGAACCCGGGATAAACTTTGCAGCATCGGCATTCAGTGCCTCCTCAGCTGCATCATAATTGTCCGGATTAAAACTAGGTTCTGCCGCATCATAATTGTCCGAATTGAAACTAGGCCCCGCCGCATCATAAACCATGTTCACCCACCCATTGTCGTAAGCATCGTGGTTATGGACATCTATATACGGCTCCACATAAGGCTCCGACTCCGATGTTAGAGACACAAGTTCTTCGTGTACGGTCTACTGATAGTAATTCGGCGTGAAGTCCTTCGAGTACAAATGATATATGACTTCCACTTCTGGATGATATTTCCTGTTGCGATATCTCACACATGGACACTTAATTTTGGTACCATCCATATACTGAGGGAACGCCTTGGCAAACTACAGGAACTATTGTACACCCTCAATGAATTCATCCCGCACACCGCACATATCATCTGGATGATGGTTGTACATCCACGAACGATGACACAGATAGTAATTCATATCCATTTCTAGATACTTCTGTAAAAATGACAGTATGTATTATATAAATTATTACATACAGTGGTTTATCACCTAACTTCATAACTTAACCGTACTATAAAAATCATAACTGATATAATACATAGTTTTATTTATCAAAGTCTAAAATAAGCAATATTCAAAACAACTAACCATTTAAACTAACACATACACCTATCAACTAACAGTCATCAAGTATTAACTTACCTACAAACTGAGAACAATACCCAACTAACATGTAATACTAACCACCCTTAAACATATAACTTAACATTTACTAACAATTGACACTACATCATGGCCTCTAATTTGAATACCAAACTAAAAGTCATATCTAATTATCATACTCCTACAACTAACTGACACTAACCTTCACCATATACTAACCATCACCAATCATCTAACTAACTAACATGATTGAATATCAGTGCACAATCCTTACTGAGTTCAGTCCACACCGTCTAGTGGACCAAACTTTTTAACCTAATCAATTTCTTACCTTAACCCAAATTTGTGGCAAACCGATCCCCCAATATTACTTAATTGTATTTGCCTACAACTGTGCAGGCCCGAAGACTGCCAAGAGCAGATGTGCACACAGGCACATCACCTACTGATCAACAATACCCCCAGTAGCAGTAAGTATGCGGTTGTTGCAACATCCACTGTTATATGCTCATTATTACTGCTCTCATCTCCTGTCTACCCCCACAACAGTTGGCACTACTGTTGTAGCTCCCCTCAATCTTAGTTAATATTCCCTCCCTCTAAGCTCCATCATACACATAATACATTGCTCCCTTACACACACTCCAACAACCATAACATAGTCACTAAATAATTATGACTTCACAGGATACCCCTTCCTCATCTCTTATATATATAATATACAACAAGATATACCTAGTATAAAACATAGCTAAAGAATATATATGCTAACATACATACATACATATATATATATATATATATATATATATATATATATATATATATATAGCTAGGTGATAAACCACTAGTTGACAGTATTGAATAAAATAGACGTATAGGAAACAATCCTGATCAAAAACCCTAACCCTAACTCCAGGTCAAAAAACCTAACCCTAACCCTAACCCTAGGTCCTGATCAGTGTTTGTGTCAGTGTGTGTGTGTGTGTGTGTCGTGTCAGTGTCAGTGTGTGTGTGTGTGTGTATGTGTGTGTGTGAGTTTGTCAGTGTCTGTATGTGTGTCCTGTCTGTCAAGTGTGTGTGTTGTGTCAGTGTCACATGTGTCCTGTAAGAGAGAGAGAGAGAGAGAGAGAGAGAGAGAGAGAGAGAGAAAGGGTTTACCTAGAGCTCGAGGAGGAGGAGGGGGATGCCGGAGTAGCCGCCGTCGTGGAGAGCCGGTCGTCGGAGAGGGGGGCTGGGAGAAATCAAAAGGTTTTTAAAACTTTCAAAAAATTTGACAGATGGGGGAAAAAACTGAGCCCTAATTAACCAAAATTTAGCGACGTTTAGCGACGTCAAATAAAAACGTCGCTAAAATAAACTTTAGTGACGTCATAGACGTCACTAAATATGTTACTAAATATTTTTAATATATACGTCGCTAAATACGTTGCTAAACGTCGCTAAATTAGACATATTAGCGACGTTTAGCGACCTTAATTAAACTTATAGCGACTAATCTTTTAAAATCTTAATAAAAGTTGCTAAACGTCGCTAAATGTCGCCATTTAGCAACGTTTAGTAATGTTTTTACACGGAGTCGCTAATTTATCTTTCATTAGCGACGTTTCCTTTGACGTCGCTAATTTATCTTTCATTAGCGACGTTTCCTTTGACGTCGCTAAAATGCATCGCTAATCTCGCTTTTTCTAGTAGTGTCATGTGCACATTAAATATGCACTATTGGTTCTGTACAGATGGTTTGTGCAACAGCTCTCTTTATCTCACTGCTCACTGTGTTGCTCCCCAAATCTGTTATCAATATGACATATACTCCTATGGATAGGCACTCCTCTATAACCAGATGACTAATACTTAAAGCAGTGCATAAACCCTAACCCTAACCCAAATCTGCTCAGTTGACACTCACTGATATAATGTAATATAAGTATCAGTGCATGTACTGTATTTCTGAGTATTCTTATGTGTGTGTAGATGAGTAGGTGTATAACATAATTGGGTGTTCCTGGGTATATATGCTAGGACTAGGAGTATCAGTACATGTACTGTATTAACGATGAGTATATACTTGAACGATGTCTATTCATCTTTGTATAAGTATCTAGAAATAGATATAAATTACTATCTGCATCATTGCTCGTAGATATACAACCGTCATCATGATGACATATGTGATATACTGGATAAATTTATTGAGGGTGTACAGCAGTTTCTGCAGTTCGCCAAGGCGTTCCCTCAGTACATGGACGGTACCAAAATTAAGTGTCCGTGTGTGAGATGTCACAACTTGAAATATCATTCAGAAGTGAAAGTCACATATTATTTATACTCGAAGAATTTCACGTCGAATTACTATCAGTAGACCGCGCACAGAGAACTTGTGTCTTTAGCATCGAAGTCGGAGCCTTATGTGGAGCCGTATATGGATATTCATGACTCGATGCTTACAACAACGGGTGGGTGAACATGGTTTTTGATGTGGCGGGGCCTAGTTTCGATCCGAACAATCATGAGGCAGCTGAGGAGGCACCGATTGCTGATACTGTAAAGTTCATGGAGTTGCTGAAGAATGCAAGGACTCTATTATATCCTGGTTGTGAGGATCATTCACCGTTGGAGGTGGTTACAAGATTGTTGAGCATCAAGTCCAATTTTAACATGTCGTAAGAATGCTATAACCGACTGATGGATTTGATTATAGAGATCTTACCAGAGGGTCTAAAGTTGCCTAAAGACTTCTACCGATCTAAGAGGATGGTGAGATCGCTCTGGATGGGATATATAAAAATTAATACATATCACAACGGGTGTATGTTGTACTACAAAGACGACAAGGATGAAGATGCGTGCAGATTCTGTAGTGCTGATCGCTACAAGGCCACTGGAGTACAAATAATCCTATCGATTTGATGCACTACTTGCCTTTGACGTCGCGGTTGTAGAGGTTGTTTATGGTAAAGCAGACTGCATAAAATATGAGTTGGCACAGGCGAAAATAGATCAAAGGAGTATTGGATCATCCATCCGATGGAGAAGCATGGAAGCACTTTGATTGAGAGTATCCAATTTTTTCTTCGGATCCGCGTAATGTTAGATTGGGGCTCTCCTCCGACAATTTTACCCCATTCGAACTTTTGGGCTTCTAGTATTCATGTTGGCCTGTAATCATCACTCCGTATAATCTACTGCCTTAGATGTGATGAAGACTCCGTATATATTCCTAACCGTTATTATCCTGGGTCCAAACAATCCGAAAAGGAATATCGATGTATATTTACAGCCTTTGATAGATGAGTTGAATCAGCTATGGGAAGTAGGTGCCAACACGTACGATGTTTCTAGAAAGCAGAATTTTCATATGAGGACAGCACTTATATGGACCATCAACAACTTTTTGGCCTATAAAATATTATCGGGATGGAGCACTCATGGTCGTCTCTCATATCCGTATTTATGGACCGCACTAAGGCTTTCCGTTTTAAACACAGTCAAACCGTGCTTCTTCGATTGTCATCGATAATTTTAGCCGAAGGATCATCCGTACCGGAGGAACAGGAATACTTTCATAAGGGCGTTATGGAGAAGACCAATCTAATGCCAAGGTGGCCCGGATACACGATATGGGAAGAGTTAAAAGATTTACCAAGTGCTATCGAAGAGTCTGCTAAGGGGTACAAGTGTGACAAATTTGGTCGCACCCATAACTGGACGAAGAGGAGTATATTCTAGGATCTTCCATATTGGAGCACCAATCTGATCAGACATAACCTTGATGTCATGCATATCTAGAAGAATGTGTTTGATAACATAATTAATACTATAATAGAGGTAAAAGGGAAGACGAAAGATAATCCAAAGGCCAAGTTAGACTTAAAAGAAATATGTAGACATCCTGTGTTGCATTTGATAGATGAGGGGAATGGAAAGTTAAAGCAGCCTAAGTCAGTTTTCTCACTGGAGAAGGAGGATAAAGGAAGACTTTATAGGTGGATTCAGGGTCTAAAATTTCTAGACGGGTATGTGTCAAACTTGAGAAGATACGTAAGGAGAATAAACTAGTGGGTATGAAGAGCCACGATTGTCACGTACTCATGGAGAGGTTAATTCTGATTGTATTTCGAAAATTCTTATCGCAGGTCATTTGGAATCCATTTATAGAGCTCAACATATTCTTCAGAGATCTTTGTTCTACTAAGTTGCTCATCGATCATCTAGAAAAGCAAGAGAAGGACATTGACAATTTATTTTTCCTATAAGGCATATGTTGGTGGTTCTATCGGTTATCGGTAGATGTACCCGTTCGAGCAGCATCTGAATCAACTAAAGAGAAAAGTAAAAAACAAGGCAGGGATTGAGGGCTTTATTTATGAAGCCTATATTCTCGAGGAGTTACAAACTTTTGCTCGACATATTTCAAATCGTATATTGCTACTAATAGAATGAGAGCTTCGAGAAATGACGATGGATATCAGGAATCTAATGATGCAATACTGAAAGTATTCAATGCGTCCGAAAAGCCTTCGAGGAAAATAAAAGAGATATATTTGAATAACGATGAGCTAAGGGCTGCTTAGTTATATATATTACTCAATTGCGATGAGGATGAAGTGGAGAAGCTAGAGGGGTAAGTAATTAATACGTCCACGTTTACGTCATCTCAATGTAATAGTATAAGCTACTATTATGCTACTAATCAGCGGTTGCTTCATTATTTTTCTGCACATATAATGATTAGCTGATGTCGATTAGACCCTATATAAGAGACAAAGAAGTAGAACAAGAAATAAGATGTCATTTTTCTTCTTGATTGAGCGTATATGTAAGGAGCTCGGTAATTACTTTTTTTGTATGCACTTGCACAATAAATAACTTACTATCGCTACTTTGGTATTTAGGTCGTTCGTCTAATAACACCTGAGATCGAATCTATTAAAACTCTAGCTAAGGGACCAATTACTGCCGTCAAAATATGGCCAAGTTACTGTGTGAATGAGTTTAGGTTCAAGTCAACAAATGCTCCGATCAGAGACAACTTTCTAGATCTTGATTCCACAAAAAATAGTTGCTTGTGTATCAAATCTTTAAACTATAAAGACGTCGATCCAGACAATAATTTCTTTGGCATCTTACGAGAGATTATGGAGTTGACAAAACCTGCTAAGATTGTGCTATTCAAGTGTGAATGGTTCGATCAGATTCAAGATCAAGGTTGGAAAATTGACAAGCATGGTCTTGTGGATATAAACTACAAGCATAGATATCAAGGCTATAAACTATTTATTCGATCAAGTCAGGCTTAGCTTGTATACTTCATAACTTATCCTAGATGGGGGACAACGAGGTCTGATTGGTGGGCAGTATGGAAGACTAAAGCTAGAAATACCTTTGACGTTGATGAAATAGCTTATTAGGAGGATGAGCTACTTCTTGTAATAAATATTATAGATGTGGACTCAACGAAAGTTACTCACTACACGACTAATAATGTAGAAGAGATAAAATTATCCAAAGAGGAAGACGTTGATAAAGACGAAGACGAAGTAGATGAAAGTGAAGATAAGGAGGAAGAAGAAGAGGAGGACGAGGAAGGCGAACAAGATAAATTTTTTGAAGATGATTGAAATAAAATATTTTGCCTGTAGAATGTACTATTTTGACAAAGATATATATTATATTTTGACTGTAGAATGTACTATCAATTTAGACTTGTGACACTACTAGTTATTTACTGTACAATTCTATTAAAGTTATGAGATATGCATAATATTTTGATTATAGAATGTACTATATATTTGTTTATTTGTTCTATCATCATATATTGTTATCAGGTATAACAAGATGACATGGAGCATTCGGCAGTTCCCGAGGTTGACGGAGTGCTCCTCCAGTACTGCCTACTGTTGGTTCTGGATCATCGGTGCCTAGTACTTCAGTATATCGACCAGTCACATCTCTGACTGCGATGACGTTACGTGGCAGCACTCCTAGGATGAGTAGTTCCATGCTTGATACTACTCCCTCGTCTCCTTCTGTTGACGAAACCATAGAGACAGATGAGCATATGGCGGAGGTTGAGCCGACGTTGTCCCAGCATTAGCTAGATCCTCCATGCGCACCTCCAAACGAGACAAGGACGAAGATTTGGGCCGACAGCACAAAGTAAGTTAATTAGATGGTTTAGCATCATATATATCGTGTATTTCTTTATTCATCATATATTAATATTTTTGATAAAAATAATTATCTCTGTATAGATATCCCCTCGCCGGTACAGAGACGTCTGGGCCACTTTCTGAGGTACAACTATGGTGGCCCTTGGATCAACAACTCTGATGCTCTGGATAAGAGAAAGGCGTTCTGGTTTGCGCACTTTAAGGTAAAAGTATATTATATCAATCATCTAATTTATGTATATTATATAACTTACTAAATTACTTATTGTAGCAAACGTATTTTTATCCACCGTACCGGGCAGAGTTGATCGAGCAGATATTTTCTGCCATTGCCGCCAAGCTGATCCGTGATGCTCTGGATGACCAGAAGGCTCGTGATCGCGAAGGAAAACTGGTCCAAGGTTGGATCACGCCTGAGCAGTGGACTGCGATGAGGGCTAGATTCGACGATCCGAGGTATAAGAAAAGGTCTGAGAAGGCCAAAGCGGCTAGGCAGAAGCCAGCAAAGTGGTGTGGTGGCTCAATTTTGATTACGGAATATTTTTATAGTTTACTATATTTTTATTTCAGATATATTATTTTAATACAAGTACGATAAAATGGTAATAGAATAAAATATTTAATTTTAGTACTAAATAATATATTTTTAACAGGTACAGAGGGGTGAGGAAGCAAACATGGTGACCGTTTTCCTGGCCACCTATCAAAAGGGCGGAAATCTCATTAATGAGAGGGCCTCGCAGACCTATGTAAGTATTACTTTACTTTGTGTTAATTTTAATATAGTTTAGGTAATTATCGTGTATCCAAACTTTTTTAGGCCGAGTATCTTAGGCTGCGTGAGCGGGCGACTGCTAGTGCACCTACAACGAGAGAGGCTGGTACTTTCTTGCAGCCCTCTCCAGCTTCGTCGACGGACGAACTGTGGGTGACCGCCACTGGTGGTCTCCAGAGGGGTACGTACTATGGTACGGGATCCTATGGCCCTTATTGCGACGCAGTCATCTAGGGCCTCCATAGCAAGTGCGCATTCCCCATAGCCCTCGCAGTCGTCGGCCCGAGTCCAGGAAGCTGTTGACCGTCAAATTACATCTCTCCGTGATGAGTTGCTGTCATGACCCGCACCCTAGATTTGGGCATGAGTCATGAGTACGCCCAGCCTACGCCGCAGTGTCAGCGTAGAACGCTATACAATAAGCCACAAATAATCTATAACTCACAACATATATATCTCTACATTATACTCAATCACAGGCACTAGTTTAAAAGAATATACCAAGATAATATTAAAATAATAACCTTGATGTGGGTACAATGAATCTTTCCCAAAACTAATTATCCAAATACAATGTTCAAAATACTTTAGAAAATTGTCGAAGAACAATCCGATCCAAATAACTAACAAAATCAACTACTAATAAACTACTCCATCGCAAACGGTATCTGAGCTGCTAACTTTCCCTGATCGTCTGGAAGTACAAGATCAGGCTCTATTATGTTATTAGCATACGGTCCATAATGTGTAGGGATTTCATCCTCAATGTAGTCACCTAAAATGTTTATCCAGTCAGGAA
This sequence comes from Iris macrosiphon, assembly GCA_036927795.1. Taxonomy (NCBI): domain Eukaryota; kingdom Viridiplantae; phylum Streptophyta; class Magnoliopsida; order Asparagales; family Iridaceae; genus Iris; species Iris macrosiphon. The sequence goes on along the minus strand of JAYESA010000005.1, from coordinate 98,759,910 downwards.
AGGAACGAGTACATAATAAAAACAGTTCCAACACATGGTAGAAGCTATAAGACAATAAATAGCAAGGAATATATGATAGCAACAAACTGAACTCACAATAAAGCAACTAGAATAACCAAATGCTGAAGTTCTGTCATGGCCACATATAGTACAATATCTCCAAACAACAAAAGAAATAACTATTATGGATGGAAGAACAGAGAGGAACAACTACTCTATATGATTTAAAATACCTTGTTGACATGTGAACGGCTAGGGGGTAATATCCGGCAAACCACACATGTCGTGCATGGCTGCTATTATTCTAGAAAAGACCATAGGATAAAAAGGGTAGTTCACATGTCCACTAAGTATTTTCCCTCCCCACAAGTACACAAGGATTCCAAATCAGTCACGAAAAAATAAAAATAATCCAGAACAATCACTTATCTCATAATAAGAATCCATCATACCAATCCGTGTAACAAGTGTCAAGAATCAAATAATCAATACTAAGCATGCATTATAGAGACTATCAAGTACTGAAAGTAATCACATAAATGTACTTGTGGTCCTTAGCTGGTATGAATCAGAATCCCAGTCACAGTCCAAATAGCCTATGTATTATAAATTTATCATGTCAAAAGATAATTTATTTTGATTTATTTAATTCTAGAATAATTACTCTAAAATCCTATTTTTAACCTTATTATTCTAATTTTTAGGTCAAATACTAATTTTGTCCAAAAGAATATAAAATTTATCGACTCGAGACTCATAGCACGCATATCGAGGCGATCTATTGACCGAAAAGTCAACCGACACAAACTCGACTTTCATGCATGATTTCCTATAGATTGCAATATCAAAAATATGTTGAAATTTATGACTCATCCGAATTCAAATTCGTTTAGGAATTATGGCACATACAAATTTTGTATCGTGCACCGATGGTTAAATTCTAACCTAAAAGTTCTACTGAATTAACAGTATATAAATATGTCGAATTAAATTCTGGTAAAAATATATGTCAATAATCTCGACATTAGCTTTCCGAAACTTCAAACGTTTCATGATTCTGATTCCTGGTTCTCCCGAAATCGCAAAAACATCGAGATGTATCTATTTTCGGACATGCTGTGCTCTAGGAATTTTCCAGAATTTAATACTCATAATTTCGTAAAAAATTTATATAATCAGAAATCTAACCTCAATATCATTCTAACACAAGAAACTGGGTCTCGTTTGGAGTTCGGAGCTATGCACAATGGCTTCTGGAAGATGAAGGAACCCTAGATGGCAATTCTCCAAAATTGGGCTCAAAGAAAACCCTAGAATTATAAACTAAATATCCTATATATATAGAGGAGAGAGGGAAGTCACAGCTCGTGAGCCTGCCACGTGGTAGCCATCCATGCTGCCCAGCCCAGATCGGACGGTCAGGATTTGTCCCGGCTTGGCTCAGCTTAGTCCGAGTCCAACTCGGACTCGGCTCGACTATGGGTCGGCTCGGCTGTACCCCCACCTAGCTAGCTGTCACAACAAGCGGGCCCACCCCGTTGGCTGTGGGAGGCTGACGGATGGGCCCATGTTGGCTGACTGGACAGAAATAATTACTTTTTTAGGTTTTTAGTTTCTGAAAATAGTTTTTAATTCAGTTTTTCCTAATTAACTCAAAATAAATGCTAAAAATAATCAGAAAATTTTAGAAAATATATTTGATTATTTAGAAACTAAAATAAAAGTTTAGGATTTTTTAGTTAAGTTTGACCCAAAATAAATGCTTGAAAGTCCTAGAAAATCAGTGTTACTAGTTTTTAATTAACAAAAATTTATGAAAAAAATCTCATTAGCCCCAAATTAACCTAAAAATAACATTTAAGCTAGAATCTTAGGATATGGAGGTTACAAGTCTATCCTCCTAAGAAAAATTTTGTCCTCAAAATTTAAGGCAGAACAAATAAGAAGAAAAATTACCTCATGGTGCAAAAAGATAGGGGTAACGCTCTTGCATCTCCTCTTCCCGCTCCCAAGTGGATTCACCGGAAGAATGATGCCTCCAAGCAACGGAACCAAGAGGATTACTTGGTTACGAAGCACCTTATTTCTGCGGTCAAGGATCTCCACTGGCTACTCCGGATAATGGAGGCTGGATCCAACCTCAAGATCCGAATGATCTAATACATGGCTAGAATCTGCCACGTATTGTCTCAACTGGGATACATGGAACACGTTGTGTACTCCTTCCAATGTAGGCGGTAAGGCTAGTCGATAAGCTACTACTCCAACCTTCTCTAGAATATTGAAAGGTCCGATGAATCTTGGACTAAGCTTTTCACCTCCACCGAAACGAATTATTCCACGTGTCGGAGAGATCCTCAAGAACACTAAGTCGCCAACCTATGCCAAAATATGAACTTAAAGCATGATCTAAGAACGTAATAACTATTTAAATAAATGAATTGATACCTCAAACTCTAGCGGTCTCCTGTTGCTATCGGCCCACTGCTTCTATCTGTCCTGAGCCACCCGAAGTCTCTCTCTAATCTGCTTTACCTTCTCTGTAGCATCAACTACCATCTCTGGTCCCAAAAGTACTCTCTCTCCTATATTATCCTAAAATAATAGAGTTCGGCATCTCCTACCGTACAAAGCCTCGAAAGAAGACATCTCGATACTAGCCTGATAGCTATTGTTGTATGCAAACTCTACCAGGTGAAGATGATCCTTCCATGAGCCACCAAAATCTAGTACACATGTTCGAAGCATATCCTCGAGCGTCTGAATAGTCCTCTCTGACTGTCCATCCATCTGAGGGTGGTAAGCTGTGCTAAATTTGAGTTGGGTCCCCAAGCTAGCCTACAAACTCCTCCAAAAGTGGGACGTAAATCTACTATCCCGATCGGACACGATGCTTACTGGAACTCCATGCAGCCTGACTATCTGTCTTACATATAAATCACCAAGCTTCTCCGTGGACAATCCTACTTTGAAAGGCAAAAAGTGGGCTGATTTGGTCAGCCTGTCCACAATGACCCAAATTGCGTCCTTCCCTCCTGGAGTGCGTAGAAGTCCGAAAACAAAATCTATCGTGATATGCTCCCATTTCCACTCAGGAATTGGTAGTGGCTGTAGCAATCCTCCTGGTCTCTGCCTCTCGGCTTTGACCTGCTGGCATACTAAACATCTGGCGACAAAACATGCTACCTCTCGCTTTATTCCATACCACCACAGGTGTTCTCTCATATCCTTATACATCTTGTTAGCTCCCGGGTGTATAGAATACTGAGAAAGATGAGCCTCCTGCATGATCTCTTCACGCAGGTCCCAACTAGGCACACATAACCTAGTCCCGTACCTTAGAGAACCATCCTCTGCAATAGATAAGTCATCTATCAATCCTGCCTGTACCTGAGCTCTGAGGCTTCGCAGACCCTCATCCTAGTACTGTGTCTCTCGAATCTTCTCCATGAATCCTGATTGAATCTGCATGCCCATCATCTGCGTCTCCACTCCTGGAATAATAATCTCGATGCCCAGGCTATCCAATTCTACTAATAAGTGACGATCCATTGTCAAGTACATCGCTATTGGATATCTGCTCAATACATCGGCAACTACGTTAGCCTTCCCTGGATGGTATGGTAGTGAAATATCAAAATCCTTCATCAGTTCTAGCCACCCACGCTGCCTCATATTCAGCTCATTCTACGTAAAGACGTACTTCAAGCTCTTGTGGTCAGTGTATATTTCTACACGCTCTACGTACAGATAATGTCTCCATAGATTTAGAGCGAAGATCATCGCTGCTAGGTCTAAGTCGTGAGTGGGATAGTTTCTCTCATGTGGCCGCAACTATCTAGAAGCATATGCCACCACCTTCTTGTTCTCCTCTAGAACACATGTTTGTGGTGGAAAATGAAAGAATAAAAATGTATTCAAGATGGGGTTTACACGAAACCCGCCTTCTTTGGTTTACAAACAAACTTGTATAATTTGATCTTATACGAGGATATGGGCGTACAATTTATTTAATCTGGATAAATATTGCTATAGGTGTCTGATCTGCAATCGATCACTTTAGCCCTTGGACCACACGATGTTGAAGAAGTGCCATGGAAGACAGGTAGCAGCTTCGAAGGTTGCAGAAGAGGGTGGATGCACGATGCCAAAGTCGTCGATCCCTACTCTTTTGCCTGAGCTCCGGATTCTCTCTCTCTCTCTCTCTTGACCTCTGGTTCGATCTTTCTTTGAAGTTCGACCTTTAGATCTTTCGACCGTGGATCTGATATTGGTTTTCTTGACCAATTTTCCCACCTTCCAATTTGTCGACCTTGTTCCTCATTGATAGAGGTCTCTATTTATAGAGTTTTGGTGATAGTGACCACTCCATCGGTATAGAAACCGAGGAGTGGAAAGTACAGCACCCTTTTACATAACGGTTAAAATAACCAATGCCTGCGTATAGATGATCCTTTGAATGAGCGTGTGACGCGGGTCCAACTAAGGGACAAAACGCGTATAATCGCTACGAAGATTATGGCGTAGAAGCCACGTAGGTAGGTATCCCTCGTGTAGAAAAGGTGGGCGTAGAAGCCAATGTCTGTCACCATGGCATAGAAGCCAAGTAGGCATAGAAGCCGAAAATAGGCGTAGAAGCCGAGTGGTCGTAGAGGCCGAGTAGGCGTAGAGGCCGAGTGGGCGTAGAAGTCGAATGAGCACAGGAACTGAATGGGCATAGAAGCCGCTGTGTACCGTGCCAGAGTGCTGTGGACGTCTTAGCCGGAATTACGGCTTTTGAAGATATAATCAAATCTCTTGCATTAAATGCTGAGATTTGCCACCATCCTGTGCATTAAATACGGAGGCGTGTTTTTGAAGGTCTGCAGCCCTTCTGTGCATCAGTCGTAGAGACATGCCTCGAGAAACTATCACCGCTCTGTGCATTAGACGTAGAGACGTGCCTCGAGCAACTGTCATCGCTCTGTGCATTGGACATAGAGACGTGCCTCGAGCAACTGTCATCGCTCTGTGCATTGGACATAGAGACGTGCCTCGAGCAACTGTCATCGCTCTGTGCATTGGACGTAGAGACGTGCCTCGAGCCCCGTACGAAGTACAGCTTTTGATGTGGCAGGCGGTTTGTCTACTGCGAAGCATAAACCGCTCATGTCTGCCTGTGTAAAACAAGGCAGCGTATCCCTTTGTGCATGTAAAAGCAGTTTACGCAAAGGAGATGGCAGTAAATGACAGCCTGGCTCGCAGTGCTGTGCCATCATTATAGCCGTCGTCTGGGTAGCCGTGCAGTATCCCTTTCTCAGAAGTCCAGATGTCAGGTTCATTGCAGGATCTGACAGGTTCATTACAGGATCTGACAGGTTTACTTCAAAGAATACGAAGCGTCTCTCGTACACTTCAAAGAGGATGGGTTTCACGCCCAGGAGGCGATGAAGAACCCTGTTTACGCTGAAGCATCCTGGACGTACTGTTTTACGCGGATGGTCCTTTGAGCTTATATTTCACGCTGTGTTTAGCAAAAAAAGTTTTGTTGCACGTTTGATGGCTCTAAAGGCCTCTGTCTACGCTGCTCTGCATCAATATGCTGCGTATAGCCATCCGGCGTATTTTTTATGCTTCTATAACACACCCTAAGCCCTTCCCTGAAGCATCGTTATAAATGACAAATCATCATGTCCTCGATGGCACCGTCAAAATAGGTACTGTGGTCAATCTCTTCTTTAGCTCATTAAATGCAGCCTGACATTCTTCGGTCCTCTTGAACTGTACATCCTTCCTAGTGAGTCTAGTCAATGGCTCCGTGATCCGTAAAAAATCTTTTACAAATTTTTGGTAATATTCGGCCAATCCTAAGAAGCTTCTGATCTCTGCAACAAAACTCGGAGTGGTCCAAGACTCTACAGCAGCAATCTTCTTTGGATCCACCGATATCCCGGCTCCAGTTACCACATGCCCAAGGAACTCAACCTTATCCAGGAAGAACTCATATTTTGAGAGTTTTCCATAGAGCTTCTCCTTCCGGAGGGTCTCTAGCACAATCCTTAGATGCTTCTCGTGTTCTTCCGGTGTCTTTGAATAGAAAAGAATATCATCTATGAATATTACTACAAACTTGTCAAGGTATTGGTGGAATAACTTGTTCATCAAGTTCATGAAAACTGCCGGAGCATTAGTCAACCCAAATAGCATCACCATAAACTCATATTGGCCATATCTTGTCCGAAATACAGTTTTTGGAATATCTTCCTTCTTCACCTTCAACTGATGATAGCCAGACCTCAAATCGATCTTTGAAAATACCCTCGCTCCACTCAGTTGATCGAAAAGATAGTCTATCCTTAGTAGCGGGTATTTGTTTTTGATGGTGAGGTTGTTCAAAGTCCTGTAATCAATGCGCATTCGCACCGACCCATCTTTCTTTGGTACAAATAAGACCGGGGCTCCCCAAGGCGAGAAACTCGATCTAATAAACCCTTGTCTAGCAAATCATCCACCTGCTTTTTTAATCCTGTCAGCTCGCTGTTGTTAATCTTGTAGACTCGCTGCGATATCGGTTCTGCCCCAGGCACTAAGTCTATAGTAAATTCAAGGTCTCTGTCCGGTGGCAATCCGGGTAGCTCCTAAGGAAATACGTCTAAAAATTCTGCAATAATCGAGTATGGCAAGTTCGTCTCTACTACCATGGCTCCACAAATAATTCTATCACTCTGCTCAACTCCTCCCCTAACAAACTCGAATTTTGGCTTTCCTGGAGGGCAAAACAGTATACGTCCTCCACGACAGTCTATGCTAGCATGGTGCATACTCAACCAATCCATCCCAAGGACAATATCAAAACTTGAAAGTGACATTATGAGTAAACTAGCATCCAAATTATGGCCTCCCAAGGAAATATGATGCGCCTTACAAGTATCACTGACTAGGATAGTGCCTCCACCTGTCGTGATCTTGCACCTCTTACTCAAGGGTTTAGATATTAAACTATGCTTAAGCACAAAGGATACAGATATGAAGCTATGTGATGCACCAGAATCAAATAAGGTAATAACAGGAATATAATCAAGAAGAATAGAACATGTTATCACATCACAAGCCGGCTCAGCTTCCTCTACGGTCATGGCAAAGGCTCAGCCCCCTGGAGGTACTCCCCTTTGCTGGTGCTGAGCAAATTGCTGCTGTTGTGTAGGAAGTGGGGTTCCTCTTGGTTGCTAGGACACTGGTGGTCCACCTGGTCCTCTCTGAGCTGAGGATCCGCCTAAAGGAGGTACAGTAGGACACTCCCTCATCTAGTGCGTAGGTGATCCACAATATAAGCATATGCCTAATCTCTTCCGGCAGATCTCCCATGAATGTCCTGGCTTCTTACAATAGTTGCATAGGGGACCTTGTTGCACTGGTCTCTGTAGCTGTTGCTGCACTTGCTGAGCTGGGGCTCTAACTAGGGTACGGTACTGTTGCTGTTGTTGAAAGGTCCTTGGCTGAAATTGTGGGCGCTTTGCCTGCCCTTGACTACTACCACTTCCAACAGCATCCCTGTTCCTCTTATTCCGTAGACACATATCCACCTCCACCCTTTGAGCCTCTGCTAATATGTCAGCAAGAGTCATATGGGCCAAAGAAATATGGACCTTGACCTCCTGGTTCAAGCCCTCTCTGAATCATCTTGCTCTATCTTTCGGGCCCCTTACCATGTATTCTGTGAATTTGCTCAGCCTGCCAAATTCTGCAGCATACTCATCCACGGTCATCTTATTCTGTTCCAAGTTCTGGAATTGCTTCTCTAAAACCTCTTTGGCTACTGCAGGAAAGAATTTCCTCTTAAAGAGGTCCTTGAACTGCTCCTAAGTCATGTTTGGATCTGTAATCCTAGGCTCATTTCTGAACCAAGTACGAGCAATATCGTGAAGCTGCAAGCCTACGGCCTCAATCTTCAGGTCCTCCAAAAGTCGGAAAACTCTTAAAATCTGCTCAATATCCTCGAGCCACTCATCAGTGTAAAGGATTCCCTCTGTCCCCTTGAATGTCCGAGGTTCCATCTTCTTGAAGTCCTGGATGTTACCTACCTTCGGTTGAGCGGTCTGCTATTGTGGTTGTTGGGCAACCCTCACCATGGCTGCTAGGGCAACCCGTTGGAGTGCCAGTTACATATCCTGCTCCGGGACGACTATACCACTAAAACTATGTCACGCCCCAGTCCCAAAATACACGAGACCAGGCCACGTGGCAATAGCCAGTTGACAGATCTCCGAAGATATCCCAATTTAATGGATCCACGAAGAGTGCTACGTTGTCCTAAAATACTAACATATCCAATATCAGTCAATAACAGATAATCTAATCTCATCCACAATATAAAGAGCAAGAAGTACTATATAAACTGCTGGAAGATAAACACCAGTCTAAAATATCATAGTACAAACCAAGATGTCTGGTGGGAACAAACCCATGTCACACCCCAGTCAGAAATGCCCTATACTCCCAGTTCCTAGTTAGCATCGGCTGGCATGCTTACGTGTCCTGCTCCGGGATGACTATACCATCCAGAGCCCAGCCCGGAGCAGAAGGACCGATTTGTCGTCCTGGAGCACAGACACAGCAGAGGGCAGCGCCTTACCCACAGCAGGAGCTTTCGACTTGTTACCATTGTGGCAAGAAGGGACACGTCGTTAAAGATTGTCGAAAGAAGTTAGGATTATGCATGATATGTGGGTCCAGTCAACACCTTATCAGGGATTGCCCACAGCGTAGAGAGGTAGCACTGCAGACAGGACAGAGGCCAGCAATACCAGTCCAGAGGATATTACCCCCACCAGGAGGCCAGCGACCACCAGCACCCGAAGGATTTCAGAAAGGACCACCCTTGGCCCCATAGGAGGTACAGTTCAACCAAAATTGATAGCAGACAGGAGGATAAAGGCAAGGACAAGCCTTTGATTTAGCAGCTACTGATGAGGAAATAAAAGGGGAAGCTATCACAGGTACCATCTTAGTTACGTTATTACCTACAACTATATTGTTTGATTCTGGAGCTACACTGTCATTTATATCTAGTAGATTCATAGCAATGCATAGAGTAGCGACTTCTCCCTTACCTAAGAGTTGGAAGATTCTTACTGGAGGAGGTATCGTGCCGGTTACCAGCACTATCAGAACGTGCTCGGTAGTTGTATGTGGTAGAGAGATGAGAGCGCGATTCTTGGTATTGCCTATACCGTACTTTTATGTTGTGTTAGGCATGGACTGGTTAAGCCAGTATAACGCCGTAGTAAACTGTCGGAAGGGTAGCGTCACCTTTAGACCGCCAGATCAACCGGAGTTCGAGTACATGTGAGGGACCGTCGAACAAGGAGTAGGACAGATAGCGAAAACTTGCATGGCTATGGAGATTGCACCCTCTCCAATAGTTACAGAATTTGAGGATGTATTCCCCGAAGAACTGCCAGGCTTACCTTCAGATAGAGACGTGGAGTTCACCATCGAGCTAGTACCCGGAGCAACGCCGGTATCTTCTAATGTATACCAATTGGCGAAGAAGGAATTAGATGAGCTAAAGCTACAATTAGAGGAGTTACAGAGCAAGGGATTTATCTGTCCTAGTGTATCACCATGGGGAGCACCAGTGTTGTTCGTACCCAAGAAGGATAGAACAGTATGCATGTGCATTGATTACAGAGCCCTTAATGCTCTGACTATCAAGAACAAGTACCCCCTACCACAGATTGATGATTTATTCGACCAGTTGACAGGAGCAGTAGTGTTCACAAAGATTGACTTATGATCGGGTTATCATCAAATAAAGGTACGAAGAGACGACATTCAGAAGACAGCATTCAGGACTCGTTATGGTCACTACGAGTTCTTAGTAATGCTATTTGGCCTGACGAATGTGCCAGCTGTATTTATGAACTTGATGAACAGAGTATTCCACCAATACTTAGACCAGTTTGTGGTAGTCTTCATCGACGAAATTTTGGTGTATTCGAAGAGCCACGAAGAGCATCTGAGACTAGTGTTAGAGACTCTAAGGAGAGAGAGACTTTACGCCAAGCTGAGCAAATATGAGTTTCTCCTAGATCGTGTTGCTTTCCTTGGATACGTCATCTCAGGAGATGGAATTTCAGTAGATCCGGCAAAGATTTCATCAGTAGAGACATGGCCAACCCCTACCAATGTCTCAGAAGTGAGGAGTTTCCTAGGACTTGACGGATATTACCGAAGGTTCGTGGAAAACTTTGCGAAGATTCAGAGCCGATGACCCGCTTGACCCGTAAGGAGCAGGAGTTCACCTGGATAGAGGAGTGTCAGAAGGTATTCGATGAGCTGAAGAAGCGTCTGACTACTGCACCTATCTTGACCATACCATCTAGACCCGGAGGATTCGTGATCTATAGTGATGCGTTCGAAAAAGGATTAGGATGTGTCTTGATGCAGCATGGAAAGGTTGTAGCTTATGCTTCTAGATAGTTGAGGACACATGAGAAGAATTATCCCACCCACGACTTGGAACTTGCAGCAGTAATCTTTGCCTTGAAGCTTTGGAGGCACTATCTATATGGAGAGAGAGTGGAGATATTTACTGATCATAAGAGCCTAAAGTACGACTACACTCAGAAGGATCTTAACCAGAGGCAGAGACGATGGCTCGAGGTGATGACAGATTTCGAGATCGAGCTACAGTACCAGCCGAAAAAGGCCAACGTAGTAGCTGACACGTTGAGCAGAAGACCCATGGCATTTTTCTTGACTACCCAACAACATCTGTTGAGAGAGCTAGATCAAATGGGTATAGAGGTCGTTATGCCCGGAGTAGATGGACATTTATTGAGTTTCCAATTGTAATCGACATTAGTGGAGGGAATCAAGGCTGCTTTGCCGACAGACGCCAGATTTTAGAGGCTTAGACAGAGGACAGAGGCTGGAATGCAGACAGGACTGAGAATACATCAAGATGGGACTTTGATATGTGAAGATCGTCTATATGTTCCAAATGGAGAACTTCGTCAGGAGTTGATGGCAGAGGCACACAGTTCAACCTATTCTATTCATCCAGGAGGCACTAAGATGTAATGGGACTTGAAACAGTACTACTGGTGGCACGTAATAAAGAGGGAGATAGCACGCTTTATGACCAAGTGCCTGGTGTGTCAGCAAGTCAAGGCTGAGCATCAGAGATTTGCAGGATTGCTTCAACCACTTCCTATACTAGAGTGAAAATGGGAGCACATCACCATGGACTTTGTTACGGGCTTCCCGAGAAGTCCTAGTGGGCACAATGCAGTATGGGTAATCATGGATAGACTCACCAAGTCCGCACACTTTTTACCCTTCAGAGTTGGGCAATTGACGGAGGCCCTAGCAGATATGTACATGAGAAAGATTGTGCGCCTACATGGAGTGCCAGTTAGCATCGTGTCTGACAGGGATACGAGATTCACGTCTTACTTTTGGAGGAGTATATAAGAGAGTCTCGGTACTCACCTGAAGTTTAGCACAGCATATCACCCACAAACAGATGGCCAGTCGGAGCGCACCATTCAGACGTTAGAAGACATGTTGAGAGCCTGCATGCTTGACTTCGGAGGATCATGGGAAGACCATTTGCACCTGGTCGAGTTTTCTTACAACAACAGCTATCAGGCGAGCATCCAAATGGCTCCCTATGAAGCGTTGTATGGAAGGAAATGTCGTTCCCCAGTATGTTGGAGTGACATAGGTGAGCGACAGATTCTCGGACCAGAGTTAGTTGTTCATACAGTAGAGAATGTGACGAAGATCAAAGGACACCTACGAGCAGCACAGGACCGACATAAGCACTGGGAGAATGCACATCGATGACCCTTAGAATTTCAGGTTGGAAATCACGTATTTCTAAAGATCTCACCTACTCGAGGGACTATCAGATTCGGAGGCAGAGGGAAGCTGAGCCTGAGATACATCGGACCATTCGACGTATTGGAATGCGTCGGAGAGGTTGCTTACAAGTTAGCCTTACCGCAGACCTTGGAAGGAGTTCATGACATCTTCTATGTATCTCAGCTGAAAAGGTACATACCGGATCCGAGTCACATACTTGACCACTCAGAGGTCACAGTTGGACCAAGCTTATCATACCAAGAGGAGCCTGCTGAGATTCTGGACAGGAGTGAGAAAGTACTGCGAGGTCAGACTATTCCCTCAGTTCGCATCGCGTGGAGACATCAGCCACCACAAAAATATGTCACGCCCCAGTCCCAAAATATGTAGGACTAGGACACGTAAGCATGCCAGCCGTATGAGTATGGCAATCCAATATATGGAAACCATAACACACGTACGCTGTATATGAATAACAAAATCCATAAGTGGTATAAATCCAACACAAGTCATATAGTATAGTCTAGATCTCATCCAAAGAATCAAATATAAATAAGTTACCAGTATCTATGAAACTAGATCTCAATGAAAAGTATCTAAAGGTGACAGTTGAATGGAAACAAATCCACCACCGAAATAAAGTATATAGAATAGTCTAGATACATACACATAAGAATCTCAACTACCAATCATGGGCTCGACGAGAAGACCTTATCTCAAATGCTTATCAAGTCCGAATATGTGCTCCTGCGAATACTCATGAATAATACACCTGGAAAGGGACCAGGTCCTCAGAGGGACGTAACAAGATACATAAATGCATGCCATAAAGTATATACTGTAAAAACTCCAGGGTGACCTAACCATCTAAGTAAAATGCAACTTGAGGAGAACTTTGAGTATATAGGAAGGTGTAGGCTAGACATATGCTGACGTAATTCACCAGTCATGACAACCGGCTAGTATATGCCACACATGCCCCCTATAACACGGGCGCAGGAATACAGTAACGTCCAACATTCTATAAAGTGTGGTATCTATAATATCACCAAGTAACGTCCATCACTCTATAGAACGTGGTATCAATAATATATATATACGTCCGTATCATTCCGTCGATTGCGGTGCCAGTGTAAAGGAGTGGGGTGTCCCATATGCCTACTAGTCGTCCTCCCCGCCGAATGATCTAAGCATGTTGTATCCACAACACGCGTCAGCTACTATGCCTTGACATCATAACCCTGGCTCATAGTCTATCACTAGAACAGTAGCCCAACCTTACAACCAAACAAGGACAAGGAGTGGGCTATCGCACTACGACAGTCTATGCTCCACCTACTAATAACTGCTAAGTCCTCCAACATGCATCACTATTAGCAGTTATTCTCTATCTGTCGCATGCCTACACGTACAGGTGGCCAACCACATACGCAGGATCGTGCCCTACATGAGACTCATAATACGTGTAAGAAATATGTCAAGGCCTGGGAAGTCATACCGATAACTCCACAACTTTAGGTGGGTCTTCTAGACACTAGGTCAGACACAAGTCCTAACGTCAACGCATTCGTTGACTGCACCCGAGTCTCTCTCGGACGCACACAATTATAATAATAACATGCAGTTAAATAATACAGAATTTAAATAGTATAACAAAGGCAAGGTATACTTGCCTGGCAAGAAGGCTGCGTAGTACCCATAATCTGCTCCTGAAGTCGCACAGAACGATCCAATGGTCCTCGGGGTCAACGTGCACAGGTACGATAATCGAGGGTGACTACTGCGGGTTGTCTGGCAAGAGTGTCGGTCCATGATAAACACGATAATGGGGTTTATGATGATGGTTGAAGTTTCCAAGGGCGATGGTTAAGGGTGACAGTATTTAATGACGATGATGACGACAATGATAAGATAATAATGATGACCATGCTGAGACGATTGATAGGAAGGATGATAATATTGATGATCATGATGATAGGGATGATGACAATGGCTGCGATGATGGTGACGATGATTGGAGGATGAGATATTGATAATTGAAATGGTATGTTAAGGAGATGATGATGGCGAGGAGGTGTTAATGAGGTATTGACGGTGATATGTTGATAATATAGGTGGTGGTGTCTGGACTCCAGCCAGGGGTCCATCCATGGAGGAGGAGCTCAAGCCAGGGGAGTCCGGCCAGTGGAGAGGAGTCCGGTCAGAAGGAGGAGGAGGGCAGGGAGCAGGAGGAGGTCAGGGTGGTGGTGCTGGTACAGTGGTGGTCGCATTGGGGGGTGCTGCTCCGGCCATGGGGAGGCTGAGCAGGGCGGAGGAGGTGGAGATAGTGGCTCGAGGGGAGGAGATGGTGGTCACGGAGAGTCAAGGACGGCGGAGCATAGCGGCTCGGGTCGCTCGTGCAGGCGGATGCACGACGGGGGGGTTCAGTCGAGAGGGGGAATAGAGGGGGAGGCTGCTGTGTCGAGCCGGTTGACCAGGCGGAGGAGCTCCGGTCAGAACGGGGCAGGAGAAAGGTTATGGAGAAGACGACAATGGTGGTGAAGATGGTGCTGCTCTGGGTGGCAGTGGTTCATCGTCGGGGAAACTGACCGGAGGGAGTGGTCGAGAATGGCAGCAAGTCTAGCCGGTCAGGTCGTACCCCCGGCGGTCTCCGGTGTTGTTCAGGAGGCTGCGGGCAGAGGGCAGCGACGCGGAGGAAGAAGAGAGGGACAGCGAGGCGAGAGTGAGCGCGGCGGTCGGGGTTCACCGGAGGGAGGTACAGCGTTCAGGTGGAGGAATGGTGCAAGGTCAGATCAGGCGGAGGGGTCGAGCCAGGGTCATCGTTCAGGTGACGGCTATCGTTGAGGTGAAGTTACTCGACGCTGCAGGAGTTCAGTAGCGGGTCGAGGCTCCGGTCAGGGAGGTCCGATGAGGTTAAGTCGAAAAGGGAGGAAGGAGTAGGAGTTCGACAAGGGAGAGGGGGCTTGGTGTGGCGAGGTTCAGCGGGGTCTTCGGCGGTCGACCGGGGAGGAAGACAGGCGTAGGGGAGAGGAGATCGGCTCACTGAACTTCGGCGAGGCTGACCGAGCTCTAGCGCAGGGAAGGGGACGATGAACAGGAGCTCGGGGGAGGTCGATTGTGTATTAGCATAGGGTTAGGGATGGGTTTGGGATTTGGAAGAATTAATAAAGAAAGGAAAGAAAAGGGGTTGTACTTATATACATATGGGATGTTTAGGTTTGGTGGGTTAACCTAGGTCTAGGGCTTTGTCAACACTCCTTGGGATTGGGCCTTGGGCTCCCATGGGGATGTTGGGGACGTCTATAAATTATATTTGCATTAATTAAATGCAAGGGTAAATTTAATATACGGGGCGATGTGTGCGCGTTGCACATCCCAAAAATTACGAAAAAATTAACGTGAATGGAAAATTGGGTTTCTTCACGTATTGTCCAATGGTGGGGACACCTTAATGCATTTTTGCATAAAATCCTCCAACAATAGGAAAAATTGCACAAGGATGGAATTTGGATTTAATTGATTAAATTGAATGCGCACGATGTTCTGAAATTAATTAGAAGTACAGAGAAATAAACAAAGGGTCTGGGACGTAGAGGATACAGGATAGAATATTAATAAAGTTCAGGTCGCACAAAATGGTCAAGATTGGATTCCCGATTTCTATTGGGACGCACATGGGTACAAAGATGTGATTTATTTAGAATTAAGAAATAACGTCCGCGATGTTTATTGTACGACTAAAATGTAGCACCAGAGAGCATGATTATAAGTTACACAAAGATCAGAAAGGTAGGCAGGCACGTCTTGGACAATGTTATGAAATTTGCAGATAGGCAATGGCTAGCGGAGTGCTCCAATTAATGAAGCAACGCTAAGTGCGCTACTTGTCATAAACAATACAAAAATTAAATAAACTCTGAGTCCTATTTCTATTTGGATTCATACTAGCCCTAGTTTCTCTATTTATGCCAAGTAAACCCTATTTTGGGTGAGGGGGTTTACAACCTACCCAACTTAAAATAATTTCGTGCTTGAAATTAAAATAAGGCATAGTCTGTTATCCCTTTTCATACATAGGGCAAGTTGATCGCAACATCTTTGCGATAACTAAAATTCTAATCAATCCTTTGTAACCACTTCAAAATTTAGATGGTCACTGTTCTAATCAAACTTCAGCCTATCGTACTTCCTCATCATCATCCAGTTTAAATTTTAATCCATAGAACATCTTCGCATATCAAATTTTATATCGCGATCTTCAAAAATCTCTTTTAGAAATGATTCTAATCAATTTTTTCTCCTATTTTTTAACTTATGAACTTTTGTACTCTTCCAATTTAAATTCAATTTATATCCTCAATAGTTCAAATAGGTAATCCTGCAATCAAATTTTTTTTTTAATTTAATCCTTAAATTTGAAATTTAATCCGTCCGTGTCCATGTTTAGAGTTCTCTTTATTTTCCTCGAGGTTTAAATCGTTGATTCATCCTTCAATATTAAAATTTTAAATCATATGCTCACGTATCGGTATTTGGTTTGCCATATCCAGGTTTTTAAAAATTCATCAATCCTTTATCATACTAATTATCCTTCTAGAATTCTCAATTTTATAATGACTTGAACCTCTACATCCATTTTTTTTCTCGATTACAAACTAAGAGAAGTTTCTCTTGAGTTGACAATGTTACTTCTACCCAACTTAGGATCTACCCCTCTATCACATCGGCTCTTACATTTCAGAAATCCCATTCCTCAATTTTACTTAATCCTGTTACTCAATCCTCAAAAGTTTTAACACCAAATATATTATATGTGATATGCCCTTGGTTACAAATTAATCATCAAATAATGTAATTAGCCTATAGGGTACATCTAATACTATCCGTGTATCAACTTATGCTAAGCACGAGGTCTCGTCTTTCCGAAATAAGGGAAGGCAAAAAACAATAATAAAGAGTCCAAGGGTGAGGTAATAGATTAGGAGTATGGGGATCAAGGCGTTTAAAGAATTCAATGGGAATTGTCAAGGCAGTTGTGGATTGAAATTCTATTTTGGGTAATTCCTATTCACATGCTCGCACGGGTAGAGTTATGTAACGGGTACGATATTCTCAGACATATCTAAAGGGCAAGCACATTCGTCTACTAACCACTATATATCTCAATCCACGTAAAATAGTTATGCGAAGGACGAACCAAGCACACTATGGTTGATTAGACCATAGTACACTGATTCTGAATTGTATTAGTGTACGTGTCCAATAATACATATGTCATGAACAAGCTTGATAAAAGACTGAGCTTACAAAACTAGGTTATAACAGCAGCATAAGTCTAGGTAGTACAAAAATCTAAGTACGCTAGATTATGATGAAGGGAGGTACATAAATAATTTAAGTTCACAAAACCAAACAAGATACAAAATTAAGATTCTACAATCTCTACAGTTATCATACTCACTCCTTATCTAAGTCGCTAGTCGACCCAATAGTGGTTTGGGCCTATAATTTCTATAATTTGAATAAACACTATCTCCTTATGTAAGTCTAAAGTTGTGTCATCCTATTATACTTCATCAATGGGTCAATAGGGCTATGTGATACTGTCGTGAGGCATACTACTCAACTTAAAAATAATAGACTAATATTGTGACTGTCTTGAGGGGTCCTACAAATTAATAAAGTTCCTATAAATAAGGTACAAATTCTTATTGGGCTATACGAAGAACGGATCTTAGTACTTATTTGGGTCTCCTATGGTATCATGTAGTTCATGGTCATCTTAAATCTTAATCATATAGCTCATAGAATATAGGTGTCAAAAGTACGAATAGAAGCGTTACTGACCTTTAAGAGAAAAAGGGAAATATAACTCGTATCGAGTTACGGATACAAATTACGCGATTCCAAACTATGAATAATCATATCATAATCTAAGGGAACAATTCAAACTATCAAATTCTAACTACCACGCACAAAATTCAAAGTTCAAGTTACCAAACTATAACCCTAGCAAACTATATATCCTAACATAGAATAAGATCACTTGGCTTATAATCAGAGGAGTCGAGTGGCACGAGTTCAAGGACGAAGGAGGAAAAGCACAGTTTAAATCGTTGCACAATTGGTGAACGTTAAGGTTGCAGGGGACAAGATATAAAATTACAATAGAGGGACTCAAGATAATATCATGATTTTCTAAGTGGAAGGTGGCGAGCAATTCTTTGTGTTTAGGGTAGGATCTCAAGGGAAATATCATACTCGTTGCTTTGGGCTTCCTGAGGTACTTTCTGCTAATATCACGACAAGAATCTATGTCCTAACACTATCTCACTATGCACATTAGGTTCAGTCCTTACATCCGATCTCAGATTTCTATTGGTTCCTCAATACTAGGGTCAAACATTAGGTTCAAATCTCTAACTAGCTCTTGTAGTGCCTATACTACACTTAAGTCATTCTTAATTACGTCAAGGAATAAAGGTAAGCCATTCTTTATATAAGGATGCTAGGGTTTACTTAATTATTCTAAACTTAGTGACGGGTCAGAATTCTAGTTACTCTTAATAGTAAGGTTACCCTACTTATTATCTAACAACAGGGACTTCTATATTCTAGGAGAAGGCTATACTCAAGGAACTAATGGGAAGGCACATGAATCAAGCAGGATGCATTCGTTCAAATAGAATGTATTGGAAAGAAGATGAGTCATAGTCAGATGTCGATGAGATCCTATACTCTAATCATATTTGCAGGCTTGCTCGGTACAGTAACATAACCGAGACAATATGCTCTGACCTGCATGGGCCACCACAAAAATATGTCATGCCCCAGTCCCAAAATACGTAGGACTAGGACACATAAGCATGCCAGCCGTATGAGTATGGCAATCCAATATATGGAAACCATAACACACGTACGCTGTATATGAATAACAAAATCCATAAGTGGTATAAATCCAACACAAGTCACACGGTATAATCTAGATCTCATCTAAAGAATCAAATATAAATAAGTTACCAGTATCTATGAAACTAGATCTCAATGAAAAGTATCTAAAGGTGACAGTCAGATAGAAACAAATCTACTACTGAACTAAAGTATATAGAATAGTCTAGATACATACACATAAGAATCTCAACTACCAATCATGGGCTCGACGAGAAGACCTCATCTCAAATGCGTATCAAGTTCGAATCTGTGCTCCTGCGAATACTCATGAACAATACACCTAGAAAGGGACCAGGTCCTCAGAGGGACATAACAAGATACATAAAAGTATGCCATAAAGTAAATACTATAAAAACTCCAAGATGACCTAACCATCTAAGTGAAATACAACTTGAGGACAACTTTGAGTATATGGGAAGGTGTAGGCTAGACATATGCTGACGTAATTCACCAATCGTGACAACCGGCTAGTATATGCCACACATGTCCCCTATAACACAGGCGCAGGAATACAGTAACGTCCAACGTTCTATAGAGTGTGGTATCTGTAATATCACCAAGTAACGTCCATCACTCTACAGAACGTGGTATCAGTAATATATATATACGTCCGTATTATTCCGTCGAGTGTGGTGCCAGTGTAAAGGAGTGGGGTGTCCCATATGCCTACTAGTCGTCCTCCCCGCCCAATGATCTAAGCATATTGTATCCACAATACGCGTCAGCTACTACGTCTCGATGTCGTAACCCTGGCTTATAGTCTATCACTAGAACAGTAGCCCAACCTTACAACCAAACAAGGACAAGGATTGGGCCATCGTACCACGAAAGTCTATGCTCCACCTAGTAATAACTGTTAAGTCCTCTAACATGCATCACTATTAGCAGTTATTCCCTATCCGTCATACGCCTACACGTACAGGTGGCCAACCACATATGCAGGACCGTGCCCTACATGAGACTCACAATACGTGTAAGAAATATATCAAGGCCTGGGAAGTCATACCGATAACTCCACAACTTTAGGTGGGTCTTCTAGACACTAGGTCAAACACAAGTCCTAATGTCAACGCATTCGTTGACTGCACCCGAGTCTCTCTCGGACGCACACAATTATAATAATAATATGCAGTTAAATAATGCAGAATTTAAACAGTATAACAAAGGCAAGGTATACTTGCCTGGCAAGAAGGCTGCGTAGTACCCATAATCTGCTCCTAAAATCACGCAGAACGATCCAATGGTCCTCGGGGTCAACGTGCACAGGTACGGTAATTGAGGGTGACTGCTACAGGTTGTCTGGCAAGAGTGTCGGTCCATGATAAACACGATGACGGGGTTTATGATGATGGTTGAAGTTTCCAAGGGCGATGGTTAAGGGTGACAGTGTTTAATGACGATGATAACAATAATGATGAGATAATGATGATGACCATGCTGAGACGATTGATAGGAAGGATGATAATGTTGATGATCATGATGCTGGGGATGATGACAATGGCTGCGATGATGGTGACGATGATTGGAGGATAAGATATTGATAATTGAAATGGTGTGTTAAGGAGATGATGATGGCGAGGAGGTGTTAATGAGGTATTGATAGTGATGTATTGATGCTGTAGGTGGTGGTGTCTGGACTCCGGCCAGGGGTCCAGCCATGGAGGAGGAGCTCAAGCCAGGGGAGTCCGGCCAGTGGGGGTGGAGTTCGGTCAGAAGGAGGAGGAGGGCAGGGAGCAGGAGGAGGTCAGGGTGGTGGTGCTGGTGCAGTGGTGGTCGTATTGGGGGGTGCTGCTCTGGCCATGGGGAGGCTGAGCAGGGCGGAGGAGGTGGAGACAGTGGCTCGAGGGGACGAGATGATGGTCACGGAGATTTGAGGACGGCAGAGCACAGCGGCTCGGGTCGCTCGTACAGGCGGATGCACGGTGGGGGGGTTCAGTCGAGAGGGGGAATTGAGGGGGAGGCTGTTGTGTCGAGCCGGTTGACCAGGCGGGAGGTGCAGCATTCAGGCGGAGGAATGGTACACGGTCAGATCAGGCGGAGGGGTCGAGCCAGGGTCGTCGTTCAGGCGACGGCTATCGTCGAGGTGAAGTTACTCGGCGCTGCGGGAGTTCAGCAGCAGGTCGAGGCTCCGGTCAGGGAGGTCCGGCGAGGTTGAGTCGAGAAGGGAGGAATGAGTAGGAGTTCGACGAGGGAGAGGAGGCTCGGTATGGCGAGGTTCAGCGGGTTCTTTTACGGTCGGCCGGGGAGGAAGGCAGGCGTAGGGGAGAGGAGATCGGCTCGCCGGACTCCGGCGAGGCTGACTGGGCTCCAGCGCAGGGAAGAGGACGATGAATAGGAGCTCGGGGGAGGTCGGCTGTGTATTAGCATAGGGTTAGGGATGGGTTTGGGATTTGGAAGAATTAATAAAGGAAAGAAAAGGGGTTATACTTATATACATGTGGGATGTTTAGGTTTGGCGGGTTGACCTAGGTCTAGGGCTTGGTCAACACTCCTTGGGATTGGGCCTTGGGCTCCCATGGGGATGTTGGGGACGTCTATAAATTATATTTGCATTAACTAAATGCAAGGGTAAATTTAATATACGGGGCGATGTGTGCGCGTTGCACACCCTGAAAATTACAAAAAAATTCACGTGAAGGGAAAATTGGGTTTCTTTACGTATTGTCCAATGGTGGGGACACCTTAATACATTTTTGCATAAAAGCCCCCAATAATAGGAAAAATTGCACAAGGATAGAATTTGGATTTAATTGATTAAATCGAATGCCAGATGTTCTGAAATTAATTAGAAGTACAGGGAAATAAAAATAGGCAGAACAAAGGGTCTGAGACGTAGAGGATTAGGGTAGAATAATAATAAAGTTCAGGTCGCACAAAACGGTCAAGATTGGGTTCCCGATTTTGATTGGGACGCACATGGGTACAAAGATGTAATTTATTTAGAATTAAGAAATAACGTCCGCGACGTTTATTGTGTGACTAAAATGTAGCACCAGAGAGCATGATTATAAGTTACACAAAGATCAGAAAGCTAGGCGGGCACGTTGTCACGCCCCAGTCCCAAAAATCGTGGGACTAGACATGTGGCAATGCCCAGCAGCACGTACCGATGGACAAACCCAATTTAATGGATCTATCAGGGCATACTTAAGCTGTAAAATCAAGTCTACAACAACATGGCACAACTAATCTCATCCACACAAGATAAAATATGATCCACAAAATATAAGGAATGTAAATCATCAACCTGTCTCAACAAAGTGCTTCGGGGAACAACCAGATAAATATCTGATACAATGGTTCAACAGACCAAATTTTAAATGACAGAATAAAGTAAATACTGAGCATGGAACATAGATGCTCAGGAAAAGTCTTCAGCTAACACCTCGTCCTTGGGTGTCGGTACAGCTCCTGTATTTGCTTCTTCTGCTCCGGTCCCGTATACCTCGGGATAGATCTCGTCTGCAAACCCTGGGGACATAATCCATTCCAGGTCCTCAAGGGACATAACAAGGTACAGATAACACAAGCCAAAATAAATGCAGTACAGCAAATAATGAATAAGAATAGGGTAAGTATGTAACCATCTAAGTGAAATACAAGATGAGAGCATCACGAGTACTCAGGCTGAGCCACTACAAGCTCTGTGTCGGTGAGCCGGTAGCGGTAATAATCGGTAATGTGTCTAGCTCTGCTACGAGAGTCTACGACCTCACAATAGTAGTAGATATATATATAAAACAGCATGTAGCCTGTGTGTCTCTCCCCACCCAATGTAACCACGCATATCATGACCATAACGTCTCATGTCCATGTCAAGCGGGATCATAGCTAATGCAACAAGTCATAAGGTATCTAAGAATATAGTATCTCTGTCAATTCCTGTATCCTATATAGAATTACCATGAATATCTCAGGAAGATCCTGTCTCATGAATGGTGTCAAGTGTCCTGGGTCATAGTGTACTCGGTAAGACAAGTACGAGAATATAAAGTGTCACGAATGTCCATCTCTAGATGACAATACACAACGCCGCGTACGGTCTTGGCACCCGAATATTAATCGGATGCTAAGTAAGTCACACGGTCCTAGGTTAAGCATGCACATCAATATAAATGAAGCAAGAAAAATATGTAACAATACTGCAGAGTTTGGAAAGGTACACTTGCCTGGGGTTTGAATACCAACAGCTGTCCCTGTATCAGTGGGTCCTGCAGGTACTCCTCCAAAAGCTATAACAAACATCACCAACAGTCTCAAAAAATATCAAATAGCTAGAAATGCCTGTCCTTAAGTCCAATTTGGACACAAGGGCAAAAATGATATTTTCGGGTCAAAGCGGGGTCCACATGTGGGCCACTTTGCACCGAAAAGCGTGTCAGGGTCAAAGGTCTCCAAACTCCTCAAACTCAGTGTTAACAAGTCAGGAACGATGATACGAACCCATTGAACTTCCAGAATTGGATTTCGATGAGCCGATCACAAAATCGCCCGTCAAGTGGAGCCGGTGGGGCCCACGGTACACGATTTTGTCAACGTTCTCAGAATTGAACCAAACTTGGGTCACAGGACCAGCGTATTGCTACAAGTCCGATGGCATAAATTTTGTCTCGATCTGACTTGTGTACACAAAGTTATAATGTGTTCCAGAAAGGACGAATATGGGGCGTTCTCGACGGATACGCGTTGATTTCGGTGTGCACGCACATCCAAATCAACTTCTGCAAAATCTCGCACGTCCGTATCAATGTTGCGCACATTTTAATAAAGATCGCGTGTGACCAAGTTGTCCCGTTTGGCGGGACGCACTCAGTTCCGGGGTGAAATAGGGCGTTGTTTTTCCTGTTTTTGGATCGCAGTTTGTGATCACCACAGGACGCGATGCACCGAGCGGGTTGCACGGGCACCGAGAGGGTTGCACAGTCTACGCGTTGCAATAGACGGAATCGAAAATGGAGTTACGAGGTGAGAGGAAACGTTACCTGAACTGAGCTCCGAGAAGTCTGAATTCTCGTGTCCTGCTCGTGTCCCGGTCGTCTATTTCGTGTCCTGCGTCCTGTGTCCGATGTCTTTTGTGGGATCCTGCTGCTCGCGTCCAGGTCGAGGGTTGCATGTCCACCGCTAGGGCTGCATCGACCGGCGGAGAGGAGCTCGCGGCGGCAGCAGCGAGGGTCGGGGCTGCGTGTGGTGGTCGAACGGCTGCTCGGGCGACTAGGGCGGAGATGGGCGGCGGATATGTCGGGGCTTTGGGGCTGCGGGCGGTGGTCGAGCGGCTGAGTGGAGGGTGGACGATGAGGCGAGCAGGTGCTCGGGTCATGGCGGAGGAGGCCGAGGTCGGGCGGCCTGACGGCGAATCGAGGGGATGAGGGGGAAGTCGGGATGCTGGGGACGACGGCTGCGCCGGGGTGTCCGTAGGGCGACGGCGAGATGAGAGGGGGAGAGAGGTCTGGCGGCGGGGTTGACACAGAAGTCGAGGGGGGGTTTTATACGGCGCCGCCGGGTCGGAACAGTATTTCCGACCCGATTAAAATTAGGGTTTCTGTGGGTTTGGGTCCGGGTCGGGTTTGACTCAGATCCGACCCGACCCGACCCGCTATGCTGGGTTTGGCCTGGTTCGGTTCAGTCTGGTTTGGTTCAGTCTGGTTTGGTTCTGTTTATATATCCAATAGTATTTAGGGCTTTAAACGCGTTTCCGGAGTCCAATAAATTTACCGAAAATTATCCTATGTCCGGTTTTTTATTTTACACCATAAAATATTATTTTCATAATATTTTAACACTAATTAACAGTGTTTAAAAATCTTTTAATCACAATTAGCTTGGTTCTTCATCCAAAAAATATTAAAAAGTTGGAGAAAATTTATATTAAAATATTCTGAAAAATCAGGGTGTTTACAATCTACCCCCCTTAAGAGGATTGCGTCATCGCAATCAAAGAATAACTACTCGCAATCAAAGAATAACTCCTAAAGGAAGAACTATGGAAATTACAAGAATGTTTAGGTTGTAATTGCATCCGCGAATAAGTGAGGATAACGCTGGCGCATACTATCCTCTCGTTCCCAAGTCGATTCGCCAGGAGAATGGTGTTTCCAAACTACACAAACCAGTCTGATTGTCTGTCCTCGCAATGTCTTCTCACTGATGTCGAGTATGCCAACTGGTTGTTCTTCATATCTCAAGCTAGGGCCCACTACGATCTCTGAATGATCGACTACGTGACTTGGGTTGGTCACGTACCTTCTCAGTTGTGAGACATGGAATACGTCATGCACTCCCTCTAAGGATGGAGGTAATGCAAGATGATAAGCCACCTCACCAATGCGCTCTAGAATATCAAATGGCCCAATATACCTTGGGCTCACCTTGCCTCTGCTCCCAAATTTAATGGTACCTCGAGTGGACAAAATTCTCAAGAATACGTGCTCTCCTTCTTTGAACTCTAGGGGACGCCTATGCGTATCAGCCCAATGCTTCTGTCTATCCTGAGCTGCTCGAAGATGATTCTGAATTTGTTTTACCTTCTCCACTGTCTGCATTACCAATTCTGGACCCAGTATTTGACGTTCACCAACGTCACTCCAACATACTGGCGATCTGCACTTTCTACCGTACAATGCCTCGAATGGTGCCATCTGAATGCTGGCCTGATAACTGTTGTTGTAGGAGAACTCCACCAAGTATAAATGGTCTTCCTAAGATCCTCCAAAGTCTAGCATACACGATCGCAACATATCCTCCAAGATCTGAATCGTGCACTTCGATTGACCATCTGTCTGTGGGTGGTAAGCTGTGCTGAATTTGAGTCTGGTGCCCAGACTCTCTTGCATGCTTCGCCAGAAATGAGATGTAAATCTCGAATCTCGATCCGATATGATACTAACCGGCACTCCATGTAATCTGACAATTTGTCGCATATACATATCGGCTAGTACCTCTGTGGACTGTCCAACTCTAAATGGCAAGAAGTGTGCCGATTTAGTAAGTCGATCCACGATAACCCATACTCATCTCTTCCGCTGGGGCTCCTTGGAAATCCTGTGATAAAATCTATCGTGATATGTTTCCACTTCCATTCTGGTATAGGAAGCGGCTGTAACATGCCTGCAGTCCTCTGATGCTCGGCCTTTACTTGCTGACAGACTAAATATTTAGCCACAAATCTTGCAATCTCCCTTTTCATTCCATGCCACCAATAATACTGTCTCAAGTCTCGGTACATCTTGGTTCCTTCTGGGTGAACAGAGTACATAGAGCTATGTACTTCAGTCATTAACTCATGTCTCAATTTTCCATTTAGAACATACAGGTGATTCCCAAACCGTAAAGTTTCGTCTTCATGTATGCGAAGTCCTGTCTGCATGCCGGCTTCTGTCCTCTCTTTGAGTCTTCGGAATCTAGCATCGGTGGGCAATGCCTCTTTAATTCTTTCCATAAGTGACGACTTAACTTCAAGATTAGCTAGCAAGCCACTCTGTCCTGGTAAAACAACCTCTATCTGAAGCTCCTGTAGATCTCTCAATAACTCAGGCTGCATCGTCAAGAAATAAGCTGTAGGCTTCCTGCTGAGTGTGTCTGCTACGACATTCGCCTTTCCCGGGTTATACTGCAGATCTATATCAAAGTCTACCATCAATTCCAGCCAGCGTCTCTGTCTCATGTTGAGCTCCTTCTGAGTATATACATACTTCAGACTCTTGTGATCATTGAAGATTTCTACCTTCTCCCCATAAAGGTAGTGCCTCCAAATCTTCAATGCAAATATAACTGCTGCTAACTCCAGATCGTGAGTTGGGTAGTTCTTCTCGTGGACCTTCAATCGTCTCGATGCATAAGCAATAACTTTGCCATATTGCATTAAAACACATCCTAGTCCACTACCTGATGCATTACTGTAAACAACAAAATCTTCTGACCCTGAAGGAAGAGTCAAGACAGGTGTTGTTGTTAATCTTCTCTTCAATTCTTCAAAAGCCTTCTGGCAGTCTTCTGTCCATATAAACTCCTGGTCTTTACGTGTCAACTTCGTCATCGGCTCCGCGATCCTCGAGAAATTTTCTACAAACCTCCGTAATATCCCGTAAGTCCGAGAAAACTTCTCACCTCTGCAACGGATGTAGGGTAGGCCAAGTCTCTATTGTCGCAACTTTCTCTGGATCAACTGAAAGTCCTTCTCCTGATATGATATGTCCCAAGAAAGGCACTTTATCCATACAAAACTCACACTTACTGAGTTTGGCATATAACTTCTCTTGCCTCAAGGTCTCTAACACGATTCTGAGATGCTCCTCGTGCTCTTCATGGCTCTTGGAATATATTAGAATGTCATCAATGAACACAACCACAAATTTATCCAAGAACTGATGAAAGACTCTGTTCATCAAACTCATAAACACTGTTGGCGCGTTGGTTAAACCAAACGGTATTACCAAGAACTCATAATGTCCATACTTGGTCCTGAAAGCTATCTTTGATATGTCTTCCTTCCTTACTTTGATCTGATGATAGCCGGATCTAAGGTCAATCTTCGAGAATACCCTAGCACCACTCAATTGATCGATTAGATCATCAATGCGTGGTAAGGGATACATGTTCTTGATGGTCACAACATTTAGTGCCCTGTAGTCAATGCACAACTGTACTGTTCTATCTTTCTTTGGCACAAATAATATGGGTGCTCCCCAAGGTAAAACACTGGGCCGAATAAAACCCTTCTCCAGAAGATCATCAACATGTTCCTTCAACTCCACTAACTCCTTAGGTGCTAGCCGATATACTGATGAAGTGATAGGCTCTGCTCCTGGAGTTAAGTCTATTGTGAATTCTATTTTCCGATCAGGTGGTAAACCTGGAAGATCATCAGGAAATACATCCACAAATTCTGATATGACTCTTGGGTAACCTGTCTCCCCTTCTACAGATAGTACCCTAAGAGTAGGCTGAACTCCTTGCTCTACTGCTCCTCAAAGAAACTCAAATTCTGGATGTCCAGACGGTCTAAATATAACCCGTCCAAGTCGGCAATCAAGAGTCGCATGTTACTAACTTAACCAGTCCATACCAAGTACAACATCATAATCCGGCATAGAAAAGATTAGAAATTGAGCTCGCATATCTCTTCCACAGACTACTACAGAACATGATCTACAGACATCACTAACTAGGATAATTCCACCTTCCATAAGAATTCTCTTTATCTTCGGAAGGGGTGCGGTAGCTACTCTATGGGTGGCTACAAAGCTGGCTGCTATAAATGAATGTGATACTCCAGAATCAAATAAAGCTACAGCTGGTAATGAAGCTACAAAATAGTACCTGCAATAACTTCGCCTGCAGTAGCTTCCTCCTCAACAGCCATTATGAATGCCTGCCTTGTCCCTGGGCTGGACCTCTCTGCTGCTGAGCCTGCTGAAATAGGGCTACCTGTGGTGCCAGTGGGGGTCTCTGCTGATTTCCTTCTGGGGATGGTGGTTTGACTCCTCCAACTCCTTTCTGCTGTGCTCCTACTGCTGGATAAGCTGGTCGTGGTGCAGGTAAAGCTAGTCTCGGTGCTCCGTCTCTGCGTTCAGAACAGTCCCTAGATAGATGCTGGTTGGATTCGCAGCTCAGACATAGTCCCAACTTACGCCTGCATTCTCTCTCAATGTGTCCTACCTTTCCGCAGTAGTGACAAGTAGGAAGAGATATGGCCCTGTGTGCTGCTCTATCTGGCATACTCCTCTGGGATCGTTTTACAGAATCCCCATGTGCTGTCCTGGATGGTGCTGATGTGATTGGCCTCTTCAGATTTGACTCCCTTCTAGCGACGTGCTCCATGCGTCGTGCTGCTGCAAGGACGTCGGTATACGATGTAGGTGCGACCGATCCAATCAACCTCTGGAGTTCAAACTTCAGTCCGTCAAAGAACTTCTCAGCTTTCTCTTCCTCTGTCAAAATCAAGGTTGGGGTGAAGCAACTTAGGTGAATAAATTCTGCGTTGTATTCTTCCACTGTCATATTGCCTTGGATAAGGCGGTTGAACTTGTCTCTGAGCTCTGACCGTGCAACTGCAGGAATATACATCTCTCGAAAAAGTCT
Source organism: Iris macrosiphon (assembly GCA_036927795.1). NCBI lineage: Eukaryota > Viridiplantae > Streptophyta > Magnoliopsida > Asparagales > Iridaceae > Iris > Iris macrosiphon. The sequence continues at coordinate 98,731,032 of JAYESA010000005.1, read as the reverse complement.
GGAGAACTCTTCCCAAGTGACTCGGTCCTGTCCGAGCCTCCTCTCTTCTGCTAACCACCAATGATGTGCATTTTCAGTCAACTGCATTCTGACTGCAGTCATCCACTTCTTTCTCGGAAGTTTAGCTGCTTCCAACTGGTGATGTATGTTCGTGAGCCATTTATGAACTTCTGTTGGCCCCTCTTTACCAGAGAATGTACGAGGCTTGAGCTGATGAAAATCGGTGATAGATCCCATCGCCGATCGCCTCGCTGGTGGATTTGCCTGCTCCAATGCGGATACCAGGCTGGTTCTCAGATACTCTGCCTCCTGGCGATGGGCCTCTTGCTGAATCTGCTGCTGGGCTTGCATCATGGCATACATCATTTGAAACATCTATTGCCCGTCCATGGCTTGTCATGGCGGGAAGACTGGCATCTGTGGAGTGAACTATGGTGGAGGTAGGATGTTATCTCGCCGGAACCTTGGATTAGGCTGACCGGTTTGATTGCTCTGCGATATTTGTCCTCCATTTCCTGGTGTCACTCCGTCTATATAAGTAACCACAGCTTCGTGTGGCGTATCCAAGGAAATCTTATCTCTATTTCTGGGATCCATTACTCTGCAACCAAAAGATAAACTGTAAGAACGCTCAGAGGAATCAACACAGGATGCAAATCAATTAACAATTTCGAGTTCGATATAGAGTTCAAAAATGGTTCAAATAATGGATGAGATCCTATAACTTATCCTATCCTTAGGGCAGGCTTGCTCAGTCCCTAAGTTAAAACTGAACAATTTTGTCGAAGACCTGCATGGGCCACCACAAAAACCATGTCACGCCCAGTCCCAAAATACCGTGGGACTAGACACGTGGCAATGGCCAACAGCATGCACCGATGGACAAACCCAATTTAATGGATCCATCAGGGCATACTTAAGCTGTAAAATCAAGTCTACGACAACATGGCACAACTAATCTCATCCACACAAGATAAAATATGATCCACAGAATATAAGGAATATAAATCATCAATCTGTCTCAACAAAGTGATTCGGGGAACAACCCGATAAATATCTGATACAATGGTTCAATAGACCAAATTATAAATGACAGAATAAAGTAAATACTGAGCATGGAACATAGATGCTCAGGAAAAGTCTTCAGCTAACACCTCGTCCTCGGGTGTCGGTACAGCTCATGTATCTGCTTTTGCTCCGGTCCCGTATACCTCGGGATAGATCTCGTCTGCAAACCCTAGGGACATAATCCATTCCAGGTCCTCAGGGGACATAACAAGGTACAGATAACACAAGCCAAAATAAATACAGTGCAGCAGATAATGAATAAGAATAGGGTAAGTATGTAACCATCTAAGTGAAATGCAAGATAAGAGCAACACGAGTACTCAGGCTGAGCCACTACAAGCTCTGTGTCGGGGAGCCGGTAGCGGTAATAACCGGTAATGTGTCTAGCTCTGCTACGAGAGTCTACGACCTCATAATAGTAGTAGATATATATATATATATATATGAAACAGCCTGTAGCCTGTGTGTCTCTCCCCAACCAATGTAACCACGCATATCATGACCATAACGTCTCATGTCCATGTCAAGCGGGATCAAGCTAATGCAACAAGTCATAAGGTATCTAAGAATATAGTATCTCTGTCAATTCCTGTATCTTATACAAAATCACCATGAATATCTCAGGAAGATCCTGTCTCATGAATGGTGTCAAGTATCCTGGGTCATAGTGTACTCGGTAAGACAAGTACGAGAATATAAAGTGTCACGAATGTCCATCTCTAGATGATAATACACAACATCGCGTACGGTGTTGGCACCCGACTATTAATCGGAGGCTAAGTAAGTCACACGGTCCTAGGTTAAGCATGCACATCAATATAAATAAAACAAGGAAAATATGTAACAATACTACAGAGTTTGGCAAGGTACACTTGCCTGGGGTTTGAATACCAACAGCTGTCCCTGTATCAGTGGGTCCTGCAGGTACTCCTCCAAAAGCTGTAACAAACATCACCAACAGTCTCAGAAAATATCAAATAGCTAGAAACGCCTGTCCTTAAGTCCAATTTGGACACAAGGGCAAAAATAACATTTCTGGGTCAAAGCGGGGTCCATATGTGGGCCACTTTGCACCGAAAAGCGTGTCAGGGTCAAAGGTCTCCAAATTTCTCAAACTCAGTATCAACAAGTCAGGAACGATGATACGAACCCACGAAACTTCCAGAATTGGATTCCGACGAGCCAATCACAAAATTGTCCGTCAAGTGGAGCCGGTGGGGCCCACGGTATACGATTTTGTCAACGTTCTCAAAATCGAACCAAACTTGGGTCACAGGACCAGTGTATTGCTACGAGTCTGATGGCACAAGTTTTGCCTCGATTCAACGTGTGTACACAAAGTTACAATATGTTCCAGAAAGGACAGATACGGGGCATTGTCGACGGATACGCGTTGATTCCGGTGTGCACGCACATCCAAATCAACTTCTGCGAAATTTTGCACGTCCGTATCAACGTTGCGCATGTTTCGGTAAAGACCGCGTGCGACTAAGTCGTCCCGTTTGGCGGGGCGCACTCAGTTCTGGGGTAAAACAGGACATTGTTTTTCCTATTTTTGGATCGCGGTTTGCGATCACCACAGGACGCGATACACCGAGCGGATTATACGGGCACCGAGAGGGTTACACAGTCTACGCGTTACAATAGACAGAATCAAAAATAGAGTTACGAGGTGAGAGGAAACGTTACCTGAACTGAGCTCCGAGAAGTCTGAATTCTCATGTCCTGCTCGTGTCCTGGTCGTCTACTTCGTGTCCTGCGTCCTGTGTCCAGTGTCTGCTGTGGGATCCTGCTGCTCGTGTCCAGGTCGAGGGTTCTATGTCCGCCGCTAGGGCTGCGTCGACCGGCGGAGAGGAGCTCGCGGCGGCAGCAGCGAGGGTCGGGGCTGCGTGTGGTGGTCGAGCGGCTGCTCGGGCGACTAGGGCGGAGATGGGCGACAGATAAGTCGGGGCTTTGGGGCTACAGGCGGTGGTCGAGCGGCTGAGTGGAGGGTGGACGACGAGGCGAGCGGGTGCTCGGGTCATGGCGGAGGAGGCCGAGGTCGGGCGGCCTGACGGCGAGTCGAGGGGATGAGGGGGAAGTCGGGATACTGGGGACGGCGGCTGTGCCGGGGTGTCCGTAGGGCGGTGGCGAGGGAGAGAGAGGTCTGGCGGCAGGGTCGACACCGAAGTCGAGGGGGGGGAGGGGTTATACGGCGCCGCCGGGTCGGAACAGTATTTCTGACCCGATTAAAATTAGAGTTTTTGTGGGTTTGGGTCCGGGTCGGGTTTGACTCAGATCCGACCCGACCCGACCCGCTATGCTTGGTTTGGCCTGGTTCGGTTCAGTCTGGTTTGGTTCAGTCTGGTTTGGTTCGGTTTATATATCCAATAGTATTTAGGGCTTTAAACGCGTTTTCGGAGTCCAATAAATTCACCAAAAATTACCCTATGTCCGGTTTTCCATTTTACACCATAAAATATTATTTCCATAATATTTTAACACCAATTAACAGTGTTTAAAAATCTTTCAATCATAATTACCTTGGTTCTTCATCCAGAAAATACCGAAAAGTTGGGGAAAATTTATATTAAAATATTCTGAAAAATCAGGATATTTACACACGTCTAGGACAATGTTGTGAAATTTACAGATAGGCAATGGCTAGCGGAGTGCTCCAATTAATGAAGCAACGGTAAGGTGCGCTACATGTCATAAACAATACAAAAATTAAATAAACTCTGAGTCCTATTTATATTTAGATTCAAACTAGCCCTAGTTTCTCTATTTATGCCAAGTAAACCCTATTTTGGGTGAGGGGGTTTACATTTCCTGACTGGATACATTTTTCCCAGATGACACTGAGAAGTGGTATCCCACTCACTACGGGCCTCGGGACGTAGTTGTCTTAGAGCCAGAGACTTTGGTTCATGGGGGTCTCATCCCGATTGAGACAGACGACCTAGGACTCGTAGCTCCGTAGATAGATCTTTTGTGCTTGATTTGTCTCCAGTATTGTTATTAGCTTTTCTTTTATGACTTATTGGATATTATTTGTCTTGTGAGTTATATTTGTCTCTTTTATTCTTTTATCATATTCGTGCATTTGTTCTATCTTATAGATCTGTGATTGAGTATATATTTTATTATTATATCTTGATTGCTAGATAGATAGTTTACCCAAATAGTGTTCTACCGTCGATGCTACGGCGTAGGCTGGACGTACCCACGTACCGTGTTCCTTCATCGGGTGTGGGTCATAACACTTATAATTAAGTCAGATACTGTACTCCACTAGTGTGGATGATATACAGTATCCGTGGTGGCTAGCCTTTACTCCCAGCTAATTTAGGGTGGTTTGACATGCACGATCTCGAGATACCGTTCCCTGGCCATGCTCTACAAGTTGAGTTACCTAGTTAGCCCTAGGTTAAGTAGAGTCTCATGCCATGGTCACATGAACACCCCTTCTTATATGACGTACGCTAAGTACGTGCACTCTTGATACGAACCCATATTGTTACTCGTAAGTTAAATATGGATTCACCCAAGTGTGATGCAACAATCAATTCTATCTAGTCACGACGAAAGTTATTGTCTAACTACTAGATCCTTGCATGGAAATAATTACATATATCACGTAGCTGGAGTATGTGGCACGATGGCTCACTATCAAGTAGTACTCTTGGTGTGATCAAGTATATTAGCACGGATAGAATAGTCAGGACATGAAACAAGTTCTAGTATCAAGGTCATTGACAAATTATTAAGTAGCAAGTTATTCAGGACAGGACAGTTAAGCACGAGTCACATGTTCAACCAGTTTAGTCGAGTAGTCTTGTCAAACAAGTTAATTGTCATATTATTATATTGATAGATAAGATTAAGAGTAGTACGAGAACCTCTCAATATCAGATCAACAATCCTTAAACCAAATAAGGACCAGGATTGTAGACCCTCCCCCGAGTTAAACTATGTCCCTTAATCTATCCAACGTATAATAAGGTGATCAAGGAAAAATATGAAATCTAGTCAACCATGGACAAAATAATCAAACATGTAAAATTGCACAAAACTAGATTTTAACATATTTTAGAAAATTGGGAATAACTTCCTCATTTAAACTCCAAATGAGGCGATCCTAAAATATTTGGAAAGGCAGAACAAAGATCTAAAACTTTCATATTTTGTGTTTTACAAGATTCTAGCTAGAAAATCAGTTAAATAGGCAAAAATAACCATTCTGGTCACCATGCGCGCGGTGCACTATGCGACGCATTAATTTCGATGCGCGGCGTACTATACGCAGCCAAAAATCTATGCGTGGCATGCTACTATACGTCGTATTGATATGCGCGGCAAGAAATTATTGTGCATGACTGCAAGAAATCTATATACAGTGCATGGCGCGCAGCAAGCATTTTATGCACGGGGCAAGGCTCGCGGTAGTGAAGTGATGCACGTGGCATAAACGGCGGTAAGAAATCCTTGCACGGCACATGGTGCACGATAGGATTCCTGTGCATGATGTACTGCGCGCAGTACTGTTCATCGTCCCCGTCGAACAGGTCCAAGAACGAAGCTCCAGAATTTGTTTCGACCATAAAATCTTTAATTTAACTCCAAATTAAACTATTCAAAAGCCAAAATGCTCGAAATAGAAAGCTCCATAAAATAGAATAGCTAGTTTTCTAAAAAATAAGTTTTAATAGATCAAAACTAAGAAAAACTCGAGGAACCCATCGAAAGCTCTAAGTTAGAAATATAGATATACTAAATACAAGCATCAAAACTAAAAAATTTAAGTTCTAAACATATGGAGAAACACATAGAAATAATGAAACAATAATAGAGAGGGTTTCTCCATTTCTAGTGCAAGGTGTACTTGCTTTTGAGAGGGAGAGAAAAACTAAAGAAAGAAGAGAAAAAAAGAAAATAATGAAAGAGAGAAAGAAAGAACGCATATATATAGGGGGGATCTGATACGTCGGTGCATGGAATGGGATGCGCCAAGCGGTGGGAAAATGATGTGCAGGGAATGATAGGCGCATGGAAAGAGTTGCGCCAAGAAAAGATGCACAAAATAAACCATGCACAAAATAAACCATGAATCCAAGGCTTAGTCAGAATTGGTCCAGCCTCCAATCAATCTGACAAACATGCCAGAAAGCAAGAATATATTCCAAATACATATATTGGGAATGGAGAGTGACACACCGTCTGCATCACATCATCAGTCATAACACTAAATAGGACCTCCATCACATACCCATCAACAACTTCTCATTTTACATATGCTTCCTTATTAGTTTCATCTGGAGCGTTAATTTCTTCAGTCACATGCCCCAACTTGTGCATAACACGAAGATAGAAAGACATGATCTTCTTCCATATCCAAATATTAGTATTATTGATCTTGGTACATCTAAATGATCCATAACTTGAATCTGAGGTGTTGACAGAGACCTCAGGTTTCTGGACTTTTGATTTTAGAAGAGACTTCTTTGCATTATGTATTAAAAAATTACAGCAAAATTAACTTGACATACATATTTCGACGGGTTGAAGGAAACACTCGACGGGTCGAATCAATACTTTGTGATCTAGGAAAAAAGTTCTTGATGAAAACTAATCTAAGAAATATTCAAATTGAAACAAAAGTTCTTGACCAAAAACTGATCTAAGAAACATTAAAATTAAAAAATAAAGAGAGAAAGTCCTCACAAATCTTTGCTTTGATACCAAGTCAAATATAGATTGTATAAGTATTTGATAGAAAGAATTCTTAGATGTTTATTCTTCTCAAAGTAGAGGCTATATAAAGGATTTCGTATTACCATATATATTTGTTGTTAATATTAATTAGATTTTGTCACGCCCCAGTCCCAAAATACCGAGGGACCAGATACGTGGCAATGGCCAGCAGTACGCACCGATGGACAAACCCAATTTAATGGATCTATCAGGGCATACTTAAGTTGTAAAATCAAGTCTACGACAACATGGCACAACTAATCTCATCCACACAAGATATAAAATATGATCCACAGAGTAAATAAGGAATGTAAATCATCAGCTAGTCTCAACAAAGTGCTTCGGGGAATAACCCGATAAATATCTGATACAATAGTTCAACAGACCAGAATATAAATGACTGAAATAAATAAATACTGAGCATGAAACATGGATGCTCAGGAAAAGTCTTCAGCTAACACCTCATCCTCGAAAGGCGGTACATCTCCTGGATCAACTCCTGCTCCGGTCCCGTATACCTCGGGATAGATCTCGTCCTCATATCCTGGGGACATAATCCGAATCCAGGTCCTCAGGGGATATAGCAAGGTACAAGAAAGCTCATGCCAAAGTAAATGCAGTACAAAAAATAAATGGAATAAATATGGCAAGTAAGTAACCATCTAAGTGAAAATGCAAGTGAGAGCATCACGAGTACTCAGGCTGAGCCACTACCAGCTCTGTGTCGGGGAGCCGGTAGCGGTAATAACCGGTAATGGGTCTAGCTCTGCTCCGATAATCTACGACCTCTCAATAATAGTGCATGTATATATATATATATGGAATAGCCTGTAGCCTGTGTGTCTCTTCCCACCTAATGTAACCACGCATATCATGACCATAACGTCTCATGTCTATGTCAAGCGGGATCATAGCTAATGCAACAAGTCATACCATATCTAAGAATATAATGTCCATGTCAAGTTCGGTATCCTATACAGAATCACCACGAATATCTCGGGAAAATCCTGTCTCATGAGTAGTGTCAAGTGTCCTGGGTCAAAGTATACTTGGTAAGACAAGTACGAGAATATAAAGTGTCACGAATGTCCATCTTTAGATGACAGTACCCAACACCGCGTACAGTGTTGGCACCCGACTAATAATCGGACGCTAGGTACGTCACACGGTCCTAGGTTAAGCATGCACAACAATATAAATAAATCAAGGAAAATATGTAACAAGACTGCAAAGTTGGCAAGGTACACTTGCCTGATATTTGAATATTAACAGTCGTCCCGGTATCAGCGGATCCTGCGAGTACTACTCCAAAAGCTGTAATAAACATCACCAACAGTCTTAGAAGATGCCAAATAGCTAGAAATGTCTGTCCTTACGTCCAATTTGGACACAGGGGCAAAAAGGACATTTCCGGGCCAAAGCGGGTTCCAATTGTGGGCCACTTTGCACCAAAAAGCGTGTCAGGGTCAAAAGTCTCCAAATTTCTCAAACTCAGTGTCTACAACTCAGGAACGATGATACAAACCCAACAGAACTTCCAGAATTGGATTCCGATGAGCCGATGACAAAATCGCCCGTCAGGTGGAGCTTGTAGGGCCTACGATACGCGATTCCGTCAACGTTCTCAGAATAGGACCAAACTTGGATCACAGGACCAGCGTATTGCTACGAGTCCGATGGCACAAGTTTTATCTCAATCCGACGTGTGTACACAAAGTTACAACATGTTCCAGAATGGACGGATACGGGGCATTGTCGGCGGATACGCATTGATTTTGGTGTGCACGAACATCCGAATCGACTTTTGCAAAATCCCATACGACCGTATCAATGTCGCGCACGTTTCAATAAAGACCGCATGCGACCAAGTCATCCCGTTTGGCGGGGCACACTCAGTTCCGGGGTAAAATAGGGCATTGTTTTTTATGTTTTTTGATCATGGTGTACGATTTCCACAGGACGCGATGCACCGAACGAGTTATATGGGCACCGAGAGGGTTATACAGTCTACGCGTAGCAACTGACAGAAACTAAAACGGAGTTACGACGTGAGAGAAAATGGTACCTGAACAGGGCTCCGTGAACGCTGAATTCCACGTGTCCGAGTCGAGTCCACCGTGTCCTGGACACTGTATCCAAGCTAGGGTTCAGGATGTCGTCAACGAGCCGTCGGAGAGGGGCTGTGCTCGGGTTGGCGGAGGGAGGCTTGTCAGGCTGAGCGGTGGTGGCTCGCCTGGGCGCTACGGCGGAGGCGGCTCGGGGTGGGCTGACTGGGGCGGTTCAGCCGCGGGGTGGAGTTGATGTGGGCAGCAAACCGGAGAGGGTAGATCGAAGGGGTGGCGGAAGGGGGTCACGGCGAGTGGTCCGTCGAGCGGCAAGTGGTTTGAGGCGGGGGAGTTGGGCTGGGCGACGTCGCTCGGGTCGACAGCGGGGCGGAGGAATTCTGTGGGTGGGGTCAGGGATCGACGGCGAGATCGAGCGGGGAAGGCACTGCGAGTCGGTGGGCAAAATCCTCAAGAACATGTGCTCTCCTTCTTTGAACTCTAGGGGACGTCTGTGTGTATCTGTCCAATACTTCTGTCTGTCCTGAGCTGCTCGAAGATAATTCTGAATCTGTTTCACCTTCTCCACTGTCTGCGTTACCAATTCTGGACCCAGTATTTGATGTTCACCAACGTCACTCCAACATATAGGCGATCTGCACTTCCTTCCATATAAAGCTTCGAATGGTGCCATCTGAATGCTGGCCTGATAACTGTTGTTGTATGAGAACTCTACTAAGTACAAATGATCTTTCCAAGATCCTCCAAAGTCTAGCATACATGATCGCAACATATCCTCCAAGATCTGAATGGTGTGCTCTGATTGGCCATCTGTCTGTGGGTGGTAAGCGGTACTGAATTTGAGTCTGGTGCCTAGACTCTCTTGCATGCTTCGCCAGAAATGAGATATAAATCTCGAATCTCGATCCGATACAATACTAACCGACACTCCATGTAATTTGACGATTTGTCGCATATACATGTCGGCTAGTACCTCTGTGGACTGTCCAACTCTAAATGGCAAGAAGTGTGCCGATTTAGTGAGTCTATCCACGATAACCCATACTGCATCTCTGCCGCTGGGGATCCTTGGAAATCCTGTGACAAAATCTATCGTAATATATTTCCACTTCCATTCTGGTATAGGAAGCGGCTGTAACATACCTGGAGTCCTCTGATGCTCGGCCTTTACTTGCTGACATACTAAGCATTTGGCCACAAATCTTGCAATCTCCCTTTTCATTCCATGCCACCAGTAATAATGTCTCAAGTCTCGGTACATCTTGGTTCCTCCTGGGTGAACAGAGTACATGGAGCTATGTGCTTCAGTCATTAACTCCTGTCTCAATTCTCCATTTGGAACATACAGTCGATTTCCAAACCTCAATATCCTGTCTTCGTGTATGCGATGTCCTGTCTGCACGCCTACTTCTGTCCTCTCTTTCAGTCTTTGAAATCTAGCATCTGTGGGCAATGCCTCCTTAATTCTTTCCACCAGTGATGACTTAATTTCAAGATTAGCCAGCAAGTCACTCTGTCCTGGTAAAATAATCTCTATCTGCAGCTCCTGTAGATCTCTTAATAACTCGGGCTGCATCGTCAAGAAATAAGCCCTAGGCTTCCTGCTGAGTGCGTCTGCTACCACATTCGCCTTTCCCGGATGATACTGCAGATCTATGTCAAAATATACCATCAATTCAAGCCAATGTCTCTGCCTCATGTTGAGTTTCTTCTGAGTATATACATACTTCAGACTCTTGTGATCTGTAAAGATTTCTACCTTTTCCCCATAAAGTTAGTGCCTCCCAATCTTTAATGCAAATATAACTGCTGCTAACTCCAGATCGTGTGTTGGATAGTTCTTCTCGTGGACCTTCAACTGTCTTGATGCATAAGCAATGACTTTGCCATGTTGCATCAAAATACATCCTAGTCCACTACCTGATGCATCACTGTAAACAACAAAACCTCCTGACCCCGAAGGAAGAGTCAAGACAGGTGCTGTTGTTAATCTTCTCTTCAATTCTTCGAAGGCCTTCTGGCAGTCTTCTATCCATATAAACTTCTGGTCTTTGCGTGTTAGCTTCGTCATCGGTTCTGCAATCCTTGAGAAATTTTCTATGAACCTACGGTAATATCCCGCAAGTCCGAGAAAACTTCTCACCTCTGCAACTGATGTGGGTGTAGGCCAAGTCTCTATTGCCGCAACCTTCTCTGGATCCACAGAAAGTCCTTCTCCTGAGATGATGTGTCCCAAGAAAGGTACTTTGTCCATACAAAACTCACACTTACTGAGTTTAGCATATAGCTTCTCCTGTCTCAAGGTCTCTAACACGATTCTGAGATGCTCCTCGTGCTCTTCATGACTCTTGGAATATATGAGGATGTCGTGAATGAACACAACCACAAATTTATCCAAGAACTGATGAAAGACTCTGTTCATTAAACTCATAAATACTGCTGGCGCGTTAGTTAAACCAAACGACATTACCAAGAACTCATAATGTCCATACTTGGTCCTGAAAGCTGTCTTCGGTATGTCCTCCTTCCTTACTTTGATCTGATGATAGCCGAATCTAAGGTCAATCTTCGAGAATACCCTTGCAGCACTCAATTGATCGAATAGATCATCAATACGTGGTAAGGGATACATGTTCTTGATGGTCACCGTATTTAGTACCCTGTAGTCAATGCATAACCGTACGATTCCGTCCTTCTTTGGTACAAATAATATGGGTGCTCCCCAAGGTGAAACACTGGGCCGAATGAAACCCTTCTCCAAAAGATCATCAACCTGTTCCTTCAACTCCACTAACTCCTTAGGTGCTAGCCGATATACTGATGAAGTGATAGGCTCTGTTCCTGGAGTTAAGTCTATTGTGAATTCTATTTCCCGATCAGACGGTAAACCTGGAAGATCATCAAGAAATACATCCACAAACTCAGATATGACTCTTGGGTAACCTGTCTCCCCTTTTACAGTTAGTACCCTAAGAGTAGGCTGAACTCCTTGCTCTACTGCTCCTCGAAGAAACTCGAATTTTGGATGTCCAGGCGGTCTAAATATAACTCGTCCAAGTCGACAATCAAGAGTCGCATGGTACTGACTTAACCAGTCCATACCAAGTACAACATCATAATTTGACATGGAAAATATCAGAAATTGAGCTCGTATTTCTCTTCCACAAACTACTACAGAACATGATCTACAGACGTCACTAACCGAAATAATTCTACCTCCCGTAAGAATTCTCTTCATCTTCGGAAGGGGTGCGGTAGCTACTCTATGGGTGGCTACAAAGCTAGCTGCTATAAATGAATGCGATGCTCCAGAATCAAATAAAGCTACAGCTGGTAATAAAGCTACTAAAATAGTACCTACGATAACCTCGCCTGCAGTAGCTTCCTGCTCAACAGCTAATGTGAATGCCTGGCCTCGTCCCTGAGCTGGACCTCTCTGCTGCTGCTGAGTCTGCTGAAATAGAGCTGCCTGTGGTGCCAGTGGTGGTCTCTGCTGGTAGCCCCCTGTAGCTAGTGGTCTAACTCCTCCAGCTCCTGTCTGCGGTGCTCCTACTGCTGGATAAGTCGGTCGTGGTGCAGGTAAAGCTAGTCTCGGTGCTCCGTCTCTGCGTTCAGAACAGTCCCTGGAAAAATGCTGGTTGGATCCGCAGCTCAGACATAGTCCCAACTTACGCCTGCATTCTCTCAATGTGTCCTACCTTGCCGCAGTGGTGACAAGTAAAAAGAGGTCTGTCCCTATGTGCTGCTCTCTCTGGCATACTCCTCTGGGATCGTTTTGCTGAATCCCCATGTGCTGTCCTGGATGGTGATGAGGTGATGGGCCTCTTCAGATTCGACTCCCTTCTAGTGACGCGCTCCATGCGTCGTGCTGCTGCAAGGACGTCGTTATAAGATATAGGTGCGACCGAGTCAATCAATCTCTGGAGCTCGAACTTTAGTCCATCAAAGAACTTCTCAGCTTTCTCTTCCTCGATCGAGATCAATGTTGGAGCGAAGCAACTTAGGCGAATAAATTTCTCGTTGTATTCTTCCACTGTCATATTGCCTTGGATAAGGCGGTTGAACTTGTCTCTGAGCTCTGACCGTGCAACTGCTGGAATGTACATCTCTTGGAAGAATCTGGAGAATTCTTCCCATGTGACTCGGTCCTGTCCGAGCCTCCTCTCTTCTGCTAACCACCAGTGATGTGCATTTTCAGTTAACTGCATTCTGACTACAGTCATCCACTTCTCTCTTGGTAGTTCAGCGGCTTCCAACTGATGTTGTATGTTTGTGAGCCATTCATGAACTTCTGTTGGCCCCTCTTTGCCAGAAAATGTGCGAGGCTTGAGATGACAAAAATTGGTGATAGATCCCATCGCTGTTCACCTCGCTGGTGGATTTGCCTGCTCCAATGCTGATACCAGGCTGGTTCTTAGATACTCTGCCTCCTGTCGATGTGTCTCTTGCTAAATCTGTTGCTGGGCTTGCATCATGGCATACATCATCTGGAACATCTGTTGCCCGTCCATGGCTTACCCTGCGGGAAAACTGGCATCTGGGGAGTGAACTGTGGTGGAGGTAGGATGTCATCTCTCTGGAACCTTGGATTAGGCTGGCCGGTTTGATCGCTCTGCGATGTTTGTCCTCCATTCCCTGGGGTCACTCCGTCTATATAAGTAACCACAGCGTCGTGTGGCGTATCCAAAGGAATCTCGTCTCTGTTCCTGGAATCCATTACTCTGCAACCAAAAGATAAACTATAAAAATGCACAGAGGAATCAACACAGGATACAAATCAAGTAACAATTTTGAGTTCGATATAGAGTTCAATAACGGTTCAAATAATGGATGAGATCCTATAACTTATCCTATCCTTAGGGCAGGCTGGTTCAGTTCCTAAGTTGAAACCGAACAATTTAGTCGTAGACCTGTATGGACCACCACAAAAACCAGGTCACGCCCCAGTCCCAAAATACCGAGGGACCAGATACGTGGCAATGGCCAGCAGTATGCACCGATGGACAAACCCAATTTAATGGAACCATCAGGGCATACTTAAGCTGTAAAATTAAGTCTACGACAACATGGCACAACTAATCTCATCCACACAAGATATAAAATATGATCCACAGAGTAAATAAGGAATGTAAATCATCAGCTAGTCTCAACAAAGTGCTTCGGGGAACAACCCGATAAATATATGATATAATAGTTCAACAGACCAGAATATAAATGACTGAAATAAATAAATACTGAGCATGGAACATGGATGCTCAGGAAAAGCCTTCAGCTAACACCTCGTCCTCGGAAGGCGGTACAGCTCCTGGATTAACTCCTACTCTGGTCCAGTATACCTCGGGATAGATCTCGTCCTCAAATCCTGGGGACATAATCCGGATCCAGGTCCTCAGGGGACATAGCAAGGTACAAGAAAGCTCATGCCAAAGTAAATGCAGTACAGAAAATAAATAGAATAAATAGGGCAAGTAAGTAACCATCTAAGTGAAAATACAAGTGAGAGCATCACGAGTACTCAGGCTGAGCCACTACCAGCTCTGTGTCGGGGAGCCGGTAGCGGTAATAACCGATAGTGGGTCTAGCTCTGCTCCGAGAGTCTACGACCTCTCAATAATAGTGGATGTATATATATATATATGGAATAGCCTGTAACCTATGTGTCTCTCCTCACCCAATGTAACCAGGCATATCATGACCATAACGTCTCATGTCCATGTCAAGCGGGATCATAGCTAATGCAACAAGTCATACCATATCTAAGAATATAATGTCCATGTCAAGTCCGGTATCCTATACAGAATTACCACGAATATCTTGGGAAAATCCTATCTCATGAGTAGTGTCAAGTATCCTGGGTCAAAGTGTACTTGGTAAGACAAGTACGAGAATATAAAGTATCACGAATGTCCATCTCTAGATGACAGTACCCAACACCGCGTACAGTGTTGGCACCCGACTAATAATCGGACGCTAGGTATGTCACACGGTCCTAGGTTAAGCATGCACAACAATATAAATGAATCAAGGAAAATATGTAACAAGACTGCAAAGTTGGCAAGGTACACTTGCCTGATGTTTGAATATCAACAGTCGTCCCGGTATCAGCGGATCCTACGGGTACTACTCCAAAAGCTGTAATAAACATCACCAACAGTCTTAGAAGATGCCAAATAGCTAGAAACACCTGTCCTTTCGTCCAATTTGGACACAGGGGCAAAAAGGACATTTCTGGGCCAAAGCGGGTTCCATAGATGGGCCACTTTGCACCGAAAAGCTTGTCAGGGTCAAAGGTCTCCAAATTCCTCAAACTCAGTGTCCACAAGTCAGAAACGATGATATGAACCCAACTGAACTTCCCGAATTAGATTCCGACGAGCCGATGACAAAATCGCCCGTCAGGTGGAGCTTGTGGGGCCCACGATACGCGATTCCGTTAACGTTCTCAGAATCGGACCAAACTTGGGTCACAGGACCAGCGTATTGCTACGAGTCCGATGGCACAAGTTTTGTCTCGATCCGACGTGTGTACACAAAGTTACAGCGTATTCCAAAATAGACGGATACGGGGTGTTGTCGGTGGATACGCGTTGATTCCGGTGTGCACGTACATCCGAATCGACTTCTGTGAAATCCCACACGACCGTATCAACGTCGTACACGTTTCGATAAAGACCGCTTGTGACCAAGTCGTTCCGTTTGGCGGGGCGCACTCAGTTCCGGGGTGAAATAGGGCATTGTTTTTCCTGTTTTTGGATCACGGTGGACGATCTCCACAGGACGCGATGTACCGAACGAGTTATATGGGCACCGAGAGGGTTATACAGTCTACGCGTAGTAACTGACAGAAGCTAAAACGGAGTTACGAGGTGAGAGAAAATGGTACCTGAACAGGGCTCCGTGAACGCTGAATTCTACATGTCCGAGTCGAGTCCACCGTGTCCTGGACACTGTATCCAAGCTAGGGTTCAGGATGCCGTCAACGAGCCATCGGAGAGGGGCTGTGCTTGGGTTGGCGGAGGGAGGCTTGTCAGGCTGAGCGGTGGCATCTCGCCTGGGCGCTGCGGCGGAGGCGGCTCGGGGCGGGCAGGCTGAGGCGGTTCAGCCGCGGGGTGGAGTTGCTGTGGGAAGCAGACCGGAGAGGGTAGATCGAAGGGGTGGCGGAAGGGGGTCACGGCGAGTGGTCCGTCGAGCGGCAGGTTTAATAAGGCGGAGGAGTTGGGCTGGGCGACGTTGCTCGGGTCGACAGCGGGGCGGAGGAATTCTGTGGGTGGCGGCGGACGTGTGAGCAGGGTCAGGGATCGACGGCGAGATCAAACGGGGAAGGCACTGCGAATCGGTGGTGGGTCGAGTCGCAGAGAGGTGGAGTGCCGGAGCGGCTCTGGGCGGCGGAGGATATGGCTAGGGTTTCCGAGGGCTGGGCACGGAAGCCAAGGAGAGGTTTAAATACCCTACTACAGTGATTCCGGCGGTGGCTAGGGTTTTCCCTTGCGTTTCGGGTCCGGGTCCGGTTTGGCTCGGATCCGACCCGACCTAATAAGCCGGTTTGGGTTCGGTTCACGTAGCGGTTTGGTTCAAGCTTGGGTTTGGGTGGGTTTCGTTTAATTCGGGTTTATATAACCTATAGTTTATAGGTCATAAAACGTGTTTCCGGAGTCCAATAAATTCACCGAAAAATATCCTATGTCCGGTTTTTCATTTTACACCATAAAATCTTATTTCCATAATATTTTAACACCAATAATCTTCCTTTAAAAATTCTTAACTCATAATTACCTTGGTTCTTCATCCAGAAAATGCCGAAAAATTCGGAAAATTATATTAAAATTATTCTAAAAAAATAGGGTGTTTACAGATTTAGGATTATATATTAATTAGATTTAGGATTAGATTTCTTCTTCTATATAGATACATATTTCTTTTTACTTCTATACGGATATCGATTTATTTTCCATCTATATATATTCATAGTTATATTGCTCTCTTTTCCCTCATCTAATAATAAAATCAATTTTTTTTATTTTTTTTTGGTATCAGAGCCTAAGGTTTTTCAATTCCAGGATCGTCTTTTTCAAATAATCAATATTGTTAAAAAAAATCTTTGTCGTCTGATTTGTTGCACTATCTGAACTCCTTGACACCGCTGAAGCACCAAAGAACCCTCACCAACACTGTCGTCGTTGGTCTCGACTCACTCAAAGACAGAACATCGAGGATGAGTATTCCGAAGCCTTTAGCTAAAATATTGGATACCGTACATAAAGCAATAGCCGATCTTGTTGACGTATCACACACGGCTTTTTTAGGAAACGATATTCTTCCAAATAAGGAAGGCTTATCAATTATTGTTTGCGATACTCTTGGCTATCCCTTTGTGTGGTGTCCCTATTAGGATATTTGTGTCTATTTGTGTTTATAATTATGTCTTTGTGTCCACAAGTGGATACTTAGTTACTGTATCATAATACACATGATTATAATTGGTAATTTCTATGTATTGAGGTTCCTTAATTTCATTTACTCTATAATTACTTTAGATCTGTCTATTCTAGTTATATTCATGTCAAATTATATTTATTTGATGTTCATTTGGTATTGGTGATACTTGAGTGTATCATGGTGTGATACTAGAGTATCATGGAGGTGTATGGGTGTATGAGTGTTTGTCTGCATGTCACTTGTGTGTATCATGAGTGTACACTAGGTATTTGTGTTATTGTTATGTTTAGTGAGGAGGAGTGTGTTTTGGTGTGTTGGTAGTGTATGAGTACTAGTGATGTTAGAGACTGTGAGGGGTGCTTGAGTGTGGGAGTGGTGTACCTACACTTATAGGATTCTGCATGTGTGTTTAGGAGTGTAAAGGAGCAAGAGGGAATGCACATGCAGAGAGGAATGGGAGTTCTGCTCAATATTGCAGTACTGTGCATGGCCTGTGTTGCAGTCAATATAAGGCACTTGTGCACTCCACTGCAGAATGCAGTGGACTGTAAAGCATCAGTAGTAGATGCTATTAGTACCTACAGCTAGAGGAAGATGCAACAGCAGTCTGCTGCATGATCTAGATAAGGGGCAGCCTAGATTCTGTTGAGTGAGCAACTGCAACAGCAGTTCAGCCTGCTGTGCAGGCAGTGATGGGGGATTTGGAGCATGCCAGTAGGCCTTGCAGCAACATCTACAGGAGTTTAGGGCAGTAGGAACATAGGGTAAGAGTTTGGTGTATCCTAGTATATGTAGTGTAATACCTAGTTAAGTACTATTATAGATATCAAAAGTGTGAGTGTATTAGTGTCTTATGAGATAGAAGTGTGGTACCATGATACCCATATACCTTGGTGAGGGTAAGTTTAAGTGTATAGAGTGTGGTATCCCATAGTGTATCAAGGTATCCAGAATACCAAGATACCAAGGTATTATAACTAGTTTGGGGATAGTATCATGGATATGGCCAATGTAATGGATATTAGTTAAGGTAATAATGAGGTATTGGGTAATAGACTAAGGTATTATGAGATACTAGTATATATTAGTCTCTCTCTATATGTATACATAGTATATAATACCTAGAATACCTAGACCTATAGGGTACGACCTAGAAATAGCTTGGTACTAGCTAAGATAGCTAAATATGCCAACCAAATAGGTAATTATGAACCCAAAAAATAGGTATTGACTTAGTTTTAACCTATTGACCTAGAAACCTAAATTAAAGTTAGTTAAGCTTATTTTGATTCCAAATCACCTATTAATGTGTGAATTCATATATAGATTACTTGGGCTCCAGTTCGGACACTGATTTGTGTTTACAGCTCTGGACCACAGGTGAGTACATTCTCTTATGGTTTTATTTACTTGATATTTACTATGATACATGTTCTTAGTGATGTTATACTTGATTTTTGACACAATGGTACACGGATTAGTATATATAGGATCCTCAGTCGTGAGATATTACTTTTATATTTAGACCTTGTTCATTGTATTAATATTTAGACATTGTTTATCGTATTGATATTAGACATTAATCATCGTGCTGACATTAGATATTGTATTATGATTTATATATTGTGACGTTTCATGGTTGGATCCATTGTACTAGTCAGGACAGGAAAGTACTAGCTAGATATGTGATCATATCCTTAGACATTGTGGTAGTGTAGACATTGGCTCTAACTAATCGTATACTTCACGTATGATTGAGCTAGCTTTCTTTTAGTATAAATATTGAATTGCCCAAGACAATCACATATCGAAACTAGTATTTCAAAATACCTAGTGTAGCTACAGTTCTTTTCTATTCTACTTCATATATGCTGACTATGCCATATTGCTCTTATTTACTTATTCCTCTTACTTGCCATGATACAATATCAGTTCTATATTTCTCATCATATATTACATTCGTTATTACTATTTTATAGTCTTTATCATGTATTGAAACTGATATTAGGTTATACTTGTTCCATGTTGACTGGATAACATTTTTAGGAGTTGTTGTGCCCTTCGTTCCTGGAATTCAGAGTGATGCTACAACATGATTGCTCTTGCATTATGGATCATAAGGTGACATATGTAGAGATCTAGACTAATATTTCTTATCTTCGTATCATGCACTAGTTTTATTATATTCGTCAGTCGTTTGGATTTTTTTTTATTATATCTTCCTTAGTACACTGTGATTGAGTTATGATGATACTAGTTATTTTGGTGATAGTAGAGATTATTACTATTGAGGTCTATACAACATTCTATGGTTAATGCTACGACGTAGGCTTGACGTACCCACATACTTGTATCCGAATATCCGGGTGCGGATCGTGATAGACCTAGCTGAAATCCCAGATTTTTTTTATTTTAGCCTTCTTTGTGCTTTATATTCCAAAATTGTTAGTGCCAGACAAATTAAGAATTTTAAAATAGAGAAGAAGAAAGATTATTCAAACAGAAGAAAAGTTATCAAAACAGTGAAGAAGATTATTCAAACAGAAGAAAAGTTATCCAATAATGTCTCTATTTGAACATTGTTCCGAGAATTTCATAACATAATTTTTACTTTAACTTAAAAAAATCAAAAATCAAAAAAAATCAAAAAATGTGTCCTTTATGTACCTATTGCAGGAAGTATGGTCATTTTGCTACCATATGCTATGTGCGTCACAGTTTGATCGAATTTGTTCTCGTTGTCATAAGCCTGGTCATCCAGTAGATAATTGTTTTCTTCTTCATCCACATTTAAAAACTCAATTTTTCAAGCGGATACCGACAAGGGATTCCTTCTTGACTCGCTCTCCGGTACTTCACATTATTGATAGTACATAGACATTGACAAATATTCAGCACCGTCTTACTCAGTTAGAGCTCCAACTCCAACTTTGGCTTCAGCTCTAGTGCCATCATGTCTTTGCTGGCTCCTCTACATCTACCTCTACTGGTCATCTAATTCTTGGATTTTAGACTCTGGTGCTTCTCATCATTTGACTTCTGATATTAGTCTCTTATCTAGTATTAGACCTTTATCATCCAACTTTTTCTCTTTACATATAGTTGATGGTTCTTAGATGGTCATCACTCAATATGATTCTATTATTTTTGACACTTTGAGTCTTTAATTTGTTTTACATGTTCCCCACCTTACCTTAAACCTCATATCAGTTGGTAGCCTTTGTGGTGAATTTATTGTTTCTTTTGATTTTCTCACATGTTCTATGAAGGATCCTCGTACGGGCCAGATGATTGGTCATGCTCGTAGGAAGGAGCAGTTATACCACTTAGATTTTTTTTATCTTTCATCAACTCAATATTTTAGTTCTAGTCATGCTGCTATCATCACGTAGGTTGTTGACTTATGGCACAGATGCTTAGGTCATATTTCAGAACTCTTCTAAAGACTTTATTCTATAATTGGAGCTCTTGGACGTGATTCATTCTTTTCTCTATCCACATAAATAAGTTATAAGTTGGCAAAATATTTAGCCTTACTTTTTCCTCAGAGTATCTAAATATATTAGTATGTTTAAGTTAGTTCATTCTGACATACGAGGACATGCTCCTATCCTATCTATGTATGGTTTTCTCTACTAAGTGAGCTTTATTAATGATTATATTGGTTATACTTGGGTCTATATTATGTGTAACCATTCTAATTTTCCTACCATTTATAGGTTGTTTACTACTATGATTCACACTCAATTCAATGCTAGGATTAAAAGTTTTTTTTCTGATTATGCTCGTGAGTATCTCTCTACTACGATGAGCTCTATCTTTCAATCTCACGACATCCTATTCAGTAGTCCTGTCCTTACACTCATGAACATAATGGGGTAGCCGAGCGCAACATCATCATATTCTTGAGACTGTTTATGCTCTCTTGTTATCCTCTTTTGTTCCTCTAATATTCTGGGCAGAGGCCATTCATACTTCTGTTAATCATATTAATATCACTTCTTTCTCTATTTTATCTGGTTGAATATCTCATGAGAGTCTTTTTTGTGCCCTCCTGATTATAGTATGCTTTGCACTTCTAGGTACACTTGTTTTGTTCATCTTCCTTTGACTGAGCACACGAAGCTGACAACTCGATAAACCAAGTCTGTCTTATTCGGTTTTAATTTTGAGCACAAGGGATACTGTTGTTATGATCCCTTAGCCCATCATCTTCGTATATTTTGCCATGTCACCTTTCTAGAGGACTATCCTCATTTTACTGTCCTACCTCTGGATGTCAATTTCTTGTTCCTGCCCCCCAACTCTATTGTCTAGTGTTTCCATTGATCCTACTTCTTTGCTTCCCTCTCCTAGTATAGCTTCTCCTATGATGCCTACGTCGCTGGCTCACGAGGTTCCTCCACATATTCTATCAACCTTCGCTACACAATCTTCTCTACCATCTATGCCTCAACCACAACCTTTTCGCCAGTTCTAGTGTACTCATCGACCTCCTTCATATTTTACTCCCGATTATTCTGGTCCATTAGACAAATTTGGTTTTGCTACCTTAGTCTCATATTCTCCATAGTTTTTATTTTTTTTACTATTATCCATACTACACAAAGGCCCATTCTTATTAAGAGGTTGTTGAGTGAGTACCCTGAGTGTTAGGAGGCTATGTCAGAGGAGTTTTAAGCATTTCAGCAGACGGGTACTCGAGATATTTTTCCACTCCCAGGCGGGGTCCAACTGTACTTGGGACATTTTTCCACTCCCAGGCGGGGTCTAGCCTGTTAGTTGCAAGTAGGTCTTCAAAGTCAAGTATCGACATGATGGATCCATTGAACGATACAAGGCTCTCATTGTTGCCCAGGGTTCTACACATGAGCATATGATTGACTATGATGAGACATTTGCACATGTTGCTCGAATGACAACAATTCATACATTATTAGTTGTTACTATTGTTTGTTAGTGGCCCACTATATCAGATGGATGTAAAGAATTCCTATATTCATAGTTTTTTTGTCTAAGGTTGTCTATAAGGAGCCCCCTCCAGGTCTTTCTACTTCGCCGGAACATGTTTGTCGCCTTCATTGTGCGATCTATGGTCTCAAGCAAGCTCCCCAAGCTTGGTTTGAGTATTTCTGGAGAGCTATTTATGAGGCAGGTTTTTAGTAGTATTCTCAAGATCATTCTCTGTTTGTGCGGTCATCACCGCAAGGGCAAGTTCTTCTTTTACTCTATGTGGATGACATGATTTTGACTGGCAATGATTCAACAGGGATTGCAGCTACTCAAAGCTACCTTCATCAGCAATTTTAAATGAAATACCTTGGTTATCTTTGCTATTTTTTTGGACTCGAGATTGCACAAGGTAAGAGAGGGATACTTGTTTCTCAATAGATATATACTTCAAAGAATTTTTGTTTACTAGTCTATCGGATAGTCGCACAGTTGATACTTCTTTAGAGCTTCATGTGAAGCTTCGTCCCACAAATGGTGAGCCTCTCGTAGATCCTACTCGCTAAAGGCAGCTAGTGGGTCAACTTGTGTATCACTGTTTGACCAGGCCAGATCTGTTTTATGTAATTAGTATTGCTAGCCAGTTCATTTTTGTGCCTGGATCAATTCACTGTAGTGCATTACTCCGAATTCTTCAATATCTTTAGGGATCCATTACGGGCTCACTATTCATGTCTTCTACATCTACTCTACAACTTCGAGCATTTTCTGATACAAATTAGGAAGGAGATCCGACCACCAAACAATCTACTACAGGATTCTGTTTGTTTCTTGGTGATTCATTGATTTTATGGCGAAGCAAGAAATAAGTCGATGTTACATGTTCTTCTACTGAGGTAGAGTATAGAGCTATTGCTGCCACCACTTGGGAGATTATTCATGTACGTAAACTGCTCTCTAATATGGGCATTGCTCCTACAGGACCTATTATCACCCTCATATTTTTAATCAAGTATTTTTATTTTAGGATTTATTGTATTTAAATATTGTACATGTGTGATTAATTAATTATTATATTATTTATTTCTTGTTAAATGCTAGATTATTTTAGACTTGTGTAGTGGACCTAACCATTTAATTAGATGCATGAACCCAATATTTTAGTTTAGTTTAGATTGAGCCCATGAATTAGGTCCATGGATTATGATGGTGGATTAATTAGTGAAACCATTATACTAGAATATTTTCCCCCTTAATTAATTTCTTTATGAGAGGACCCAAGGGGTATTTTGGACATTTCATAATTTCTTGGGGAAGGGGTATATGGCCGGCCAAATGAGGAGGAGAGAGATTCTCTCATTTCATTTTGTTCATTATATTTAGATCTAGATTTCTCCCTTTCCAAATTCCTTCATTCCCTCACCATTCCTTCACCAATTTCTTTACAAATTCCTTTCATATTCTTCAATTAAGACTACTACAACAAGGATTTACAAGAAGAAAGTAAGGATCTACAAGGAGGGGGCCAAGATCTACAAAGGAGGCTACATTCAATATTTGAGGATTTTCATTGGGAATTCATCTCTTAATAGGTATATTTTAGTTTTTTCTCTTGTAATAGGTTCTAAATATAAGATTTAACCATGAGAAATCATCCCACATGCATAGGCTACCCATAGAAATTAGTTTTAGGTTCATAGGAGACCTATGGTGAAAGTTATATACATTTTTGTGTCAATTTTAGAGAAATTTCAAGATTGGCACATGTGGTATTTGTCAATTAGTCAAATAGATCAATATAACATATGATTGCTTGTTTGTGACTAGTGTCGTATCCGTAATTGGGTACGTATAGGCCGTATCTCGTCAATTTGGCGATACGGATTATTTTTAGGGGTTTTCTCCGACACGGAGATTTGTGCATATCATTTCTTGACACGGATACGTAGTTGATATTATAATTGTTCGTATTATTCATAATTAGTATTCTAGACTTGTTCATGTCCTTCGAGATGCTTTGGTTATGTGGTGGAGCCGTATCGCAAGCGTATCATTGAATGAGTGTGATACGGGTGCAGTGCACTCCACGTATTTGCTTTATTGCCTTTAATTCTATATATAATTTTGTATATATACATGTATGATATATATTATATGATCTATAGATATGTATTTGTTTTATATCATATAGATGTGTATAGGTGGTGGTATATATATATGTGTTTATATAGATAGATGAGTATATGTATTAATATATATAAGTTAGTGATATATATATATATATATATGTGTGTGTGTGTGTGTGTGTGTGTGTGTGTGTGTGTGTGTGTGTGTGTGTGTATGTATGTGCGCTATGTGTTATATATATGTGAGTATATAT
Organism: Iris macrosiphon; assembly: GCA_036927795.1. NCBI lineage: Eukaryota > Viridiplantae > Streptophyta > Magnoliopsida > Asparagales > Iridaceae > Iris > Iris macrosiphon. Next base: position 98,706,402 of record JAYESA010000005.1, on the reverse strand, counting down.
ATATATATATATATATATATATATATATATATATATATATATATATATATATATATATAGAGAGAGAGAGAGAGAGAGAGAGAGAGAGAGAGAGGTAATTTGTGTTTGTGTGTGAGTGAGTGAGATGCTCAGGCCAGTTTCAGTTCAGTGTCAGCAGAGCGGAGCCCAGAAATGTGCAGTAGTATCAGCATTGTAGGAGCAATGTGCAGTGGCATCAAACCGAGCCACTACAGCTTGCAGTGTGTAGCAGGGTGCATTCGTGCACAGCTGCTTGTGAGTTGCAGCTGCAAGCATATGCAGCGAGTTCGTGCATGCACTGCAGAGGGGAAAAGCAGTACATCTCGAAGCACAGCAAGGCTCGGTGCACAATAACTAAGGGAGGCAGTATGCAACTGCTGGAGCATAGCAGTTCAGTGGCAGCTCTTGAACAGTTTACTGTAGCAGAGAGTATGCTTGGCAAGGATGCAGTGTGCACTTAGTGCACAACAAGCTGAGCACTATAGTGGGAGCTATTCAGCAAGTATCAGCTCGTGCAAGAGGGGAAGCACAACAGTAGGGAACCTGCAGAGTATCAAAGAAGCTGATGAAACAACTTCACATCAAGTATCAGCATCTATTCAGTAGGAGATGCAGTAAAACTGCACAGTGAGCAAGCAATATCTATTACCTCACTGTGCAGTGAGATACGCAGTATCAGTATCATTTTTCTATATCAGTGTGGTATTGGGTAGTGGTTCAGTGAGGTTGGTTTAGCATGAGTTTGGGTATTTGGTTTAGTCTAGTTGGTTAGTATATTAGATAGTTAGTATAAATAGATAGTTAGTTAGATGTACTTGTGTATGTGATAGATAGTGAGATATGGATACTAATATATATATATATATATATATATATATATATATATATATACATATATATATACATATATATATATATATATATATATATATATATATATGCTATGTTAGTGGTTTGGGTAATAGCTAGTTATTAGTATCTATGTAACTATGTACTAATAGGTATATGTTAGTAGTTAGTATGTAGATATGTATGTATTATATATATATATATATATATATATATATATATATATATATATATATATATATATATATATATATATTATAGCACTTAGTATATATTAGTATATTGGTTGAGGGTTGTATATGTAGTAGCTATTTGATGAGGTTTTGAATTACCTTGGGATACCAAGGTAATGTCAAGGTAATGGGTTGATACCAAGGTATTGGGTTTGAGTATCGAGATAGGTAGTGTGATACGCATTGGTGGAAGGCTAAGATATCATATATTTTATTGATTTGCTAAGTATTATATATATTGACTTGTATATATATACAAATTACTATTTTCATATATTGAAACTTGCGTATCTTGGGATACGTTATTTTGGTGTGTTTTATGGTATCATAGATTAGCTAGTATAGCTTTGCTTCATAGTGTATTGACCTAGTGTCTTAGTGTTAGACTCTTGCAACCTAGAATTAGTCAGTTTCACTTAGAAATGGCTTTATGACTTAGCATTGCATCAACTTAACATATTTTTATCCAGAACTATGTATTGATGCAATATATCATATATAGGTCTGTGTGACACCAGCTTGGGCATAGAGAGACACACCTTGCTCAGGACTTCAAGCGAGTATATTTCTCTGATAGTTTTTAATTCATAATAGTGTATATATGCATGTTCTTGAATTGTATACATGATTCTGACACAGTAATTTCACGGACTTGTACTACATGGATTATGTCAGGAGATGTTATCCCCTACCGTGTTTTATCGGGTACTCCTGTATATATATTTTATCGTATACATTGGGTATTAATTTATATTTCATGTTCACACACTACTCATATTCAGTGTGCTTATTCGTGTACATATATTATTCGTATTCAGTGTGATTATATTCGTGTACACCCACTGCTCGTGTTCAGTAGTCATATTCGTGTTCGTAGCGTGTCGTGATTGGATTTATTGGTATTAGTTGGGGATGGAAGAGTAAGAGTTGATTATGTGATCAAAGCCCCATTATTTATCGTGTATATTTTGATTACATACCATACTTGTAATCGTCTTACCTTATTGATCATGTTCACCCAAACGATCACATAATGAACTTGTATTCTGAGGGCACATTAGTTTGATTGCAGTTATTTCATCATATCGCAGATATTCATATTGTTGATCTATATTCTCGTACATTACTTATATATCTATTGTTTATTTATTCATATGTTAGTGATCTTGTATTTTATTTCTATTATCTGTTTTATATTGTCACGCCCCAGTCCCAAAAGTACATAGGACTAGGAACACGTAAGCATGCCAGCCGCATGGATATGGCAACTCCAATATATGGAAACCAAAATCCACACGTACGCTGTAATATGAATATCAATCCACAAGTGGTATAAAATGTATCACAAGTCACAGGGTATAATCTAAATCTCATCCGCAAAAATCATATATAAATAATAACCAGCATCTATATAACTAGATCTCAACATAAATATCTAAGGACGATAGTTGGATGGAAACAAATCCACTACCAACTCGAATGGAAAAGTACAACACAACAAATACAATATAGAAATATCAGCTAACGACCATGGGCTCGAAGAGAAGACATCCTCGCAATATAAGTAATCATCCAAATCTGCGTTCCTGCAATTACTCAAGAACAGATACACCTGGCAGAGGACCAGGTCCTCAGAGGGACGTAACAAGATACAGAAAATACGAGCCAATTTGAATACAGTAAACATGCATATTATTTGAAAATAAATAAGTACGCTGTACAAGACCAACTATATGAATGCAAATGAGGACAACTTTTCGATGTATGGGCAAGGGTAGGCTACTCGATCTACCTCACAACTCACACACACGTCAATGGACATCAGAAATCGATATACCGCGGGGGTAGCGACCAGCGAGACTCCAGAAATCGACATACCGTGGGGGTAGCGACCAGCGCGACACACGCCCGTAGTGCAAACTATATACTACGGTTTACCAGAGTGGTCAAAAGCCCATACGCCTAATGATTGTCCTCTCATGATACTAAGTGCCATGTGTGTGTCAACATATCTAATATATAGTATGACTGAAAGAAACTACACATGCAATAAATAAACAAAAATATAATAAATATAAAGAAATATACTAAGCATGCAAAATACTGTAAGAAATTTGTCAAGGTATCTTGCCTGGGGTCCTGCTGCTAGTATGAATCAGAGTCCAAGTCACAGTCCAAATAGCCTATGTATTACAAATTTATCACATCAAAAGATAATTTATTTTAATTTATTTAATTCTGGAATAATTACTCTAAAATCCTATTTTAATCTTATTATTCTGATTTTTATGTTAATTCCTAAATTTTATCCAAAGCAACTGAATTTTATCAACTCGAGACTCATGGCACGCAAATCGAGGCGATCTGTTGACCGAAAAGTCAACCGACACAAACTCAACTTTCATGCATGATTTTCAGTAGATTGCAGCATCAAAAATATGCTGGAATTTATGTCTCGTCCGAATTCAAATTTGTTTGAGAATTATGGCACATACAAATTTTGTATTGTGCACCGATGGTTAAATTCTAACCTAGAAGTTCTACAGAATTAACAGTATATAAATACTTCGAATTAAATTCTAGGAAAAATATATGTCAATGATCTCGAAATTAGCTTTTGGAAACTTTAAACGGTTCATGATTCTGATTCCTAGTTCTCCGGAATCGCAAAAATATTAAAACACATCTATTTTCGGATATGCTATGCTCTACAAATTTTCCAGAATTTAATACTCATAATTTCGTAAAATAAATTATATAATAAGAAAGCTAATCTCAATATCTTTCTAACGCAAAAAACTAGGCCTCGTTTGGAGTCCGGAGCTATGCGCAATGGCTTGTGGAAGATGAAGGAACCCTAGATGGCAATTCTCCAAAATCTCTCTCTCATAATGGGATAATTAGGGTTATAATAATAATAATATATATATATATATATATATATATATATATATATATATATATATAGGAATGTACCTGCGGCTGAATGGATATTTATAGGCTGACACGTGTCAGAATCTGATTGGATGATTTTTGTTATATTATTTGTTTTGATTTGCCTTTATCAAAATATTATTTAAGTCATTTTAAATCTAAATAACTCAAACTAAATATTAAAATAATCATAAAAATCTGGAAAAATTACATAAAATATATTTTGAACCTATAAACCCTAGAAAAATATTTGGGACAATTTTATATTCATAAGTTTACTACTATAATTAGGAGAAGCTCTAAACATTAGTTTTATCCATTTAACTAAAAATAAATACTAACATTATTCCAAAAATTCTGAAATAATTCCAGAAAATATATAATAATATTATAAACCCTAAAAAATAACGTGGGTCCATTCTATATTCCTAGGCTTGCACAATAAATTCTACAATTCCTAAAAATTAGTTATTAATCTAAATAACTCCCAATAAATACTAAAAGTATTCAGAAAATTCCCAGAAAATTCTAGAAAATATATTTGACTATTTAGAACCTAAAATAAAATTTTAAAATATTTTTAATTAAGTTTTAACATAAAATAAATTCTTCAAAGTCCTAAAAAATTAGTGTTACTAGTTTTTAATTAACTAATAATTATGGAAAAATCTCAATAATCTAAAATAGCCTAAAAATAATTCTAAATAAATATTTATATAAGTAAATATACTAAAAAAATTTATTTTCTAATTAACTAAGAGAATACTCTAAATAAATTCAACATCTATAATAAATATAATAATATAAAATATACACAAAATACCTATTTTGGGTGAGGGAGTTTACATATATGCTCGATGATGTTATTGAAACTGCTTTCAAAGGTATGTACTTCGCTCCAAATCAGACTGGATATATTTTTCCAGATGATTGGCTTATAGAGCAGTGTCCCATATTCTATGGGCCGCAGGACGGTGTACCTATAGAGGATACTCCTCAGGAGGACTTAGTTGCAGAGTCCAAGGAGGTCTATTTGTGGAGATTCATAATTTGTATATTATTTCAGATTGTTGATTGTATCTTATTGTTTCCTTCGTTATTCCATTCGTACTTTATCTTCCTTAGTTTGTTTTGTGATGAGATTAGTTATTCTTGTGAGATACCATATTGTTCCTCCGTTTGGAGTTAAGATGATTGACAGGTACCATATTATATTGTTGAGATATTAGATAGTTAGAAATGAACCAGGCAACGTTCTACCACCGATGCTACGGCGTAGGCTGGTCGTAACCATGTACTCGTGCCCGAATATTCGGGTACGGGTCGTGACATATTTTTAGTAGTGGCCCATGCAGGTCTAGATTCGCAATTTAGCGATATCGTAGTTGTGCTCGCCTAGAGTACTGCTATGAGCCTACTTTAGGAAATAGAATTTATGCTGAGAGTTTACTCAATCATAACTAGGAAACATTCCAAAAATCTATTTTACAAATCCTTATATATTGAATATTTGCTTTACTTTGAATAAAATTCAGTCCTTCTTTGATGATATCGTATCATATTCAATATTGATTTCTTATTTCAATCTATCTTCAGGATGTCGCCGAAGACGCGTTTCCAGCACTCAGGTGCCGCCATAACACGATCAGTCACTTTATCACCCATGAGGGAAGCACCCTCAGACGATGGTCCAGCACCTACGTTCAGGAGGTCAGCTTCACCGGTCCAGGTGGGCATATCTGCAGCATCTTTCGGAGGTGCTCCACCTCCGGTACAGAGGACAGTACAGTCAGTTTTCGGGGATCTTCCACCCCCACCATCTGCAGTTGATCAGACGCAGATATTCACGCTCTTTCAGCAGATGATAGAGCCCAGCAGCGTCAGCCAGAGGTCCTGCGATAGAGCATGGAGAATGCTCACCAAATCGCACTCGTAGCAGTTGAGAGGGCTTTCACAGTCTAGCCACAAACAGTACCACCTCAGATTATTCCTCAGTAGCCGAGGCCAGGGACCATCGTAGACTTCAAGAGGATGGGCCCGAAGGACTTTAAAGGTACAGAGGGGATCCTTTATGCGGATGATTGGATCGAGGACATCGAGCGAAACCTGCGGCTGGCGCAGATTCCAGAGATATTACAGATAGAGACAGCGGGGTGTATGATGTTCGATATTATTTTGACATGGTTCAGGACAGACCCCAGGATCGCAGTACCAGGACTTACTTGGGAAGCATTCAAAAAGCTTTTAAAGGAGAAGTTCTTCCCAGACGTAGCTCTGACATCTTTGGAGAGCCAGTTCCAGCAACTCGTCCAGGGAGGTATATCAGTGGACGAGTATGCGGCAGAGTATTGCCGACTAGGTTGCTTCATGGAGGGGTAGAACCCCAGGGGAGAGCCAGGAATTTCAGGAAGGGCCTGAACCGGGAGGTCAAATCCCACACAAACTGAGATCCTACCGCCACCTTCGAGGAGATTCTCAAACAGGCACAGCGGGCAGAGGATGACTTAGAGCTTAGCTCTAAGAGGCCGAGGGACACAGAAGGATCCAGTACCAATACGGGTCCAGAAAAGAGGCCTCATTTCTAGCAGCAGCACCAGAGGCACTACCAGCATCCGAGGAAGCAGTATCACCGGCTAGCTAGAGCGTCGGCATAACAGATGCACCAGATCTAGAAGGCAGTTATTCCTTGTACTTTCTGTAAGAAACAAGGATACGGATAGGATGCATGCAGGATAAGACTAGGCCAGTGCTTATTCTGCGGATCAGGAGATCGTTAGTTGAAGTCTTGTCCTAAAGTCCCAACTCCCCCAGTTTAGGATGGAGGTCAGGCACAGAGAGCACCCGCTCGACCACCAGCGGAACAGCAGAGAGGACCTTTACTACCGCAGTAGCAGCAGAAAGATATGCAGCAACAAGGGCAAGATTTTGCCTTGACTGTCGAGGAGGAGGAGCCAGTTGGTGATGTCATCTTAGGTTCAGTTTATCTTGATTCCTTTTCAGCTCATACTTTATTTTATTCTAGTGCTTCTCATAGTTTTGTATCTATATTTTTTGCTCTGAGACATCGTCTTGAGTCTGAACCGTTGGCGAGGACTTGCAAGATCACGACCGGGGGTGGCATTATCCTAGTCAGTAATGTTTGTAAGAACCAGACAGTTTATTTGGGAGGCTGAGAGTTGAGCGTATATTTACTCATAATGCCACTTCTGAGTTACGATATAGTACTCGGGATGGATTGGTTAAGTAGGCATCACGCTAGTATCGATTATCATGGAGGTAGAATTTTATTTTAGATACCAGGAGAGCCAGAGTTCGAGTTCATCAGGGGAGCAGCAGGGCAGAGCGAAGGCAATTTATGTGGATCTTTGGTAGAAGAGCAGTAGCCGCCAGATCCGTTGATTTTAGAGTTCATGGATGTCTTTCCAGAGGAGTTGCCGGGGTTGCCACCGGACAGAGATGTGGAATTCTCTGTAGATTTTGTGCCAGGCGTAGAGCCGATATCTCAGCACGTTTATAGAGTGAACAACAGTGAACTGACGGAGTTGAAGAAGCAGGTGGATGAGTTACAAGACAAGGGCTTTATCCATTCTAGTTTATCACCATGGGGTACTCCGGTACTTTTTGTACCAAAGAATAATGGGTCGGTACGTATGTGTATCGACTATAGTGCACTTAACAATCTCACTATCAAGAACAAATATTCGTTGCTACGGATTGATGATTTATTTGACCAGTTGAGCGGAGCGAAGGTATTCTCAAAGATAAACTTGAGGTCAGGGTACCACCAGGTGAAAGTGAAGAAGGAAGATATCCCGAAGATAGCTTTCAGGACTCGTTATGGGCAGTTCGAGTTCTTGGTGATACGTTTGGGTTGACCAATGCCCCAGCAGTATTCATGAACCTGATGAACAAGGTGTTTCATCAGTACCTAGATCAGTTTGTTATAGTCTTTATTGATAATATTCTGATATATTCAAAGACCCCACTTGGGGATAGTTCTAGAGACCCTCCGGAAGGAGAAGTTGTATGGCAAGCTTTTGAAGTATGAGTTCTTCCTTGATAAGGTTGAATTCCTTGGGCATGTTATTACATAAGATGGAATCTCAGTGGACTCAACGTGGGTACATCTGTGGAGAAGCTCGCAAAGATGTATGTGCGCCAGATAGTTAGATTGTACGGTGTTCTAGTGAGCATAGTCTCACATCGGGATAGTCGCTTCACGTCCCACTTCTAGAGGAGTTTGCAGGCTAGCTTGGGCACTCAGCTCAAGTTCACTACCGCATATCACCCTCAGACTGACGGATAGTCGGAGAGGACTATTCAGACTCTCGAGGACATGCTACACACCTGTGTTTGGATCTTGGAGGTTTTTGGGAGGATCATCTTTACTTGGTAGAGTTTTCATACAACAACAGCTACCAAGCCAATATCGAGATGTCAATGTTTGAGGCATTGTATGGATAGAGATGTCGCACTCCGTTATCATGGGATGATTTTGGTGAGAGAGCTTCATTTGGACCAGAGATGGTAGTGGATGCAGCTGAGAAGGTGAAGCTCATCAGAGATAGACTTCGAGTGGCACAGGACAAACAGCGGCAATGGGCCGATATCCATCAGAGACCTTTGAAGTTTGAGATATAAATTTTTGTTTTGCATTGCTTGTGATTGATTATTGTTTTGTTAGTGTGCTAAGGTTGTATTTTGTGCTAGGTTGGCGGTCTGGTTTTCTTGAGGATTTTTTTGACACGTGGAATGATTCATTTCGGTGGAGGCAAAAAGCTTAGTCCGCGATTCATCAGACCTTTCAGTATTCTTGAGAGGGTCGATGCAATTGCATATAGACTAGACTTACCACCTGCATTGGAGGGAGTACACAATGTGTTTCACGTGTCGCAGTTGAGATAGTACGTGACAGATTCCAGTCATGTGTTGGATCACTCGGAGATAGAGGTGGACCCTACTCTTAGCTATCCAGAGCAGCCAGTTGAGATTCTGGATCGGAGAGAGAATGTGCCGAGGAACCAGATGATTCCTTTGGTGCACGTCGTGTGGAGGCATCACTTGTCAGGAGAGAGTACCTGGGAGCGAGAGGTCGAGATGTGTGAGCGATATTCATATATGTTCGAGCCGTGGGGTATAATTCTTTTTGAAATATATTGTTTGCTTTTGGTAGTTAGCTTCTTACTTAATTTCGAGGATAAAATTTTTCTAAGGTGGGTAGGATTGTCACCCTCACATTTTCAATCAAGGGTAGTTTGGTAATTGACACAGGTATTTTTATTTTAGGATTTAATGTATTTAAAAATTGTGCATGTGTGATTAATTAATTATTATATTATTTATTTCTTGTTAGATGCTAGATTATTTTGGACTTGTGTAGTTGACCTAACCATTTAATTAGATGCATGAACCCAATATTTTAGTTTAGTTTAGATTGAGCCCATGAATTAGGTTCATGGATTATGAGGGTGGATTAATTAGTGAAACCATTAGACTAGAACATTTTCTCCCTTAATTAATTTCTTCATGAGAGGCCCCAAGGGGTGTTTTGGATATTTCATAATTTCTTGGGGAAGGGGTATATGGCCGGCCACATGAGAAGGAGAGAGAGAGTGTCTCTCATTTTATTTTGTTTATTGCATTTAGATCTAGATTTTTCCCCTTTTCAAATTCTTTCATTCCCTCACCATTCCTTCACCAATTTCTTCACAAATTCCTTCCCTATTCTTCAATTAAGACTACTAAAATAAGGATCTACAAGAAAAAAGTAAGGATCTACAAGAAGAAGGCCAAGATCTACAAAGAGGAGGCTACATTCAATATTTAGAGATTTTTATTAGGAATCCATCTCCCAATAGGTACATGTCAGTTTTCCCTCTTGTAATAGGTTCTAAATCTAATATTTAACCATAAAAAATCACCCCACATGTGTAATACCCCGCTCTACGTCGGTATTATGTATTAAGGTGAGTGGGCAGAACTGCGTTCTCTGATTCTTGCACGCCTTAATAATGAATCTGAGTATTTTGAATGCTTGTTTGCTTAAAGAAAATGATAGAACCTGCCTTGCATACTAATAAACGAACTCACCTAGCTTGTCTTTGAAATGAATATGTCTGTATAACTAAGAGATCCTAAAATACTTGTCTAAATGTATGTGTTTGCATGAACATGTTCCACTGTCGTCTATGCTCCGAGAGAACCATAGCATATGTCTGAATGTGTTCAAATGATAAGGCGGCTTGCCCCGCAATAATAGAATATAGTCTGATGTTTCGTCTCATCTGCATACTAGAGTTTATTTGATAGTGTTCTATGCATTCGCATCGGTCGGACAATGGCTATTGGTGGAGAGCTGAACTGCATGTGTCACGGCTGCTACAGAGATAGTGGAAAGTAACCATGAGTCATAACTGCCAATAGCATCAGATAAATGAGTCATTGGTTAGCTGGATTAACCGCTGCCGATCCTGAGATACTCGGGGATCGTACTGCATATAAGATAGTTCATTGTGTTGGCTTGGATAGATGGACCATCCCTAGATGTGCATTTGTGTCTAGATATGCATTTGTCCCTATAGTCTTTGAGTATAGCTCACGAGACATGCTGCGCATACCCTGAAACAGAATGAATGGCTTGTCTTGCTTGCTTGCTTATATCCAATATGAAACTCTATTTTTAAAGATGTTTTATAAAGAAAGTAATATGACTCTGCTATCAAACTGCATGAAATAAACATAGGTAAAACTAGAAAGATCACTAGTAATATAATATTTTATAACATGATTACTTAGTATTGGTTTTAGTGAATGTTTGCTTCTGTTCAGTTGTTTATTCTCACCAGTACTTATAAAAGTGCTGACCCACCAACAGTTTACTTGCTTGCAGGTACTGGATCGTCCGAGGGAGCGATAGGCGTACCCCATCCCCAAGACCCAGAAATTGTGTTTCGATTGACTCGAGTTGCTATCGTATAAAGGGGCATAATGTATGGAATGATGCCTTTGCTAAAAGAAACCCAAGTCCCTCGATTTGCCCCGAATACTCAGTTGGCTAAATGTATTGTATTGTAACAATATCCCTCCGCTGCTTACTCGATTGATGTGATGATAGCCAAAACACAACTTAAACGATGTTGCCTTGTGCGGGCGCAACCCCAGGCTCGTACGGCATCACGTCCCGGTATTAAACCGCCATACGCGCCCCGCGGGAGTGCCGAGGCACGATGATTCGCTCTGGTGCACCGAGGCGCGATAATTTGCGTCCGGTCCTGTCGTGGAGGAAGAGGTGTTCGGGAGTCCCTCGGGGCCGGGGCGTGACAACATGCATAGGCTACCCATAGGAATTGGTTTTAGGTTCATAGGAGACCTATGGTAAAAGTTATGTATATTTTTGTGTCGATTTTAGGGGAATTTCAAGATTGGCATATGTGGTATTTGTCAATTGGTCAAATAGATCAATATAATATATGATTGCTTATTTTTGACTAGTGTTGTGTCCACAATTTGGTACATGTAGGCCGTATCTCGTCAATTTGGCGATACGGATTATTTTTGTGGGTTTTCCTCCGACACAGAAATTTTGTGCATATCATTTCTTGGTACGGATACGTAGTTGATATTATAATTGTTTGTATTATTCATAATTAGTATTCTAGACTTACTCGTGTCCTTCAGAATATATTTGTGTGTGTGGTGGAGACGTATCGCAAGCGTATCATAGAATGAGTGTGATACGAGTGCGGTGCACTCCACATGTTTGCTTTATTGCCTTTAATTCTATATGTACTTGTATATATATACATGTATGATATATATTATATGATCTATAGATGTATATGGGTATGTATTTGTATTATATCATATAGATGTGTATAGGTGGTGGTATATATATATATATATGTGTTTATATTAGATATATGAGTATATGTATTGATATATGTAAGTTAGTGTATATAGCTATATATATATATATATATATATATATATATATATATATATATATATATAGAGAGAGAGAGAGAGAGAGAGGGAGAGAGAGAGAGAGGTTATTTGTGTTTGTGTGTGAGTGAATGAGTGAGATGCTCAGGCCAATTTCAGATCAGTGTCAGCAGAGAGGAGCACAGAAATTTGCAGTATTATCAGCAGTGTAGGAGCAATGTGCAGCGGCATCAACCCGACCACTGCAGCTTGTAGTGTGCAGCAGGTTGTATTTGTGCACCACTACTTGTGAGCTGCAACTGCAAGCTTGTGCAGCGAGCTCATGTAGGCACTGGTACCCCATTCGTGGATACCGGGACTATTAGAATATCGCATGCTATAGAAGAAAGCACATGATACATTTTTCGTATCTCTTTTACCATTCTAGAATTGAATAATAAGATGAAGAGTCATCTTCATCTTCTTCATAAAAATTTAGATATAAGGGCAATTCTTGCGTAGGTTAGGAAGATTATTTTTGTTTTTTTTTCCTTTGCAGTACACCTTTAACATATGATAATTTAGACATAAAACCAGAGCTACTACCTTGAACGGTTGTACCGGGTCGGGTGGATACAACTCTTTCTTCATATAAAATAATTAAACTATCTAAAACATCCTTAATTTCTACTTTAAACCTACATACGTCAACTCTCATATTATCTTTAAAATCGTCTAATAAAATATATACACCATGTAATTTAATCTTAGGATCAAAAATTGAAGCCAAACAATATAGAAGAGGTATATCAGCCCAATATTTTTTAAATTTGGTTTCCATTTTGGCAACAACATAATCAAAACTAGGAACATTTCTATATTTATAAAATAAATGAGAATGTTAAGAATTTATGTTAAAGCTAAAGGAGAAGTTGAATAATAAACTCCAGATAGAATACATGTAGCATTGTAAAATAATTCTAAAAATTCAAAAATAGAAGTAGCATTTAACCAATCATTCTTAGTTACTTGATAATCAAAACTAGGATTAGCATTACAATAATGTGTAATAACATCTTTAAACTTAATGGAAGATTTCAATATTAAATAAGTTAAATTTTATCTATGTGGTGCATCCTTAACAAATCGCCTAAAAGTAACACCATATTGTGTACATATTTTAAAAGCTTGTCGTCTACTTGCAGAAGAATTCAAACTATCTAAAATTGATCTAAGATTTTCTAAATTTAGTTGAAAGAATTTAAGATATTCTTGTACAATAAAATTAATAATATGATAAGCATATCTAACATGAAAAAGTCTACCTTCTAACATAGGCGTAAATTGTGTTTTCAAAACACTAATAGAAGAAGTGTTATTAGTAGCACTATCAAAAGAAATCAAAAATATTTTATTGTGAATATCGTATTCACGCATAAATTGTATTATAGTGCCACTGATTATAGCGCCGATATGTGGAAATTTTAAAGGCCTTAAACAAATAATGCATTTTTGCAACATCCATCTTGGATCTATATAATGTGTCATGATACAAATATAAGCATAATTTTGCTTAGTATTCCATATATCAAAGTTAAAGCAAATTTACTAATATGCATAAAACTTTCTTTCAAAGCAGCCTTATCTTTTTGAAAAAAATTTAAAGCCTCTGCTATGGCAATAGATCTAGAAACTTTAATAAAACAAGGATTAAGGATATTTCTTGCATAATTATAATAGAAATTACTCTCACCAAATGTAAATGGTTGTTTCTCACAAATCATAAATCTTGCTAACTCAGTCTTGTTACGAGCATCAGAATAAGTAAAGTTACCTAAAGAAGATCCATGACCACCGGTACTTAGCTATGTTTGTGTAGCCTATAGTGTGTCTTTGCCATAGCAACTTTCATAGTATCTTTTTAGAGTGCCCGTGCCATCATTTTTTCTATTTGTAAACCCGCTTACATTTCTTATATTCTGCATCTTTAGGTATTAGTTTTTTATCTTTTGGATCTAAAACCGGTGCACCCTCACTATCAGTGACAAATATTTTTGTATAACATTTCCATAAAAATATTATTTTATATTGGCAATATTTGTAGCTGTGGTCATACTCCTAACTTCAAGATGTGACATTTGTGTCGGTGGCACATAATCAGAAATAAGATTATTTTCAAACATATTATTAAAATAATCATAATTTTTATAATGTTGGTTTGAACCTTGTCTATCTATATTTTTAAAAAAAATTTAAAAAAATTTAGAGCTAAATTAATTACTTCTCAAACAAAAGAGAGAGAGAGTGAGTGAGAGAGAGAGAGGAGGGGGGAATCGCAAATCAGAAAAAAAATCTGTAATATTAAAGTTACTTGTAACGTCTGCTAGAAGCCTCCAAAAGAAATCGCAAGAAAAATTATTGAGAGGAAAGAAGTTGGACTCCAGTAATTGCTTTTCATCAAAACTTTGTAAGAGAGGAAAGAAATTTTGTAAGTGGAAAGAAATTTTATTGTGTTTATTTTTCATGAATTATGGATTATTTATAGGAATTTTTTGGGGCCAAATTACCCCAAATACCCTTAAAAAGTTATTATATTGGGTATTTTGGTCATTTTTAGCAAAATGATAAAAATATCCCTTAAACGGTTAAAAAACTGCCACTAAATCGGGAGTATTTTGGTAAAAATAATCCCAACGATTATTTTGAAAAAAATTAAATTAAATTTTTGTCGAACCGGGCTTGAACCGGGCCGTTCGAATTTGACTCGGCCTGAACGGAGGGTTGACCGGGACAAGCCGGGCTTGCGGGTCGAATCCTCTGACCAGCTCGGACCCGTGGGGGGAGTGGACCGAAGCGGGCCGGTCCGTTGACCGGGTTCAGGCTGGCCCGGACCTGGTTTGACTGGGCTGAGCCCGTGGTGGGTTCCAGGCCGGGCCGCACTTTTACACACCTTGAGGTTGGTGGAAGAACAGATGGTGGGTGGAAGATTTAAATTATTTGGCTGCGAAGTAAAACGGCTGTGATTGATTTTGACAACAGAAAAGTTCTTGTGGGGTTATTATTATTATTATTATTATTATTATATTTTTTGGATTGGATTTTACTTGATCATTTATGACTCTGCTTATGTTACGCAGGACCGGTCCGAGGATTATGGAAGCCTATTACATGATTTGAAAGTGGGACCTTTTCAACGAATAAATAAAAATATTTAATTTTTTTAAATAAATTTTATTGATTTTTTTCTCGGATAATGATTTTATTAATCAGAGTTACGTAACCTTACTATTGTTTTTATAACAGTCAAACAAGACAAGTAGAAACAAGATCATTTGGACATAAAAGAAAAAAAGTAACTGGTAGAATGATAATTTTTATTTTTAAATAACAAGTAAATTAGTTGGTATCATGGTAATAGCTCTCACAATGCATATATTGATCTATGGTTCAAATTCTGGTATTTTCATTTTGATTACTAAAATATACTATGTATAAGTGGGTGTAGGCTCCCTTTATGTCGCATTCTTAATAAAGTCATTATTATGTCGTACTACTTAAGTGAGTTTAGAGGTTGTTTGGACCTTCCAATTACAAGGGCTGACTGGGCTAACTGGGCTAGTAAGTAACCTTGGTCCCGTTTGGGAGCCTTGCCTATTGAGGGGCCTAGGGCGATCGTCCACCTAGCCTACCCTCTGGGCGGCCCTGGTGTTACGGATAGAAATTTTGTATAAATGTATCGTCGTATTATTAAGTATATTATTTTAAGTTTATTTTTCTATAAGAGGTACAATAGTATAATTTGGTTGAAGTATGCCCGTAGTGCATTGTATGTCCCATAATAGGTTACATCCTTCTATCCTCTTCTGGGAGCTGATGATTATTCATAGAGAAAATTTCATACAACGGAATATTTTTTCATGAAATTGCTGGAAAGAGAAAAAGTTTAGAAAAATTATGAGTAACGGAAACTAACGTCAGCACGGATGACGCCAAAAAGAAAAATTGGGTGGCGCTAGTTGCTTTGGCTTCAAACTTTTTTAAAATAAAAGGGGGGGTGACGCCAATTGGAATGGCTCCAAACTAATTTTTATAAAAAAGGGGAGTGGCGCCATTTGGTTTGGCTCCAAACTTAATTTTTTTTAAATGGTTTGGCGCCAGTTGGTTTGGCTCCAAACTATATATATTTTTTAAAAATGAGTGGTGACGCCAATGGGGTTGGAGCCAAGATTTTTTTTTTTAAATGGTTGGCGTCAATGGGGTTGGAGTCAACAAAAAAAATAAAGAAAAAAAAGTCTGGAAAAAATTTAGAAAAACTCTTGGAAAAAGGGTTTGGCTCCATTTGTCTTGGCGCCAACCAAATTTTTTTTCCCCTGCAACGTTCAAATTTTTTCAACTTGCAACGTTCAAATTTGTTCAACGGTCTGATTTTTAACGTTCGAATTTTCAAGCGTTGTATCTTTACTCTATTTAAGAAGTGTGAAGAATGTATAATTCTTCACAATTCTCCAATAATTCTCCATTATCTTCTTTCTACTCTACTCTTGTTGTTAAGCAAGTTATCGTTCACAAACTCTTACTGCTATTTTTTTGGCAATTCTCAATTCATGGATCAAAGTCTAAGGCTGTGGTGTTCACATGGAGGTACAGTAAATGGGTTATCCTATGAAGGAGGTTTTACCCAAATTCTTATAGTTGATCGTAGTATTACATTAGAAAGATTATGTATTATGATTATTGAAAAAATTTCTATTCAATATGAATTTATATTAAGACACGTTTATGGTACACATTGTTTCCTATTAGATTTTGAAAAAGCTTGGAGTTTTATTCTTGAAGTAAATTTACAATCATCATTTATAAGTATTTGCATAACTCAAGTACCACAAAGATTTGATAATATATGTAATCAACGTGTTTGTAATTATGAATCGGGTCCTACTTCTTCTCGACAAGCTCCTAGTTCTTCTCGACAAGCTCCTAGTTTTTCTCGACATCTTTCATCTCATGAAGAAGATAACACATTAGTTTTAGATAATAATGACGATTTAGCTGATTTTCAAAGTAATGAAGATAGTGATGATTTAATTAAAAATATAGATGATGATTTGGAAGTTACTGTCAATAATACTACCACTACTGAATTATTTGTCAAACAATTTTTTGATAGTCGTTCTGTATTTAAAACTTTTATCAGTAACCTAGCAATTAAACATAAGTTTACTTGTTCAGTTGGTGAGCAGAACAATGCTAAGGGAATTATATATACTTGTAATCAACCAACTTGTGATTGGAGAGTATATGCTAGACCTATTCATAGAGGTAATATTTTTAAAATTGCTACATTAGAAAACCGACATTCTTGTTTAGGTGGACTCACAACAGGTTCTCGCCTGTTGGCTACTAGTTCATGGATCAAAAACAAGATAATTGATATAATTAGGGATAATCTGTCCAGCGCAAGTTGTTAGAGATATACCTAGAGAACATCAGATAAATATCTCTTATTTCAAAGCTTGGAGAGCCCGAGAGATGACATTAGCTAAAATAATTGGTCGCTATTTTGATGCATATGATAGTATTTAAGAATATGGTTTTATAATTATCGAGTCAAATAAAGGTAGCAGTTGCTTTCTAAAGACTAATGAAAATAATTGCTTTCAAAGAATTTTTATTTGTTTCAAAGCATGTATTGACTTTTTTTGAGTGGTTGTTTATCAGCTATTAGTACTGATGCTATTTTTCTTTCATTTAGATACAAAGTTGTTCTATTCATTGCTTGTGCTCATGATCCTAACTATAAATTTTATCCAGTTGCTTATGCTGCTACGGAAGGTGAAAACATCGATTCTTGGAGATGGTTTTTAACTAGTTTAAGAACATCTTTTGAAAGTACTTTAATGAATGGAGTAGGATTTCATTCATATCAGATAAATAAAAGGGTTTGCTTCAGGCTATGCGTTTAACTTTTCTAGAATCACCATAATTTTTTTGTATTCAGCATTTTAAAAACAATATGAAAGCGATTACCAAGATTAATTTTTTTTTTATCAAATGATGGACTCTCTTGCAAGATCATATAATAAACTACTCTGAATATTTATTTAAAATAATTAAAAGCTGAAAACATAGACATGTATAACTGACTTATTGGAGTAAATGATAAAACCCGTAATTTTGCACATAGGATTACTGCTTATTTTTCTTATCCTAGACTAGATATTAACACTTCTAATCTTGCAGAGTCGTTCAATAACTGGGTTAAGAATTTACGTGATAAATCGATAACAACACTACTTGACGGCAATAGAGCCAAGATTATATCGCTTCAAGACAAGAATAGACGATTTGCTGAAAATCTTAAAGTAGATTATTGTCCTAGAATATTGCAAACTATAGCTCGTATAAATAGAGAAAATTACCAACTGCAAGTGTTACAATTTGATAATTATATGTTTGAAATATTAGATCGTACAACAAGTAGAACATATGTAGTGCTTTTAGAAGAGGACTATTGTTAATGTTTATGGTGGCATCATACATTTATCCCATGTGTGTGTCACATCCCAATCCCAAAATATCGAGGAACTGGACACGTGGCAATGGCCAGCAGCACGCACCGATGGACAAACCCAATTTAATGGATCCATCGGGGCATACGTAAGTTGTAACAACTATCAGGGTTTACTAATCTCATCCACAGAATAAATACAGCAATATCAACAAAAAATATTAAACAACATCCAGTCACAAGTAAATAAAATTGGGGAACAACCAGATATTAAGTCTGTTACAAATGTTCATTTAAACAGGAATAAAAGAGTTTATTTGCCATAAAAACTGAGCATGGAAGAAGCAGATATTTAGGAGAAGTCCTCAGCGATCACCTCGTCCTCAGGTACTGGTACTGTTCCGAGAAGTGCTCATGTTCCGTATACCTCTGGATAGATATCCTCTGCTAATCCTGGGGACATAATCCATTCCAGGTCCTCAGGGGACATAGCAAGGTACAGATAATACAAGCCAAAATAAATATAGTGCAATAGTAAATGAAATAAATAGGGTAAACTATATAACCATCTATGTAAAATGCAAGTTAAGAGCATCACTAGAACTTAGGCTGATACCACTACAAGCTTTGTGTCGGGGAGCCGGTAGCAGTTATACTATGCTATGTAATTTACGATGTTGTGGCCTATATATATATAATCAGCCTGTAGCCTGTGTGTCTCTCCCCACCCAAATGTAATCATACTTCTCATGTCCACGATGCCTCATGTCCATGTCACGTAAAATCATATCTAATGCAGTGAGTCATACTATGTCTATGAATATAATGTCTAGGAATATAATATCTATGTCATAAATCCTGCAACCTACACAGAATCACCTTGAATATTTCAGGAAGATTCTGTCTCATGATTCGTGTCAGGTGTCCTGGGTATAACATACTTGATAATGCAAGTACGAGAATATAAAGGGTCACGAATGTCCATCTCTAGATGACGTACACAACTCCGCGTACGGGGTTGGCACCCGACTATTAATCGGACGCTAAGTAAGTCACACGGTCCTAGGTTTAAGCATGTACAACAATTATATATGTCAAGGAAATAAGTAGCAAAAACTGCAGTATTTGGCAAGGTACACTTGCCTGGGGTTCTAGCTCCAACTGTAGCTCTGACTTCCGTGTGTTCTGCAGGAAGTACTCTGGTTGCTGAAATAAATATCACCATCAGATCCAGAAAATATCAAATATCTAGAAATGCCTGTCCTTGAGTCCAATTTGGACACAGGGGCAAAAATGACATTTTCAGGTCAAGGCGGGGTCCACATGTGGGCCGCTTTGCACCTAAAAATGTGTCAGGGTCAAAGATCACCAAATCTGTCAAACTCAGTGTCAACAGGTCAGGAACAATGATACGAACACAACGGAACTTACAGAATTGGATTTCGATGAGCCGATCTCAAAATCGCTCGTCAAGTAGAGCATGTGGGGCCCACGATACGCGATTTTGTCAAGGTTCTCAGAATCGAACCAAACTTGGGTCACAGGACCAGCGTATTGCTACGAGTCCGATGGCACAAGTTTCGTTTCGGTCCGATTTGTATACACTAAGTTACAGCGAGATCCAGAAAGGACGGATACGGGGCGTTGTCGGCGGATACGCATTGATTTCGGTGTGCACGCACATCCAAATCAACTTCTGTGAAATCCTGCACATCCGTATCAACGACGCGCACGTATCGGTAAAGACCACACGCGACCAAGTCGTCCCGTTTGGCGGGGCGTACTCAGTTCTGGGGTGAAACAGGGCATTGGTTTTCCTGTTTTTGGATCGCGGTTCGCGATCGCCATAGGACGTGATACACCGAGCGGGTTGCACGGGCATCGAGGGGGTCACGCAACCTACGCGTCACAACTGACGGAATCAAAAATGGGGCAGCGAGAAGAGAGAAATGAGTACCTGAACAGGGCTCCAAAAATCGAGTTACGCGTGTCCAAGTTTGAGTCTACCGTATCCTGGATGTGTCCGGGTCGTATCCTGGCTAGGGCTAGGGTTCTGCTGTGTCCAAGCTCGCCGGAGACTGCACTGGACGGGGATGGTTGTCGCCGAAGTCGTCGGGCTCGCTGATGGAGGCGGCGCCGGTGCTGCGGGTGCTGGCCGGAGTCGACGAGGGGCTAAGGAGAATCGGGCAGCCGGAGGTCGGGGATGAAGGAGAGGGTCGGGGTTCTGGGGTGGCCGGCGAGGTCCAAGGCGGCCGGGTGTCGGTGCTAGAGGGCGGCGCCGGTGGTCGGCTGGGACGGAGGGGGATGTCCGGAGTTCGGGAAGAGGGGAATCGGGCAGCGACTTCTGGAGGTGGAGGGTGAAGGCAGGAGGCATCGGCGGGGGCTGGCCGCGGAGGAGAGGGCTTCTGGTGGCGGCGAGGTCGTGCTAAGGCTGGTGGAGGATTGCCGGAGTCGGGTGTTTCTAGCCGGAGAAGAAGGAAAGGGGAAACTTCGGTGGCCGGCTGCGGTTTTATAGAGGGAAGGGGAGGTGGAGATGTCGGGAGTTTGCCGAAAGTGGAAGAGGAGGCGGCCGACGTTGGGGGGAGGTGAAGGGGGAAGGTCGCCGGCGGCCACGGCGGCTGAAACGGCCGCCGGTAGGTGAAGGGTCGGGAAGGTGACAGGTTTGGGGGTTAGGTTTCAGGCGGGTCGGGTCTCAAGCGGGTCGGGTCAGACCCGGATCCGACCCGCTAAGTTTGGGTTGGGTCGGTTCGGGCAGACCGGCCGGTTCGGTTCTCTTTGGTTTGGTTTAATTTGGTTCAACGAACCGGGTTCAGGTTTAATTAGGTTAATTTTTACAATAGTTTTTAGGGCTTTAAAAATACTTTCGGAGTCCAATAAATTCCCGAAAAATTATCCTATGTCTAAATTTTTATTTTACACTAGAAAATATAATTTTCATAACATTTTAATATTATTTATTATCATTTAAAAATTATTTAAAATCAGACTACCTTAGTTAAATTATAGAAAATCCCAGAAAAATTCCAGAAAATTATGAAAAATCCAAAATTAAAATTTCTTGAAAATCAGGGGGTTTACAGTGTGCATGCATACTATACACCTTAGTCTTGCAATACCAATATAGAAAATTATTATTGTTCAATATTTTCTACTAACAAGTTGAAAAGTGTGTATGAGCTGCAACTGGAACCAATTCCACTGCCCTACGATCTTCAAAGTACTTTGGTTAGAGGAGAAATTAGAGTACACAATGTAAGACGCAAAGCTGGAAGACCAAAGAAGAACTATATAAAGTCGAAGCATGAACCTACAAGAGATTTACATTGCAGTAATTGTGGTGGAGTTGGATATAACAGAAGAAAATGTACTAATCAGCCAAGAGAGTAAAATTATGTACTAGTTAACTTTCACTTATTTTCAGTACTTTCAATATTTTTAAGTTATTATGTATTGTGGTTGATGTTCAATATTTTAAATAGTTAGCTTTCACTTTTTGTTCTCTTTTTATAAATATATAATTGAAATGCAATCAATACTTTTTGTACCATATATTATAATCAAGATAGTGTAGCAATAAATTTAAAATCAAAATACAATCAATATTATACACAACATATCAACTACGACCATATCTAACCCATCGAGCCCAAGATTTGTGTGTACCAGTCCTGAGATTTGGACGATTTATCGATTGTTCCATTGTCTATGAAGGTAGAGGTGGATCTGCAGCCAAACTCTGACTGTCCATATGCTCTTGAGTTAGAATTGGAGTTGATGGAGTTGAGTAAAACCAATCTGTAGGATCAACTTGGTAGAAAGTTCCCTCTCCAGCCTGGTAAGAAGTCCCTCTTCAGCCTGGTAAGAAGTCCCATCTCTATCCTGGTAGGAAGTCCCCTCTCCATCCTGGTCAGATGCCTCTTCTTTAGACTCGTATACGTTGAAATAACGGTACTGTCTCTAGGGAACATTGCCGGATGGATAATCGTCAGGTAAAACTACATGAGGCATATGGGGCTCTGGGCCACACATAACAGTATCATCCATCCAATCCACCACCCGTCGGATCAGATCGGTAACTTGCGGTCACCACATGGAGCTCTCTATTGTACTGTTGAGTGCTCCTTCCATTTCTAAACGCTGAAATGCGGATGGTTGTCTAATAAACTTACTGAAATAAATTATACTAAAATGTATACTAAAGTGTTGATAAATAAACACTTACGAAATGGCCAAATCTTTTTATTATATTATGCATGCTATAATCATCGACATCTCTATGTTATGCTGCTCCATGAAATTATAATCTTGGTTGCACATACGCGACGCTCTACTCCAACTTCTGTAAGCATCGTCTCCGAAAACTCATTTTTGATAATATGTTAGCAAAACATAATGATAAGTTTAATAAAACTGAATAAAATAACAACTTACACTCATCCAGTGATTGCAATCGGGAAGACATATCTTGCACACTATAATCCCCGAATCTCGAATTCCAACCAAGAAGCAAATTATGCACTCGAGCTAGCACTTTAGATTGGGCATAGTTACTAGCAGGTGGAGAATCAGGGAATATTTGAACCAATGCAAACTGTCGCAAAATATGATCTGCTGGATGGTACATGGTTCGATAGTCGCATATGATATAAAACCTATGCAGACTATTCCAAAACGAATTCTTCTGAATATCGAGAGCATCGGACCATATAATATACGGGAGCCATATCACCTATTTGATCATTATGGATTAAATAAGAATAACATACAATTATTTTTAAATAAATGCAGATGGTTGTCTAATAAATTTACTAAAAATATGTAATTTATTTACGTCACGATACTGTAGCGAGTCAAATAGTGCACGGTAAAGAGAGGTAGCCTGATATCTGTAGTGAGCCTGGTCCAAAAATTCAACCGTCCATCTCCTAGCTACCGGAAAGATACTGATTTCACGACTGATACCGGTAACTGGTCTACCGATACCAAAATGGTCGTAGGACCATACCTAATATCATTACCATGCATCCAGCAATATTTGTGTAACGGGTCTAAGAAGAATATAATAACATGATAATTGAATAATGTCGTTATGACAAATACCTGTAGTAGAGTCATGCATCCACAAAGATTCGTGCTACAGGTATCCGATGTCAGTGTGACAAACTTTGACAATGAGGCATACAAAAATTCCAATACCGCTGCTCCCTATGCATGCCGAGCACGTTCTTGCAAATTTTTAAAAAATGGTAGATAACGAGCACTTACTTTGCAGCTAGTTCCGTTTGGAAAAGAAATGAACCACATAAAGCAAGTAAATATGCTCTTGTGCAACAAACAACCTGAAATATTAAATTATTTCTAGTGAGTCAAACTACAATATCCATTTTAATCTGAAATAAATAGTTAAATACATGGTTAAATTTTATACTCCATAATTATTAACAGTCACCGGACCGTCAGCTGTACGGTCAAGATACATAAAGTTATTTCTTAACCAGGTTATGTTGACGTCTGATCTATTCTTCTGTGTCGGTTTGGTCGGAGCCGACACACCAAGATACCGTTGAATCAGAACATTTCTATCTGATCGATCTAAGAATATATAGGATCACCTGCAATATTAATTTTGATTATTACATTACATTACTCAAATCAAGGTATAAGTTAAGATATTACGTAATAAACTATCATACCTGTAATAGATAACCCTGTGATGTTGGCTACATCCTAAAGGGTAACTGTCATTTCTCCTACCAGCAACTGAAAAGTATTACGGTTGAGCCACTAACGCTCTGCTAAACTAAACATCAAATCTTTGTCGTGTTGCAGAAACTCAATTTCATTTATATAATGGAATCCAAAAGATCGAACCAAAGTCTTCTGTTGGGAGGTTAGCTCCCATCTGGCTAAGTTTTGTTCATTTCTTACATGCCGCCATCGACCATGGTTACGTAAACGTCCAGTACTCGGATAATCATATAACTACACATATTATTTAAGTAAGTAAGCAAAGTATTTTAAATAAGTAAACTTAATCAATACAAATAAATAAATAAAACTTACATCTCCAGAAAATACCAGTCGAGATATGTGATTTTTACGTTCTTGTATTTCTCTTTCGGTTGTAGGTCCACCGGCAATACGACCGTCGTTGTGTTCTGCCATTTCCTTCTGTTAACTCCTCCTCCTCTTTTTCTTGTTCTTCTACTGCAGCTGCTAGTGTTGCTTCTCTCCTCCTACTCTCTTTTTTTTGCTAGTAATTCTTATGTCTCTCTGTTAGTGTTGCTTCTCTCCTCTTTCTCACATCTTTCCTCTTTTATAGCTTTTGTGTGTATGCATTCAGACATGAATCTGTGGCAACCAAATAATGTGTATGCATTCAGACATAAATTTGTGGCAACCAAATGATCCATGGCAACTAAAAATAAATGGACGGATGGATGATTAGGTGGTGAGCAGATAAAAGAAAAAACAAAACAAAATTTTGGGGTGGAGCCAACCAAGTTGGCGCCGGCCTACATATTAAAAAAAAAAAAATCTTGGCTCCAACCCCATTGGCGCCACCCTTTTTTTTAATAAATAGTTTGGAGCCAAACCAACTGGCGCCAATCCCCTTTTTTTTTAATTATGTTTGGAGTCAACCAAATGATGCCTCCCTTTTTTCTAAAAATTGTTTGGAGCCATTCAAATTGGCGTCACTCCCTTTAAAAAAAATAAGTTTGGAGCCAAAGCAACTGGCGCCACCCAATTTTTTTTTTAAAAGGAGCTTCGAAAGAACTGATTCAAGAGCCCTCGACTTCTGATCTCGACTTCCTAATCCAATAGATCTGTTTTCATGCTTTTCCTCATGGGAGGAATTGGACGCCATCTGTGTTGGCGTCAGTTCCTGTTACTCGTAATTTTTCTAAATTTTTTCTCTTTCCAGCAATTTAATGAAAAAACTTTCCGTTGGATAAAAGTTTCTGTTATTCATAGTTATTACCTTGACACAAAAGAAGAGTTCAGGTATAATCTAGCATTAAGAAGATCACTTTTGTTATTATGGTCTTACTGCTATGAACTCGCACCATAGCATGGATGCTTAGGCCATCTCTAACCCATCCACAAAAAATTCCTCAATTTGAGGACTCGAAAAAAAAATCATATATTATGCTATCCTCAAAATTTTACATCTCCAACTCATCAATCCTCAAATAATAAACAACAATTATTTATTTCTACATAAATTAATTTTTCACAATTATTTAATATAATCATATAATTAATGTTTTTTAAAGCAATGTATTTTAATTTTAGAAATTTTGATGTTATTCTATTAATTTCGACCAAATTATTTAAATATTATTTTATTAATCAAATGAATCTAATAAAAATATACTAATAACAAATATATTCAATATTAGACTCTATTGGAAGATCTCAACAAGAACATTTTAATGGTATAATTATTATATTATTTATAATTATAAATTAGACAACATGGTAAGTTAATTAGATAAATTAGTCATGAATAGTGGATCCACAAATTTGTGAATTTTTTTCTTTCTTCTCTCAAATTTGAGGAATCAATATCCTTCCCTCAAATTTTTTGAGAAAATTTTCTCAAATTGAGGTTTGGTTGGAAAAGAAATTTGAGGGAATTCTTTCAATTAGGTTTTTGAGGGAATGGGTTAGTGATGGCCTTAGAGGTACTGCTCGGACAGGGTCTCCGGGAGATGACACATTAACTACACCAAATTTTGGGTCGACAACGATACGAGAGGATCCGCCGTGTCAAGACACTAAAGGATTTCTCTATGGTGTGGATCAGGACACTACCCAAAATAGAAATCTGGTCGGCCCCGCCTGACACATGTATATACACATATCATTCGTGGTAGAGACCATGTCAGCACGACTCAGAGTTCAGCACGAACACCCGCCAGCCCAACATGGAACTTTCTGCATGTGCATAAGGAGTTTTGACATAAATATGTAAATTTTTGAACACCCGCCCCCAACTCACAGCCTTACTCGCCCAAAGGGAGATACTTTCTTCATTTGACAATAAGTAGATAACAGTTTTTAAGGGATAATTGTTTACCAACATACCCCCACAAACTAGCTGTTTATAAGGTTGTTATGGAGAGTTTGTTGGTATTTTTATAAAAAAATTCATAATAATGAGTCATTATATGGTTCAAGCATGTGGGGTCCGGCAGACGTGGCCTCCTAACAGAAATTTTGGGACGGGCCTGCCCAGCCCAACACGCCAGAATATGCAAAAATCATGTCAAGGTTGGCCCGGCCCAACATGCATCTCTCTACGGTGCTCAAAATCAATTACGAATGTGAAATGAACTTTATATTTCAACACCACCCTTTTTTTTTCCCAAAAGAAAAACAAACGTTTATCTTGAATACAAATTTGATTCCCAAAATATGCTAGGAAGCAATTATCAACAGAAATGACTGGGTAAATTATTTTTTTAGGCAATCAGATAAGGCACAATTCAATCAGTATCCAAAACCAAACCAAACAAAACCTGTATAGCTTCTAAGGTTCCAATTGAATCTTACATTCACCAACACAATTCAACCAATTCTTTTCGCACCCAAATCTTGCATGGGAATAGTGCCAGATGGGAACCACTCGAGCCCGGGGGGTGGTGGAGGAGGACGGACTAAGATGAGTTCTTCAAAACCCATTCTATCAATGTCAAAACCCCAAACCCTGTGCCAGTGCGCTTCTTGTCATTCCAGACTGGACCTGCCATGTCAATGTGTAGCCATTGAACCTTCTCATCGACAAACTGCATGGAGAAGAGGATCATGATCTTTAATTTCATAAGCTTCAGTATGATGCTAGCTTAATTTGCAAGGCTATGTAACAATATGGATCATCAGAAGGAAATTCTTGCATGCACATTCAAGACTTATAGATGCTAAACTTTGGACACAATTACTCAACAATGTTCCTTTATTCTAACACCAGAGAAAACCATCCTTAGGCAGCTTTGCATGGTAATTTATCACTGGAAGGGAAATGAATCCTGAAAATGTAAAAACAACAGTTCACTTTTTTTCTTTCATAAATGATTTCTTTTTCTCTATTGTCCGTGAGTCATCATACCGAGTTGTTAAATCTGTATGGCCATATCGTTCACAAAACAAACATTAACAAAAGATTTTAGCATGGACAGAAGATAATATTATCAAGCAACGTATCTACTAGTACTGCACTTGTCGTCGGAAATTTTTATAAATAGTTCACAAGGATTAATAATATATTGAATCTGGCATATGTTATAGTGAGTTTAAGTACACTATAATAAATTGATCTTCAAAGAATCATTCAGCTGAAAGAAACGAAGAATTTAAAAAATAGTCAGATATTTAAAAGAACAATTCGACTGTAAGAGGAAGAGGTATGGACCTGTTTGAGAAAAAGTGCAGCTGTTATAGCACCACCTTGGCGACCTCCAGTGTTAACCATGTCAGCTACACTAGACTTCATTGAATCCCAGTAGCTCTCCTCCAGCGGCATCCTCCAAAACTTCTCGCCTGTGATCTCTGAGGCTAAAGTGAGCTCCTTTGCAAGGTCATCACTTGGCGTAAAAAAACCTGTGAAAGAAAATGCACTACACATTGTCACTTTTAGTTATGTTCTCGTGCTCTTCACATTGTATTGTGGTGCTTTCATTTGCCAATACATAATAACGTCGACCAAATAAGTGACCCTTTATGATCGTAGAACTTGATTTATTTTGTGCATATGGTTGACTAACAATGGAATATAGATAAGATCTAAACAAGAGATCAATGATAAGAATGTAATATACCTGCAACAGTTGGACCAAGGGCTACTACACAAGCTCCGGTTAGTGTTGCTAAATCAACCACCTGGATCATTTTGAAAAGAAGAAAATGAATTAGAAAGAAACACGTATGGTCAAGAGGGATGATCTACTACGATTCTGTAGAAAGCTGTTGATATAGATATTACTTATGCTTTTACGAAAAATACTATTACTGACAAGTATTGAAAATGTACAAGAGGTTGGTCGCTATGCAATTCTTTTTGTTAAGCCATGTGATTTTATAGAATGATGTCCTGCTGAATAAACAATCATTTCTCTCTTATGTTTAATCATAATTCTCTTTCATCTAGAAGAAAAAAAGTCCTCTAGTCAAAGGTTGGCAACTTATTGTCCTTACATTTTGTTTTATTAACCTAGAAGTACCCATACCGGAACATTCATAGGTCAACTGTCACAATGGTGAACACTCCCCATTGATGTATCAACTGAAACATATGCATATTGATATTCTTGTGTCTTATCATCATCTCAAATGTAACCATGACATTTTAATGCTGGTTTCTTTACATGAGTTCCAATCACATACGCAATGAAAGTATGAAGGAACTTTTATACACATAGTTACTTAAACAATCAGTTATCGTGGAAACGAAGTTCCATTCTGCTTTTGGCTTTATCTTGCTACGGAATCCTGTCACTGTAAAACCCTACCAACTTATCCTTTGTATAGACTATGTCCAAGTAGATAGAAATTTTGATGGCTGCACTTGGTCGCATGAGCCTAAATTTGCATGTGGAAAGAGGTAAATCAACCTACTCTGCAAACTAACCATGAAAGTTCTATGGAAAGACACCCTATCTCATCTGTAGATGCCTTGCAAAAAAAAGAAAAAGGAAAATAGCACCAACTGAAAACTTTTGGTGTCATGTTGAGAATTGGTTGTAAGAACTTGCAATTTCCCTCATGTAAGTTTCTTAGCAATGAGCTGTTTGGTGTTTCTTGTGAAGTTTTCTCGATGCTGAGTTGTGCAATAGGAGAAACTATTATGATGGAAAGGGTAGGATGATGATCAATTAAATCACAAAAGATAAATACATAATGATGTTTATGTTAAAACAGTTGTACTTTTTGTTGAACAATTTCTGCAGAACATACATAAATGTAGTAGTATGTCCTGATACATCATCGGTTAAACACACCTTTTCTAGAAGCTAAGCCCTCAAAATGAATTTGCAATATCATGAAAGGCAGACATGTGGCAAATAGCACCCAAGGATAATATATCATAATTGAAACAATCGATGCCGTCACACATTGGAATTGAGAAATACCTTCTCAACGCCTTGGTTACAAGCATAGACCAAAGCATCTGCAAGTGTAAGCCTTCCCTCTGCATCAGTATTGTTTACCTGCAATAAACAGCAAGATAACCAGTGAAAATTTAGAAAAGAACAAAATATTTTCAAGCTAATATTTTATATATTTTAGAACGATATAAAGCATAACCCTCAACTCTCACAACACGTTTTGTGTAGTGGCAGGGACTTTAACAACATAGCAAGAGGACGAATGACTGAATAGAAACTAATCAGAGAATTATTCAAGCTTGGTGTGTATGTCTTGTCAGATATATATCCAACACGGATACAATATAGAGCGGAACCAATTTTGGAGTATCCATGCTTCCTAAGCCTTGTATATAATATGTATATCCCACTACTCTCTTTCTGATTCATCACGTAAAGTAGGAAGAGAGAAAATAATTACACTATATAGTCTGAAAGGCCATGATACCTGCATCTACAAATTAGTAACACGTTTTCTCTCTCCGAAAATTGAGGCTTAGAGATCAGAATTTGCACATCATGAGTACATAATAGAAATATTGGAATAATATGAGATACATTTTAGGTGAGAATTTAGCATAAAGTTGGAACATATGCATGTTGAAAGACACTCAACACAACCTTGACATATATCTATTATATGGTTCAAATATGAGAATTTCTGATTGACATTATGATCATGTTATTACTAAAGTAGATATGAACATGATGAACCTTCTTCCAGTCAATAACTTTACCTTACCACATATCTTTCTTTGATTTCATAAAAATATTCATCATTTCTTAAATACAACAAAACTTCTATTTGTACTACAAGCTACCAGAAACCTTGCCTCAATGGTTTTTCCATTAGATGCTGTGACTATGTCGCCGGGTCTCATACCTGTGCCACTAATCATATTCTCACAGGCAGCAACAATAAAATGAATCTGTAAGAAATTTTAAAAAGAGGGTATTAGTATAACAAGATTCTAAGAGAATATATATACATAACATTTCATCAGTGCTACATTTTGTCACTAATTGCATAGAATTCTTACCTCCACTCCTGAAGGTTTAATTTGTCCTATGGCTTTTGCTGCACCTAAAGTTGCTGCGGAGCCTCCCATATCAAATTTCATCAGGTCTATAGAAGAGCCTGCCCCAGCCTTAATGTTGTAACCTCCACTACATAAAAAGAGAAAAGAGAGATTCATTTCACAAATGCTTCAAAGTTTATATATTTTATGCTGCTGATGCAATAGTTGTCACGCAGTGTAAAATGGAGGATATAACTCGGGGGTTGGGGGTGGAGGGGAATATATAACTAATGTTTATTTTACAAGTATTTCTGAAATATTGCTCCCCATTACCGTTAGATATGTACCTATCAAATGTTAATCCTTTCCCAACTATGGCCAACTTCCTTTTCACATCACCATTAGGAGGCTTATAGCATAAATGGATAAAATGAGGGGGATTTGCAGATGCAGCTGCAACTGCCAAGTATGAGCCCATATTCAACTTCTTACATTGTTCTGAGTCTAATATATTTACAGTAATAACATCACTATACAATGAGGCAATTTTTGAAGCCTCTTCTGCCAGTGCACCTGAAAGCCAGTTAATAGCAAACAAAGAAAAGGTTCAAAAACTTCTAGAATGACACAAATGACAGGCCAAAAATAAATCTGTCATTTTTTATTACCTGGAGTAAGCACATTGGCTGGAGCATTTACAAGTTCTTTTCCAAAAATCACCCCAGAGCAAACATAACTTGCATATTTGAGTTTTTGGTCCAGTTCTTGTCCAGAGCCAAACCCGATAATATCCACAGACTTGAGCAGCGTTTTTTTGGATTCTGACTTGAATCTGTGGTCTTCGAAGACCCCAAGCAAAGTTCCTAGAAAACAAAGAAATGGAATCTAAGGTTTCCCAACTATAGCTAGGGGCAATTTAAATGAATCAGGCTTTTAGAATGGCACATGGACATGACCATTTTACCCAACCGGCCAAGCCAATAGCTTGCATTTGTTGCCTAGTCCATTCCATCAGGAGAATAAGAGGTTAAGCATGTTGGAGTGGGTGGGGTTCCCAACCTATGTGGAGAACACCCCGAAGTGCGACGAGCGCCGTCTGTGGTCAGAGAAGCTCGGGGAGGTAACGAGAGCCATTCGAGAGGTCGAAGAAACTCGGGAGGGAAGAAGGAGCAGTTTGTTGTACAGGGTGAGACAAAGTTCGGGCGAACTCGGTCCAAACTCGGTCCGAGATCGGTATGGTGTTCCAGAACCTCAAAACCGAAGTCGGGCCGAACTCGGTATGGTGTTCCAGAACCTCCAAACCAAAGTCGCTTCGAGTTCGGTCAGCGGGCTGAACGAAATTTCAGGGATGTTTTATACACCGCTGGATCGTATCCTACGGTCCAGGATTAGCTGCGTGATTAGGGGATATATATTAGGTTTTTCTAACCCTAATTCCAAGGATCAATAGAGAATACATAACATATCATCTCAAGGAAGAGGAAAAATGAGGCAAGAGTGCCATTGCAACTTTGGGAAGAAGAAAGAATGATTGGAGGCCGTTTCGGAGGAGGAGATCAACTTTGGATAATTTTTCATTGTCTTCTATCTTCGTGATGTATCTATTTTCTATTTCTAAGTGTTGTGGTGATCCGTGTTGGATCGGGAGGAGCTTGTAGAGGATGTATTCTCTTTATTCCATTAGTAGAGGTTCTTCAGGGTTGGACTCCGATCGTCCCATAATTTTTTTCCGCAAGGGTTTTCCACGTCAAAATTCTCTGTGTTTGCATGGATTATTTTTCTGTGGTTTGGTGTTTGGTTTATGCGTTGTATTGCTCGGTTCTCTCGCAGGTACTCTCTGGTTTAGGGGATGATTTCCGCGTTTTTTTTCCAACAAAGTGGTATCAGAGCCAGGTTCTGGAATTTCAGAAGGGTGTCAGGAGTTGACAGGTAAACCAGGGAGGAGAGATGGATGCGAAGCCGGTGCGCATAGTAAACCTGAAAGGTACCAACTTTCACTACTGGAGGAGTAAGATGGAGGATCTGCTATTTGTCAAGAAGTTGCATCTGCCGGTATTTGCTTCCGAGAGACCCAATGACATATCCGAAGATGACTGAAATTTCGAGCATAAACAGGTATGTGGGTACATCAGACAGTTCGTTGGCGAGAACTTGTACAACCACGTTGCCAGTATTGAGCACGCGAGGACACTGTGGAATAAGCTAGAATCTTTGTATAAAAAGAAGACCAGGATAAATAAATTATTCCTGATCCGGATGATGATGGGTCTGAGGTACAAAGATGAGACGTCTATTACGGATCACTTGAGTGAGTTCCAGGGCGTGGTTGACCAGCTATCCTCGATGGGAGTCAAGTTCGACGACGAGGTTCAGGGACTATAGCTGATGTGTACATTGCCAGACTCGTGGGAGACGTACGAGTGTCTATGATCGCTTCTGCTCCGGAAGGCATGGTCAGTCTGGAGTTTGCCAAGAGCCGGGTACCGAATGAAGAGATGCGGAGACGTTCTCAGGGCACTTCATCAACATCCAACTCATAGGCGCTTGTTTCAGAGAGTCGTGGAAGGAGTAAAAGCAGGGGTCCAGGCGGTGGCAGAGACAAAAGCAGGAAAAGGTCCAAGGTCGGTACGAGGACTCAAAGTGTTACCATTGTAGCAAGAAGGGCCACATCAAGCGGAACTGTTTCGCTTGGAAGAGAGAGAAGAAGGGCGACAAGGGGAACCAAAGTGAGAACACTACAGCGGCGGCCTCGACACATGGAGGTGACGTGATCATTGTAGGTAATGAGGTAGTTATGAACCTCGCCTACGATGACAACTCTTGGCTGGTGGACTCAGGTGTTTCAGCGCACGTATCTCACAACATGGCACTATTTGCTACTTACACAACAGGCGACTGTGGAGTGTTGAAGATGGGCAATGGAGATGTGTCAAAGGCGGTTGCCATTGAAGATATGCATTTGAGGACAAAGACGGGTGCAGTTCTTGTTCTCAAAGATGTCCGTCATGTCCCTGATATCTGTTTCAACCTGGTGTCAGTTGGAAGGTTGGATGACGAGGGTTTCTTCAGTCTCTTCGAGAACAGTCAGTGAAAGCTTTCCAGAGGTTCGATGGTGATTGCCAGAGGAAGCAAGAGGTCCGGACTCTACTATATGGAAGGGAGCGCACAGGGGGCACAGGAGGTTAACGCAGCTAATGATGCGTCTACTGAGTTGTGGCACAGGCGACTCAGCCATATCAGCGAGAAGGGAATGAGCTACTTGGTGAACAGGAAGGTGATTCCAGGACTAAAGTCTACAAAGTTGGAGAAATGCACACACTGTTTGGCGGAGAAGCAAAATAGGGTGTCTTTCCAAAGTCACCCAAGTTCAAGGAAGCCGGCGTTGCTCGAGTTGATTCACTCGGATGTCTGCGGTCCTATGAAGGTAGAATCCATTGGTGGTGCTTCTTATTTTGTAACATTTATTGATGACTATTCCAGGAAGGTTTGGGTCTATACCTTAAAGACCAAGGATCAGGTGCTGCCCACTTTCAAGGAGTTTCAGGCCTCTGTTGAAAAGGAGACTGGCAAAAAGCTGCTTTGTATTCGGTCGGACAATGGCGGCGAGTATATCGGTCCCTTTGATGCTTATTGCAGAGAGCAAGGGATACGACACCAGAAGACTCCACCAAAGACACCGCAGCTCTACTGTGTAGCGGAGCGGATGAACATGATGCTGATGGAGAGGGTGCGATGTTTGCTGTCAGAAGCAAACTTGTCAGGCAGCTATTGCGGTGAGGCACTTTACACAGCTGCTTATGTTATTAATTTGTCTCCTAGTACTCCTTTGCAGGATGATGTGCCTGACAAAGTATGGTACGACAAAGAACCGTCATACAATCACCTGCGAGTGTTTGGTTGTAAGACCTTCGTCCATGTACCGAAGGATGAGAGATCCAAACTTGAGCCAAAGACGAGGTGATGCGTCTTTGTCGGCTACGGTCGGGATGAGTTTGGCTATAGACTCTACGATCCAATAGGAAGAAAGCTCTACAGAAGCAAGGACGTGGTATTCGTCGAGGATTAGACCATGACCAACACTCGGGATTCCGAGATGCCTTCTGAGGCTGAGGAATTGCCTGAGTTAGAGTCATTTCGCTTCGAGCAGTTTCCAGAGGACATCGCAGAGGATCCAGTTATGGGGGAGCCAGTACATGGAGTTGCTCCCAATCTTGATCATCAGCCTGCTGATGGTGGTCAAGGTGACCCTCAGGAGGATGAGCATGCCGAGGAGGCAGTTCCTACAGGGGAGGAGGCTGTAGATATACAGCCAGCACCAGTGACTCCGTTGAGGAGGAGCGATAGAGAGTGTCGACCATCTACGAGATACTCATCGGGTGAGTATGTGCTACTGACTGACGGGGGAGAACTCGAAAGTTTTGCAGAGGCTATGGAAGACGAACACAGGCAGGAGTGGATGGGGGCCATGCAAGAGGAGATGTGTTCCTTAGAGTTCAGCTCTACTTATGATCTGGTGCAGTTGCTAAAGGACAAGAAGGCTTTGAAGAATCGATGGGTGTTCAGAGTGAAGCAGACAGATAATGCTACCCGTCCTCGATACAAAGCGAGGCTGGTATTTAAAGGCTATGGTCAGCAAAAATGCGTGATTATGATGAGATCTTTTCTCCAGTCGTCAAGCAATCGTCCATTCGGGTGGTGCTAGCTTTGGCAGCCAGTTTCGACTTGGAGGTCGAGCAAATGGACGTGAAGACGGCATTCCTCCAAGGTGATCTTGTGGAAGAGTTGTACGTGGAGCAGCCAGAGGAATTCTGTGAGAAGGGCAAGTCACATTTAGTCTGCCGGTTGAGGAAGAGCTTGTATGGTCTGAAACAGGCTCCAAGGCAGTGGTACAGGAAGTTCGAGTCGTTTATGGGGAGCATGGCTATGCTCGGACGACGTCGGATCATTGTGTTTTTGTGAGGTACTTTGCCGAGGATGATTTCATCATTTTACTGTTCTATGTTGATGATATGCTACTGGTGGGTCGGAATGCCACTAGGATAGCGGAGTTGAAGCGCCAACTGGGTGCGACCTTGTCTATGAAGGATTTGGACGCAGCAAAAACTATTCTTGGGATGGAGATCAACCGAGAGAGAGAGTCCAAGCTGCTACATCTTGTCCCAAAAGAAGTACATTCACCGGGTACTTCAGCGTTTCGGGATGGACGAGTCGAAGAAAGTGAGTAACCCCCTTCAGCATTTCGGGATGGACGAGTCGAAGAAAGTGAGTAACCCTCTTGCGGCTCACTTCAAGTTCACTGAGGAACAGTGTCCATCTACCGAGGACGAGAAAGAAGATATGGAGCAGGTTCCATATGCCTCAGCCGTGGGAAGTCTCATGTATGCTATGGTATGTACGAGGCCAGACATTGCTCACGCAGTCGGCACAGTTAGCAGGTACACTTCCAATCCTGGAAGGGTACATTGGAGTGGGGTCAAGTGGATTCTATGATATCTTCAGGGCACTGCCAATTGGAGACTTCCGTTTGGTGGTGACGAGCGGAAGCTGGTTGCGTATACCGACGCTGATATGGCTGGAGATGTAGACCCGAGGCGATCGACTTCGGGCTATGTGATAATGTTTGCTGGTGGAGCAGTATCGTGGCAGTCGCGTTTGCAGAAGTGTGTTGCCTTGTCGATGACGGAGGCAGAGTACATTGCGACGACGGAGGCTTGCAAGGAGTTGTTGTGGATGAAGAAGCTGTTGTAGGAAATTGGGCTAAAGCAGGAGCATTATCCTTTGCTTTGCGATAGTCAGAGTGCTATTTACCTTGTGAAGAACCAACATTTCATAGCCGGTCCAAGCACATTGAGACCCGGTATCATTGGATACGGGATACTGTTGAGAAGAAGGAAGCGGCGCTTGAGAAGGTTCATACAGACGACAACGGAGCAGATATATTTACAATGATTCTTCCAAGGGAAAAGTTTGAGTACTCCAAGCAGATCGTCGGGATGACGATCCCCTCCATATAGTTGTGAAGGGAGAGATTTGTTGGAGTGGGTGGGGTTCCCAACCTATGTGGCGAACACCCTGGAGTGCGACGAGCGCCGTCTGTGGTTCAGAGAAGCTCGGGGAGGTGACGAGAGCAAATCGAGAGGTCGAAGAAACTCGGGAGGGAAGAAGTAGTCTGCTGTACAGGGGGAGAGAGTTCGGGCCAAACTCGGTCCGATTTCGGTATGGTGTTCCAGAACCTCAAAACCGAAGTCGGGCCGAACTCGGTATGGTGTTCTAGAACCTGCAAACCAAAGTCGGTCCGAGTTCGGTCAGCGGGCTGAACGAAATTTCAGGGATGTTTTATACATCGTTGGATCGTATCCTACGGTCCAGGATTAGCTGCGGGATTAGGGAATATATATTAGGTTTTCCTAACCCTAATTCCAAGGATCAATAGAGAATACATAACATATCATCTCAAGGAAGAGGTAAAAAAGAGGCAAGAGTGCCATTGCAACTTTGGGAAGAAGAAAAAAGGATTGAAGGCCGTTTCGGAGGAGGAGATCAACTTTGGGTAATTTTTCATTGTCTTCTATATTCGTGGTGTGATCTATTTTCTATTTCTAAGTGTTGTGGTGATCCGTGTTGGATCGGGAGGAGCTTGTAGAGGGTGTATTCTCTTTATTCCATTAGTAGAGGTTCTTCAGGGTTGGCCTCTGATCGTCCCGTAGTTTTTTTCCGCAAGGGTTTTCCACGTCAAAATTCTTTGTGTTTGCGTGGATTATTTTTTGTGGTTTGGTGTTTGGTTTGTGCGTTGTATTGCTCGGTTCTCTCGCATGTACTCTCTGGTTTGGGGGAAGGTTTCCGTGTTTCTTTCCAAAAAAGCAAGTATTAATTTAAATGAATCAAGCTTTTAAATGGCACATGGACTTGACCATTTTACCCAACCGGCCATGCCAACAGCTTGCATTTGTTGCCTAGTCCCTTCCATCAGGACAATGAGAGGTTAAGTATAAATTTAAATGAAGCAGGCTTTTACAATGGCACATGTACTTGACCATTTTAGCCAACCGGCCAAGCCAACAGATTGCATTTGTTGCCTCCTCCATTCCTTCAGGAGAATGAGAGACTAAATAAGTATCAACACTCTAATGCACCACCCTAAATGAATGAGGTTTCGGCAACTATTGTGGGTCACATTAAAATCTCTCTTCATTGGAGAAGCAAATATCCAAATAACTGGGAGAAGGCTTCATGGTTATGAATGAGTAGACACTAATAAAAGTAAAAAAATGTTCATTATAATGCCACTACTATGAATGTGGTGGCAAACTCTTAATTGTTGTTTGATTGGCATTATGTGTGCAATTCAATACTTGTATTTAGTGGCTTGTATCAGGTCGCATATGATGGCATATCAAAGAAAAGGTCTAGAAGTGTAACTCTAAAGACCTAAAGCTATTGTTTCAACTCAACTATCATATAGTAAATACCATACATCATAATGATAGGTAAGGTAAGGCCCTTTTATGTTGTAATTTTATATTTGGTGTGTGACATGGGTTCAGATTGTCGTGGGCAGGGCTCTGTTTACACATTTACACAAATAAGGGTCTCACCCCTAGCAGAGGTAAGGCCCTTTTTCAATTATCATACCATTTTTTACCATCCTGACTGTCGTCCTGCAGGAATCAAAATACTTTATATGTAAGAAAAACAATGATTGTACCTGATGCAATTGCTGAAGCAGCATTTAGCTTAGAGTCATGTGAGATTGTGCTTACAATAACAACAGCAGCATTACTTGCCTGGACAGTCTTTGCAGCTGCTGCCAGAGCCTCACCAATGCCTCGATATGCAGTGGTGAAAGAGGATGGCTTAAGTGGCCCGAGACCAACTAACCCCAGCCTTTTGAAACCCAAACCAGGTAACCTAAGGATGGTTGTTTGTCCCGATTTTGCAGTAAAATCCTCCTCGGCAGAAGCCTCAGCCAATAGGCCGCCAAGCTGCTCATCTAGCCTTTTCAAGATTGGGTTCTCAAATTTTGAGTCTGGGTCCCTCAACATATCTTTATCAGAGACGGCAACGGCAAGTATGTCTCCTTTCCATTCAGAAATATCAATATCCTTTGCGGAGAATGTGATCTACAAGGGAAGAGAATGAAATAACAGTCAATGTCATGATTTGAAAGCATGAACCTACCAAGGAATGATTGTTTTGTCTGAAGTTGGAGTGAATTTGATTGGTGATATGATGAGAAGATTTTTGAAATGGTTTGGACAAGTGCATGAAGACTGATAAACGCATAGGAGTAACAAGACCTTAGTTGAAGGCTATGTTGCACGAACACAAATATGAGACAAAAGAATATGGACAATGACATGAGCATGACACATATCTTGGCATGTCCTACTATATTTTGGAGTGTTCGTATCATGTTCAATATGGGTCAGACACAATGAGACATGACATCATTTTGGAGTGTTCATGCTTCCAAGGTTGAAGGAGCTGTTAGTCTAGGATAGGCCAAACGACATGGATTGAGGTGGTAAAAATTGTACATGATAGTTACTAATTTTACAGAGGAGGTGACAAGTGACAAAAGAGTGACTGTTAAGATGGCCAGGGCCAGATCCAAAATCCTGTCGCTAAGTTCACTATCCTAATGAGTCTGGGGCAAAAATACAGTTAGGAGACTATTCACGAGTGAGAGTCCCCAAGACAATCACACCAGGGATGCCAAAGAACTGTTAGTCCTCATAACAACACTACTAAGCTATAGAACACTTGAGAAATAAGTGCCAAGTAAAAGATTTGGAGGGGTAGTTGAGGAAACTTTCTTAATTTCTCAACCAAAATTGGAATAGATAATGATGAAACTCCAACCAGAGCAACCCAACCAATATTCTTATGCTTAGGGCCTATTTGGTTGTTTTGAACCTACGGAACTTGGAGAACCCAAGAAACTGTAGTGGGTGCCATGATCGAGTTGTCCAAGTTCTTGTTCCCTCTCTCTTAAGTTAACTTACTCTATAAGGTTGTGGGAAAGTCGATCTTGGAATACGATCCTCCGTCCCATATTCCCTCACCGCGGCCCAAAGAACTCAGGCTTTTGGGTAGGTCCCACACCTACCCTTCCCTCTCTCTACAATAAAGTTGTCCAAGTTCATTCATATTTTGCTTGAAAGTTGGCTAAGGAACTTGGAGAACTTAAGACATATGTGGCATAGGGTTGTCTAACTAAGTTCTTGATACTTCTACATCCTACTTCTTGATATCAAACAAGAGACCTTGGAGATCTCCTCCCGGGTTCTCTAAGTTCTTGGCCAACTTCCATGAACAAAACTCATCCTAAGAGGTTGTTTCAATAAAGGAGGTTCGAGGGAACCGGCCAATTTTAGTGATTTTGGCCAACTTTGCTTCACGTCCGTTTGTGACACGGACATGAATACTCAAAATAGGGGTTTAATCGGATTTCTGGATCATGACCAAAATTCTGCTATAATTCTAACTAGACCAAACCATAATTCTGGTTAATGCTTACTGTTATTCAAAATTGTGCCCGAAAAACATGTACTCTCGTTGGGCCAAACTGGAATACCCCTTCGAGATGGCTAAGCCTACTTTAGGCTGATTTATGATCAATCTTTTAGCCTATTTTTTATATTTATGTTTTCAAGTTTGTTTATGAGTCTTTCTTAAAGTTTATCTTTTCTTATAAATAGGTGTTATATAGAAGAAAATACACAAGTGAAATTATATTGATTTATTATTGATCTTAAGTATATCTTTTGTTGATTCTCGTATATGAGAATTGGGTTGTCGGTCCTCGTATCTTGGGACATTGGTTTCATCGATTGGCATTTCCGTATTGTGTTAGATGGTATCAGAGCCCTCTCGCGAGACATGTCTGAAACCAACAACGATGACTAACTTCTCCACAACGAAGGATAAAAGGTTGAATACCTCTTTGCTTCAGTTCGCTGTTTTGAAATCTCTCTGCGGGAACTGACCCAACATGTCGAGCGAGTTAAGCGGTAGGCTATCAGGAACTGTTGATGCAACTAATTCGAGATTCAGAAACGGCATCACAGGTGAGCAACATCCGTAACTCCCGAAAAATGGTCAAGTATGGACGCGAGAGAATTGTCCACAAAAGGCTCGTGTAAATTCGTCTAGCATGAGCAATGAGGATTTTGGTAATCTCGCTAGGCCAGGTAATCATGATGATCGTGACGATGACATGTTGCTTGACTATCGTGACGATGACATGTTGCTTGGCTGACTAAACTACAACGTTGGCGTAGTGTAATCGGACATTATCGCTATAACGACTATGGGAGAAACAATTTTGGCGTCAACAAAAACCGGTTCAACAACGGCTACACTTATCAACGTGGCGATCGTGAAAAAATTTATACGTGAGGAGATGATTTCAATTTGAAGGTTGAGATTTCGATCTTTCATAACGATCTCGACATTAGGGAGTTCATGGATTGGTTGTCGAAAGTTAACCGATTCTTCGACTACATGAAGGATTCCAACGGATAAGAAGGTAAAGTTGATGGCTTGTTGATTGAAGTCAGAAGCATCGTCTTGGAAGGATAGGCTGTAGGATGAGCGTAGACGCAAAGGAAAGAGACGCATCACCTTATGAAAAAAGATGCAAAAGAAGTTGAAAACACGCTTCTACCCGATGAGTACGAGCATCTTTTCCATTAGTACCATAGATGTGCATAGAGGCAACGAAGCATCAATCAGTTATACCTCAGAGTACTTGCGTCTTGCAGAGTGAAACAATTTCGACTAGACCAAAGGGCAGCAAATATCTCGCTTCACGGATGGACTTAATCTAGTGATTCAGAATTGGATCGGATCTAAGTACATCCCTAACCTGACGGAGGCTAGGAACCGAGGCTTGCAAGGTGGGCAATTATTGCAAGAAAAATGGCAATTGAATGTCATGTTGAAGTGGCAATTGGAGATAGTATAGGGGCCCAAAGCCAA
This sequence comes from Iris macrosiphon, assembly GCA_036927795.1. NCBI lineage: Eukaryota > Viridiplantae > Streptophyta > Magnoliopsida > Asparagales > Iridaceae > Iris > Iris macrosiphon. Next base: position 98,664,791 of record JAYESA010000005.1, on the reverse strand, counting down.
AGTAACGGATGAAGCAACCAAAGAGGATAGGATGACAAAGAAGACAGATGGGAAAAAGCCTATAGAGGCAACTATTCGACCCAATAACCCGTATATGTCAAACATGTTCTTGGCAAATGTTTCTAAGTACAATCAGTTCGGTCATGGTGTTTTAGTGATTGTCTATGATGAAAGCATGTGGCTTACGTTGATCGTGAAGTGTCAGAGGAAGAGACGGACGATGATATTAACTACGGCCCCAACGAATCCGAGAAGAAGTAGCCCTTGGTGTGGTATGGAAGAACATGTTCGCATCAAGACATGAAGATTCCTTGCAAAAGAACAAGTTTTTCCGAGCCCGTTGTACGTCAATGGTAAACAGTTGTCATGGTCGACAATGACAACCAGGAAAACATCATCAACCGATAGTTGGTCGAAGTCGCAGGGTTGGCGTTAGAGAAGCACCAGGACCTATAATATGTCGGATGAGTTCAAAAAGTGTCATACATCAGATTGACTGAGCATTGCATATTTCCCTTCTCTATTGGAGCCTACAGGTATGATATCTATTGTCAAGTAATGGACGGACTCGACATCTGCCACATATTGGTTGGAAGACCATGGCAGTTCAATGTTAGCATGAAACATGACAAACGCAACAACACGTATCGGCTGGTGAATGATAGAACAAAATATATACAGGCAGTTTCAAGTCCATGAACATCGTACGGAGCATCTCGAAGGAAGATGAGCAAACTTACGCCTTTGTTGAAAAGCCATAATTTGATCTTTACAAGAGCTGGGAAGGCTTATCTTTCATTGACGATTTCCACGAAGGAACTGGAAGCGGATTTCAAGGAGGCTCATGAGGTGCATATCTTGATGGTAAAGGAAAGCAAATAGGTCGAAGAGTCAAAGGAGGGAGGAGTGATTCCAGTGGAGGTACAATCGATCCTCGGCGAGTATCGCGACATTCTTTCGGAGGAACTTCCTAGAGGATTGCCACCAATGCTCGACATCCAGCACTGCATCGATCTCTATAATGCATCGAATGTCTACACATGTTTTGGTGATTATATAAGTCCGTGGGAGAACGAGATTCTTCAGGAGAAGGTGGACGTGTTGTATAAGGAGCATATTAGAGAGGGTATGAGCACATACACATTTCCAATACTATTGACACCGTAAAGGACAATAGTTGGTGGATGTGTGTAGACAGTCGTACGATCAACATAATTACAATTAGCTATAAGTTTTCGTACCGCGACTGGATGATATATTAAATCAGTTAAGTGGGGCCAAAATCTTCTCCACGATAGGTCTTCGATGCGGCTACCACCAAAAACGCATCTGACCGAGTAAAAGACGACATTTAAGATAATATACGGATTATTTGAGTGGATGGTCATGTCATTTAGCATAAAGTGATGTCCGAAATCCCTGGTGTTGACTCTTTCCTGGAGTAGCTCTGTGCCTAGAAACCTCTGTGTCTTATAAATAGAAATATAAAAAGAAAATGATAAGGGTGACCAAGTATTTTCATGTGTCTTATGAATCAACCGCTACGACCTTTCATTGACGAGTTTGTTGTGGTCTGCTTCCATGGCATACTCATCTGCAGTAAAGATCGCGACGAACACTAGGAGCACTTAAAGAGAGTTTTGGATGTGCTGAGGTAAAATCAATTTACGTTAATTTAAAGAAGTGTTATTTTATGACGTCAAAGTTGTTATTTCTCGGGTTCATCATAGATAAGAGTGATGTGGATGAAGAGAAGGTTCGTGCAATTCGGAAGTAGCTGATACCAAAGATTGTAGCAAAGTTGACAAGCTTCCATGGGTTAGCGATGTTTAATCGACGATTCATCCGGGATTTCAATACGATTATGGCACCTATTACGGAGTGCGTGAAGAAGGAAAATCTTAATTAGAGAGAAGAAGCATTGACGAGTTTTACATTGATCAAGGAGAACCTTTATACGACACAAGTCTTAACTTTTCCTAATTTTGACAAACTCTTCGAAGTCGAGTGTGATACCAGTCGAAATGATCGGTGCGGAACTATTGCAAGAGAAGCGTCCCATGGTGTTCTTCAGTGAGAAGCTTACCGATACTCGGTGGTATGACAAGGAGTTCTCTATGGTAGTACGTGCGCTCTAAGTATTGGGAGCACTACTTGATTGGCAAGGAATTTGTATTTTATTTTGACCACGAACCTTTAATTATTTGAGTAGCCAAAAGTTGATATACATGCAAGGTGGTACACGTTCCTACAAAAAAAATTGTGCAAGCTTGTGCACAAGTTTGGAGCTTAAAAACGGGTAGCCCATGAGTATGATGACTTAATTGTTAGCCACACTAAGTAAGGTGGTGGTTCGGTCGGTACGCGACTGCGTTTATCCGGTGACGGTCTGATATCAACTTGTGCTTCTCACAACAAAGGACAGGTGAACACATATTTCGTCGTACCCAAGTAGATATAACAACTCAGGAATTCTACGTTTTGAGGGAAACTTCAGCTTCTTCGACATGAAATCTACTAGAGGCTACACAGGCATAGTAGATATCGAGGAGGAGACATTGAAATCAACAGTTCTAGGGAGGAGGGATCGCTCTTGCTTACAAGGTACTCTCACAAGCTCTCAATTTGTTAAACTTGCCAACCTCCTTAACTGTATGAGGTTCTGGCCTATTTATAGGCCAAAGAAAGAATCTTATTCCTTTGCAGCATTGTCGGGTTGATGCGAGTTGGACGCTTTGGGTGATTGACACGTGGCAATCAGTTCACATCTTGACTGTTGACATGGGGCTCGAGTGGTTCATGCGGCAACTAGACAGGTGGACATGATGTTCAACCAATTGAGTGCCTCATCTAGAATTGACATCCAATCATTTTCTTTATCTGTCACTAAAGTTGTCGGTTTGGGCAGACTTTGTCAGCCAATCATATGCTGACAATTTATCAGGGTCGCCATGGTACTTACTTTACGCGAGATAGCCTTTACGCAAGGCTTATGATTCAACTCTTATGCGGGATTTCTCGTTAGCCCTTACGCGAGGCAAACTTTGTGCGAAGCCTATGCCACGTGGCATTCTGACAGATTGGCAGTCAAAGAGACAGTGTCTTGCATTTATTACTGCTGACAAGACATGGTCACGTGGCTCATTGCTATTTGATGCAGTATGTCAAGGCATTAAATGTGATGGGAAAAGGTGGTTGCTACGTGGCCGACCGCTACTAGGGCATTAAATGTAGTCTGCAAAAAGCGCTCAGCCCACGTGATTTCTGACTCATCTGCTGGGAGCAGGCCTCGAGATAAAGAATATCCCTTTCCCCAAACGGCGCTCTAACTATGGCGCCATAAATACCTGCCAGGAGATTTTTCATGTGGGCAATCCCCTCTTTCAGCGACCACATCCGCGAGGGCTTTATGCATGGGATATTTCTATATTCCTCAAGGGGTTTTATCCGAGGGTGCCTTTTTTTTCCTATCAAGCAGACTTATGTGCGATGTTATTTTTATGCAAGGGTGATCCTTTCTTCCTTGGGTGGAATTTGTGCAAGGTATTTATGCGAGGTCCATTATTTTTATGGCACTACAGGTATGTGTATGTGCAACTTGAGCCCCTCACTGGGTTCTTATGCCATCTCCAACCATAGCCTCAAAACACCTGATTGAAGATAATTCATCTTCAACCCACCCTAAATTTGAGAAAAATTTGTCAAATTTTTTAGGGAAGAGTGGTCCGGTCCCCAAATTGAGGGAGGAGAGAGAAAATCAGGGTGGGTTGAAGATGATTCATCTTCAACCCACCCTAAATTTGAGAAAAATTTATCAAATTTTTGAGGGAAGAGTGGTCCGGTCCCCAAATTGAGGGAGGAGAGAGAAAATCCTTAAATTTGATGGTCCACCCTTTATGTCAGTTTTATCCTGTATTTTGTAACTAATTCCTAACATATCCTACATATAATAAACACTAAACTTAATTAACTTACTATGTTTTTTAATTTATAAATATAATTAATATAATAATTACACCATTAAAAATTCTTGTTGAGATCTTCCAATAGATTCCAATATTGAATATATTTGTTATTAGTATTAAAAATAATTGTTTATTAGATTCATTTGATGAACAAATAACATTTATTTCATTTTTGTAAATTATCATATCTTCAACTAATATTTAGTACAATAAACACTTAAATAATTTGACAGAAATTAATTAGTCTCTCCCTAATCTCACTAACATTTTAAATTTTAAATGAGATCGACCGGCTCCAAAATTTATTCTTGAAGAAAGATGGTATGAAAATAATGTAAAAAAATTGGATGAGGAAGTGGATGGTTAAATAAGTGGTGGTATGCAACCTTTTTTAAAGGAAAAAAAGTTAGTGATATTAGGGAGAGACAAAAATTGTAAAATTTTATGTATAAATAATATAAATTATTATTAAATAATATTAAATAATATAAATAATTTAGTATATATGATTATATTAAAATAATAATGAAGAAATGAATTTACGTATAAATAAATAATAGTTGTTTATTATTGGAGGAATGATGGGTTGGAGTTGTAAACTTTTGAGGATAGAATAATATGAGAATATTCCTCTTGCCAAACATAATCGGACAATTGTGTACTATACATATGTGCAGAAATTTATCGAAACAAATGAAGAAAGACATATCTCTATAGAGTTGAATAACCTCATTTCTGTGGAGGAATGGTACCGGAAACAATGCTTTCGTTGCCAATGGATCAAGGAAGGTGACAAAGCTACTAAATATTTTCATGTCTTCGCTACCAACAGGAAGAGAAAGAATGAGATTCGCTCCTTACAGCTACCCAGTGGATCCTGGACTTCTGATTCTAAGGAAATCTCTACTTGATTGTTGATCATTTTGAAAAGCTATTTCAGAGAGAGGATGTGGGTACTATCAGTCCTAATCTATCTGTCTCTGCTAATCGGCTCACTGAAGAACAGAACCAGCAACTTGGCGCCATACCTACATTAGAAAAAGTTGAGAAAACTATTAAAAACATGGGGGCTACCAAGGCTCCAGGACCTAATGGTTTTTCTGCTCTTTTCTTTCAGAAGTTCTGGCACCTTGTAGGTACGGATCTCAACTTTACTATTCAACAGTTCTTCACCTCTGCAGTCATGCCTCCTTCACTTAATCGCACTCACATTGTCCTTTTCCCAAAAAGGAGCACCCATCATCACCATCAGATTTCAGATAGGTAGATTTCAGACCTATCGCTTTATGTAATATAGCCTACAAAACAATCACCAAGATCATCACCAATAGAATTCGTCCTTTCATGCACTCTCTAGTTTCCTTTTCAAAACGCATTCATTCCTAGCAGGCAGATTACTGACAATGTTGTCATAGCACAAGAAATTTTCCATGCCATGAACTACTCCTCTATGAAAAACAATTCCTTCGCTCTTAAAATTGACATGGCAAAGGCCTATGATCGTCTCTCTTGGAAGTTCATAAGGAATACTCTATATGGGTATGGTATATCCGATTCCTCTAATGATTTGATCATGCAATGCATAGCTACCTCTTCATTCTCGATTATTTTCAATGGCCATCCTGAAGGAAACTTCCCGGGGGTGGGGGAATTCGTCAAGGCTGCCCCCTTTCCCCCTACATTTTTATCCTTTGCTCTTATATGATTTCCCGCTTATTTTTGTCATTCGAACGAGACAACCTTTTTCAAGGAATTCACCTGAATAGATACTGCCCTGCTATCTCTCATCTAATATTTGCTGATTGCTGATGACTTACTTATTTTTGGACATGCTAATTCAAATTCCATCAATCAAGTCTACAACATCCTTAATTCTTTTCCTTACATGTCTGGTCAGAAGATCAACTATGATAAGTCTAGTATCCACTTTAGCGAACATGTTAATTGTAACGACCCGTTCCACTCAGTGCGGAGTGCCGATTCAAACGGTACACGTGTGACGACCCGTCCCGCCTTGTTCAGCTAGATGACTCGCTTGAGGCAAATGAATTCAGACTTAACCCTTTAGAAGATCAAACTTAGACTTTTCAAAAGCGCGCTCGGAGTCTTGCTCGACCGATGCGATTCATCGCTAAGGTGGATGGCTACGATGAACCTGTCTTTGTTTAGCCTGCACATCTAAAAATACAGACGATACATGCTAGCCGCTAGGCGAATCACCTATTACATGCTAATAAGAGTTCAACGCACCTAGCTAAGGGAATAATCTCATCTTGTATTGCTTGTATAGAACATGGAAGATAAACCTGCTACTCGATAGAAATATGTGTATGCCTCAATAGAGTTGGTCTTATGCGTTTTATTGTTAAAGTAGAGATTTCTTCTTATGCCTCAGTAGCACTATTCTGCGTCTTGTTGCATTGCACTTCACTTAGACTATGGTACGAGTAAAGCACTTCACTTAAAATGATTCATTCGGTTGAGGTAGGAAGACTATCAAAATAGTCGTTCCGAGCCAAGTAATGGAAACATGAAAAAGCTTCGGGACCATAAGGTCGCCAAGACGGTTTTCCGTACCGGAAACTGCATAATGAAATATTGGAAGAAGTAATAAGAAAGTAATGAAAATATCGAGTAAAAGAACTGAGCTATACTGATAAGTAAAGAAGAACAAGAATCGATCGGGGTAGCTCGTAGTGGGCTCATGTCATGCTACCATCATCGTCATTCGGGTTGCCTCGTAGCGGGCTCGTGTCGCGCTACCACCATCGCCGCGTAAGAACAAGAAGTGAAAAGATAAGTGAACAAGAACAAGAGAAGAGACTTGCATCGTCGAGGACAACTTGTGCACAAGGTTTTGTATAGTTCCTGCGAATGGCCATCGGGGCGCACCGGGCCCGTGTCGACCTGGACTGGAACTCGTGTAGTCAGCTAGCAACATCAGCACGGGGGAGCGGGGCGTTTGTTGCGGGGCTAGCTACCCGTGTTGCAACGACCGTCGTCCGCCCGGACTACTGTCCATAATGGCTTGTAGGCCAGTGACTTTTGTTCATATAGATTAAGTCCAGCTCGATTGCGACAATTCGCGTGCGAGTCATTGCATTGAAACAAGTAATCTGAGTATAACACACCTGATAAATCTGAGTATAAGTAATCCGTACAATCTGAGAAATCAGAGTATATCGTTTTACCTGAGTCAGAAACACGCTCGTGATACTTGTATTTGCTTATGCGACCCCTAAATCATTATATATATTATGATTGGTTAACTTGGTTTTATCTTTGGACAGGAAAGGACGAGTGATAAGTTGGTAAGCCTCGCCGTGTTACTCTTATATCCCACGGCGCACTGCAACACGAATAGGCTTTATATCTTATGCCATGAAATTGATCTAAGGAAAGACTAGAAAGATAACTTAATAGATGGTACACGGAACTAATATAACGTGTTTGGATTTGTCGAGCGGGTGATAAGCCTTCCCACGAGTGCATTCAATGTACTGATAACCCACCATATTATGTGAAGGGTGCGGGAGAACCTCGTTCGGTGCGGAGTATCCCCTCATACGCGCTAAGGCGTGGAGTTCGCTCTGGAGCCTTGGAGTGTTGCGTCCGGAGCTGAAGCACATATACAAGACATAATGTATTGGAACATCGCCTATGTTATCATCCCTTGTTGTAAGCCGCTTGGCACGCTTTTATTGTTTCGAGAGAGAGAGCTTGAATGACTTGTAATCTCGGCCTATCGCCGCTTGTAACATCATTTCAATATCAATAAAGAGCTTGTTCTTGTTTCATACTTGTGTTCATTATATACTTCCGCTATGACGAACTTGCGAACTAGTTATCAAACGCATGTTAGGACCTGGCCTTGCGCGGACGTAACTCAGGATCGCACGGCATCACGCCCAAGCGAGGGCGTGACATTAATGCCACTGACCGACAGGCTTTGACTGAGATGTTGCATCTGAAATTCATGACCCTTGATGATAAATACCTCGGTCATTGTCTACTTAAATCCAAATCTCGAATATCTACCTTTCATCCCATTGTTTCCAAGTCTCTCCCGATTGAAAGGGTGGAAGGAGAAACTCTTGTCACACGCAGGTCGGTCCATACTTATCCAATCCACTCTTGCTTCTATCCCCATCTACTATCTGTCCATGTACATCCTCCCAAAGTCTACTCTGCATAACTTATCCAGATTGCAACGCAATTTTTGGTGGGTGCATGACCAACAGGAGAAGAAACTTCACTTTATTTCATTGAGCAAATTTACATCTCCAAAGAGGGAAGGAGGCCTGGGTTTTCGTATCTTTAATTAGGTCAATCAATCTCTGGTGGAAAAACTAACATGGAGGTTTCTTGATCACCCTCACAGCCTCTGGGCCAGACTACTTCGAGGGAAGTACTTACATTCTTCTTTTTGGTTAGCTAACAAAAACTCTAAAGCTTCCCTTATTTGGAGAAGCATGCTGGATTGCAGGCACATACTTGCACAGGGAGCTTGTTGGAAAATCAACGATGGATGGATCGACATCTGGAATGACCCTTGGGTACCTTCTATCCCAGGTTTCAGATTATCTCAAGAGTCCAAAAGAGTTGCACCAGGTTTCCAAGGTCAGGGATCTGATTCATCCTACCACTAGAACTTGGAGAACGAAACTTGTTCAACGAATATTCCATCATGTCGAAGCTGCAGAAATCCTCAAGATCAACATCCCTGTCAGTGGAGGTGAGGATGTGTTAATTTGGATCAAATCAATTCTGGGGATTTCACCGCTAAGTCTCTTTATGAAACAATTCGTAGAAGTCAGCCTTCATCATCCTCACATTCTATCTCCAATTTCAATTGGAAGCACCTTTGGAAAGTGAAGGATATGATACCGAAGATACGCTACTTCATTTGGACACTTGTCCACAATGGATTAGCTACAAAAACAGCTTTGGGACAGCATATCTCAAATATAGACCTTTCTTGTCCTCTGTGTGGTTCATTTGAAGAAACCATTGATCACCTATTTCTACAGTCAGATTTCCAAAGCAATTTGGTTTGCTTCGATTATTGGGTTTAAAGTTGAAGAACACCATAGAATCAAAGATTTGCTAAACAATTAGCTATCCAACTCTGACTCTATGCAAGCATTTCATATGGGATCCATCATAACTTGGGTAATTTGGAAAGCAAGGTGTGCTCTAATCTTCAATAAAGTTCACCTAAGTGTTGATCAAATCCTGCAAACTGCTTCTAATCTGAGGCACTCTAGTCTTGGGCAGGACCTGGAGATTCTTGAGAATCTGGATGATATGAGACAGAGCTATGGGCATACTCACCAGTGGTCGCCGCCTCCTAGAGATTTCATTAAAATCAATATGGACGGAGCAACGTCTACATCAGCCATTGCTGCCTCAGCTATAGCTCGTGACCATCAAGGAAAATTCATTGCTTCTATGACATGGTATTCATCAAGTTCTTTGCCATCTAACCTGAGTCTTGAATCAGAATTGCACGGATTTAGACTGGGCATTGAACTATCTACAATTCTTAAGAAGCCTAATGTCATTGTGGAAGGAGATGCTCTCGTGGTGGTCAGGTTCCTTAAAAGGAGAAAATCTCAACATCCCTTGGCAACTCTCCAACCTGGTGAATCAACTGAAATCTTCACATGTATCAGCCTGCTACCCCTGCGTCTATTTCACTAGGGGGCTGTTTGGTTCGCGGAAGTAGAGCGAAGTGAAAAATCTGGAAGTAGAGAGTTTGCGTGCGCATTATGTATTCTTCGTTTGGATGGTTGCTGGAAGTGAGTTTAGTAGTTAAATTTTTGTAGTTCCTCCGTTTGGATGGTTGTTGGAAGTGATCAGGTTCCTGGAGGGCTTACTTCGGATTTGATAATCCAACAACGTGCAAAACATATATCTAGTTTGGTATTTATGGGAAAGTACATTAAATTTTAATCGTGTAAATCAATATGAATGATATTTTTTACATGTCTACTAATAACATCGTCTATGTTTTTTATATATAGCAATACGATTATAATAATGATGAACGGTCACGAGCATATCTCATGGCGTTACGATAGCAAACTTGGGTATTGGAAGTTGAGCAACCACCAAGTGGCACTGATGCAATTATTAGTTTTTAGTATGATAACAAGATACATTTTTTGCAACACGATAGAGACTTAATCTTCAGTTTAGTTGAGCGTTGGTGGTCCGGACGAAATACCTTCCAGCTACCATTAGGAGAGATGAGTATTATTCTAGCAAATGTGGCACATATTTTAGGTTTACCTATTATGGGTGAACCTATAATATTTGATGATTCAATTTCTGCTAAGACTATGGTTAGGAAGTACCTAGGTGTGAAGGTGCCGAGATTAACTGATAAAAATCTTTTGACGTTTACGTGGCTCCGTCACAACTTTTTGCACATAGAACGTATTGGTGATCAAGTTATCTCAGTAGATGATGATCGGGTAACTATGACATTTTATGCAACTTAATGTTATTATTTACGTAATATATTTTTAATTTAATTTAACGCATATCATTTCTTCATCATCTGTTCGGATCAATGCTTGCACCAGAGCCTACTTGGTTTAATAAGCGCAATGTTGTTCCCAAACTCATCAGTGAAAGTTGATTTGTGTTTTCTACCTTTTTGGTAGACCTGACTGAACCTACGCGTCACGCTTGGGGAGCATCGGTGTTAGCATATTTATATAGTTCTATGACCGATTTTGTACAATTTTTCGACGTTAATAAAACGAAGATAAATTTAAATGGTTGCATGACATTAATACAGTTATAAAAGTTTTACTTAATTCCATTTACATTGAAAATATGTGCACTTATATCATATGCTCATATTTTCTAGGTTTGGTCCTACGAGCACTTTTATATTGGTAGGCCAGTCTCCGGCATTAATACTGACGATGGTGTCTTCCCGTCAGTTTTACGGTGGACTACGGATGCAGCAGATCCAGTACACTGTGAACATGCGGTTATCTCTTTATACCGAGGCCAATATGATACACTTAAGTATAACGAGGTAAAATATCTGTATTATTATTTTATAAAGTCATTATGACCATTATCTTATATATTTTTTGATATAAAATAGGTGACATACCTACCGTACCGGCTTAGAGAAAAATCGTACTGAAATACAAACAACAGCCTATGACCTTAGTCTCCATAGGTTTTTCATAATATTCCATGGTAAAATCATATATCATCCAGTTGATCGTATTATGCGACAATTCTGGGTGAGACAACACATTCCCGATGAGCCACCATGTTTAAACCGTAGTAAAGGGAGTGCAGCGACAAGAGCATACAAAATAATTCCACAGTGGCATTCAAGATTACGGACACATCCCGTGGCACGCTTATCTGAACTGATGGAATCTATAACAGAGGGTAAGTTATTTCAAAAGTTTAACAAAATAAAATTTAAAAAATTATATGAAATCATACGCTCGTATTTGTTTAAATGGTGTAGCACAAGGTGATATTGCCTATAGATCTTGGTGGGAAGCTCCTCTAATAGGTAATCGAGCATGCCAATATCAGGAGTTGTGATTCCAACATTGGGCCTTGGATGATGCTAGTCTTCGTGAATAGTATCAACATGTAACTGAGATTGTACGTATTTTATTGATAAAAAAGTATCTCCGTAGTACTTTTTTATATGAATTAATTGGATTCTACTTAATATTTCAGCTTCCAAATTTGAATCTAGCATATCAAAATCATCCCTGAGAGACCCGTTGAGCACAGCAATAAAATTATTTTTGGATAGTATGCAAGCAATTCCGACTCCCCTGAACCCTCCATTACATATTCCGCCAGATTATCCTCAAGGCTTTATTAGCCAACGACAAGTACGTCCACGTAGAAAGTATACCAATGTTTGGCATATGGATAGCCCGCCTCAACAAGATGACGAGGTCCCTCAGCAGGCTGACCATAACACTTCCCAGCAGGCTGACCATGACACTTCCTCAGCAGGCTGACCAGGGAACTTCCAGTGGGCTGGGAATGGCACTTCCCAGTGGGCTGGGGATGGCACTTCCCAGTGGGCTAGGGAGGGAACTTCCCAGTGGGTTGGCCAGGGCACTTCGCAGCAGGCTGCAGAAGGCACTTCTCAGTAGGATAGCATATTCTCTCCTAAAATTTTCAGTTATACGCAGATCATGACGACTCCATCAGCACTGATACCTACTCAACATGAGGATACCCAAGGAGGAGGTGGTGATGCAGTCCCGAAGAATACACGACAAAAGAGAGACCGACTGAATCTAAGAGAAATTGATCATCCAGACTATTGGCGATTAGACATGAGAGGTTGTTGAAATTTATGTATTAGAAATGAAATTACATCAATGAACTTATAACTTTTCTCAGAAATAAAGCTTCTAAAAAATCTATGCCAATGCATTCATTCTCTTGGTTGGTTGGTACATCTTCTATTGTGTCCTAAACCATTACAGTTGCTACATCAGAGATCTCTTGAAGATTGATCATTCGTTATGATACAGTTCTTCTTTGGTCTTCCCGCTTTGCGTCGTATATCTGGTACTCCAATGTTGCCTATAACCAATGTACTTTGAATGTTGTAAGGGACTGGAATATGCTCCATATGCGACTCATATACGCTTCTTAAAGCTTCTTTAGAAAAAATATCTGGATAAAAACTCTCGATACTAATATTTTTAGAATTACAAGCATAACATATATGTACACATGGCAGACAAGTATGATACCATTTAAAACATGTACAATATTTTTCATCTAAGTTAACAACATATGTTCTGTTTGTTTCACGGTCTATTATTTCAAACAAATAACCAACTATACTCAATATTTGCAACTGATGTTTTTTTTGTGATACTGGTCATAGTATTTAACATCTTCGGACAATAATCAGTTACAAAATTTTCAACTTTTTGTCTATTTTTGTCCTTAAATGTTATTATTTTGGCTCGAATACCATCAAGTAGTATTATTATTGGTTTCTCGCGTAAATTTTTAACCCAGTTATTGAAGGATTCAGCAAGGTTCGACGTGTTAATATTTAGTCAAGGACAAGGAGAATAAGCTGTTATCAAGTGTGATAAAACACGAGTTTCATCATTTACTCCAACAAGCCAATTGTAAACATCGTTGTTTTCAACCTTAATTACTTCAAAGCAAATGTTCGCATCTGTTTCTTATAACATCTTGCAAGATAGTCTAATTTACGTTAAAAAAAGGCAATCTACATACTTTTTTTAAATTTTGTTTAAAATGTTGAATACAATAAAAATGAGGTGATTCTGGAAAAGTAGCACGCATGGCATTTATTAAGCATTTATGTTTATCTGATATAAAAGAAATTGTATTCCACGTATTAAAACTACCTTCAAAAGATGTTTTCAAACCGTTTAAAAACCAAGTCCAAGAATCCGTGTTTTCACTATCAGTAACAGCATAAGCAATCGGATATAATTGATAGTTAGGATCATAAGCACAAGCAATAAATAAAATACCTTAAAATCTAGAGGAAAAAAATATAGCATCAGTAGTAATCACAGGTAAACATCCCCTTAAAAAGCCATTAATGCATGTCTTGAAACAAATAAAAATTCTTTAAAAGTTATTGTTTTCTGTAGTCTTTATATAATATCTGCTACCTGGATTTGTCTCAATGATTGTAAAATCATACTCTTCAAGACTGTTATATGCACCAATATAACTACCATTTATTTCTGATAGAGCAATTTCTCTAGCTTTCCAAGCTTTACAATATTTAATATGTATTCGGTGTTCCATATAGATATCTTTTACAACATGTAATGGACTATACGACTGATTATCACGAATTTTATCAATAATTTTATTCTTAACCCATACAGTTGTCGCTAATGGATGATTTTCCGTTGTAAGTCCACCTAAATAAGAATGTAGATTTTCTAGCGTACTAATGACGAATGTTTCGCCGTTGCCAATGGCATTAGCGTACACTCTCCAATTATAATTTGAAACGTTACATTTATATACAATTCCACTGACATTGTTTCTAGTAGCCGTGCAAGAAAAATTATGTACAATTGGTATATCACTAATAAAACTTCTAAATGCATGACGATTCATAATTTTTTTTCCAATGAATAAATCGTTTCTATTAACACTATCAACATTATCATCAAGTTCATCATATAAATTTTCTATTAAATCATCACTATTTTCATTGTCGGTATTACCATCATCTACTCTATGTTCTTCTTCAATAAATAAAATAATTTGGTGAGAAGAACTATGAGCACTACTAATTCTTGGTGGTGGTGGTGGTGGTGGTGGTGGTGGTAGAGTCACAAAAATATTAATATATGTTGGTTGTATATTAACTTCAAGAATAAATTTTTATGCTTGCTCACTAAATAATTTTATACAATTAGATAGATAAATATGTAGCAATAAAAATTCATAGTCAATATAAAAAAATTTAATTATTAGATTACGTAAATTATCAAACGAAATATTTCGATCAATTAAAAGAACTTCAACTAAACCTCCTTCTTAAGCTAATCCATTTAGTACACCACCAAGCGAGAATAGTATTGTTAGACTTCGATCCATGGTAACAAGAAAATGAGCTTACAAGACAGGAGATTGAGGTGAGCTACTTCTGAGTAATAAACTTGTGGAAAGAATCATATTTTTTTAGAGAATATTTGGTTTGATTTTGTGATACAAACATCATATGTGTTTATATACGTAAACACTGCAGTGCAAATGAACCTTAGAGAGTCGTTGGAGAATTACAGACGAACATTAGAGAGTTGTTGGAGAATAAGATTGAGTTGGAGATAAAAGTTACAGACAACCATTACAAAATAGCCGTTAGACTAACAAAAGTAACTCACATAAATCAACCTTATTCACCCACCCAAATAAACCCAAACCATTAAACCGGACCCAACCAAAACCCCTCGTATGTTTGATATGCTGGTATGAAACACAAACCAAAACTAAACTAAATAAAAAAAAATCAAGATGAAAAAAACCACCAAAATAAAATAAAATCACCCAAATAAAATAACACCTGACAAAAAAAAAAACCAAACCAAGCAAATCCCCCAACCGACCCCCCTAACCGAACCCAGCCCCCTACCCCGAACCGGACCCAACCGGCCTCCCTACTTTCTGCCAACATAGTTGCGAAATTTTGGCCTAAGCCAAATTCCGCCAACTTAGTTAGCAGAAAGCACCTTCGTGCGGGTCCCCCGTTCCCCCCTTCGCTACGTGTCGCCCTATATAAAAAAATTTATTTTTTTCGCCATCGCAGATGACGTAACGTATCACTCTTTCAAATTTTTGCAAAGTTATTTCCTTACAGCTAATATTATTAAATTTAATTTCGGTAGAGTAAATTTTCTGATTAGTTAACTATTAACTAATACTAATTATTATTATTATGTAAATATCAACACTCTCTCTCTCTCTCCCACTCATTTCCCTCTCCCACCACCGCCATTACACCCCTCCCAAATCAACGTCTTCTCTGGCCATACGGGGCTCGACGCCCATCTGTGACCGTCGAGATCGACGCATGAGATCAACGCCGTCTGCGAGCACCCGAGATCGACGTTGTCTAGGACTGCCGAGATCTACGCCGAGATCGACGCCTGAGCTCGACTACTGAGCCTCACAGAGCAGACAGGACTCGGCTCTTGGAGACAGACGCCTGAGCTCGACGCCGGCGCAGAGCAAACGGGGATCGCCTTGCGAAGCAGACGGCGCTCGCCTCGGCGGTCGTAGTTGCAGCCACCGTAGCTCTCGCCACCGTGGTCCTGTGGCATGGCTTTTGCTCCCACATCCGACACTTCCGAACTTTTTTTCATGAACTGCACCATGAGACATTGCTTGCAGGAGTTCCACACTCCGGAACTACTACTTTCCAATCGTTCCACTTCCGAGCGAACGAACCAAATAGCGGAACTCCTGCATTTAGCATCCAGTTCCGGATTGGAGCCACTTCCGGGGTGCACTTCAGTGAACCAAACGCCCCCTAGACGTTCTGGTAATTCTGCTACGGACAAGCTTGCTCGAGTTGCTCTTCAACTCCAAAAGAATGAACTCTATCATTCTCCTCCTGATTCTATACATCAAGAGCTTTTAGCTGGCTTCTCTGTTTGTAATTGTCCGGTTTCTATGTATACTGTTGCCACTTCTGCTGGTTATGAATGAATATTACCTTTGCTTCAAAAAATGTATAACGGTTCATTGAAACAAATGTATAACGGTTCATTGAGTTAATTTATCAAACACTTGGTATACAAACCCAAACTAATAAAAGATAACCTGAGGGGTTTCCCTGATGGCCGGTTTAGTGAGCCCCAGCGTCTCTCCGGTGGCGAAGGTCAGAGCCATCGAAAGCGTGCGGCCGAGGCGACGTCGCGGAAAGGAGAGGAGTCGGCTGCGGCAGCAGGAGAGGGCAGAGGAGTGGCAGAGAGGGGGAGGAGGAGGAGGAGAAGAATGCAGCACAGCAGCAACAGTGGAGGTCATCGTCTATTTAATAGTGGGTGTTTTGTTTGTTGCTGAGATTTTGAATTGGTTGGGACCTCCCTAAGATGGACCTTGTTCAATCTCGTGTCAGAGTCTAGCTGGCTTCCCATTAAAAAAAAAAAACAAATTAAAAATAGTAATTCTACTAGTGCCTTATCCATCTACTTACATAATTCTCTTCTTTTTTTTTTTTTTTGGTTTCCCAAATCCTTCACTCTCATAACCAATGTTTTCTAAAACAATGTTCCTTTTTAAGATGAAACAGTAGGAACATTCCGACTACAGAAACTCAAATAAGAATTCATAATAACAAAAATTTAAAATATGAATATGTGACATGAGATTTTTTTTTAAATTTTTTTTTACTTAGGCCCTTAGATTTCATTAAAGATTATTGCGACAATATCAAATTATAGTAGGAGAATACTACAAAAATCAATAAAAGATAAAAATAAATATATAGACTTTAACAAAATTGTACCTGAGGAAGTACCATCTTATTCCTACTAAAATAAAAATAAAAATAAAAATAATTCTATTGGAGTTTTTATCACCAAAAGTACATTAATCATTTGAATTATCCTTCACTATTATGTGGCGTTTGGATGAAGGTTTTGTATTCCTAGAAATTTATTTTTTATTACATTTCTATGAAAAATGAATTCAACATTTTTATACCCATGTTTGGTTATATTAGGTTAAGAATATAAAAAAAAAATCTGAATTTAATTAGTTTTCCATAAATACTTTTTTATGTTTCTATTACCTAAATTTACATGTTTGGGATAAAAGTTAAAATTTTGAAAGTAAAATGAAGGTGTTATTGTTCAAACAAAATATTCAAACAACATTCTTAGGAAAGCAAACTATTCTCAAGGGAACTTGGGAATTACTTTCCCACAACTATGAAAATATGACGCCTCTCATGTTCCCTCCTAATTTCCAATTCTACATCTAAATATATTTTCAAGCCTCAAAAACTTGAACCAAACATCACTTTAGAGATAGTAGACTCCTTTCCTAAAGTCCATTAAGGAGACTACTAATTTTAGATATCCAAAAGACAATCAATTAAAATAATATTTTAAAATATTACTAAGATGGATGGATATTGTTGAATGTTATCAAATGTTGATACTAAGTTACTTAACTAAAAGTAAGTTATCGACTATTGTAATTATATGGGTTATTATTATTATTATTATTATTATTATTATTATTATTATTATTATTAAAAGCATGTTTTCAGTTTTTATATTGTTGTTAAAGGGGATGACTTAGTGGTTGGGACTAGTGTGTAAGAGCATCCTTAGTAGATGGTGTTCAAAATTGTATCTTGAACCCAAATTTTAAAAAAAAAAAAGTAAATGTAGAATGGGTTGTATTTGTATAAGAATAGTAGAAAATAATTAAATGACCTTTGGTTCTAAAGATTGTGTGGTCAAAACTTAATGTGAAAAAATTAATGAGAAATCTAGAGTATAGAAATTGAGGCTTCAAATTGGGACTTACTATTCTATAAAATGATATCCTACATTCTGAATCTAGAAATTCTCAGGCCCAACCTATAGCTCATGTGTGTGGGTTGGGTATGAGAATCTTGAAATTGAAACTTGGGATTGGTCATACTATTCAACCAAATGAGCTTCTAAATTCTGATTCTAGAATCTAGCCTTACTAATGATGCTCTAAGATATATGAGTCTGGATGCTATCTCATGCATCAAGCAAAATAAAAAAATATATATATATTTTTGTGAAACATGGAGGACAAGTTGTACTATGTTGTGAAAAGCGTGCTTAAGCGGCGCTTAAGTGCCACTTAAGCGAGATTTCGAATAAGGGCGCCTCGCTTAGTGAAATCTCGTCCCAGAAAAGCGATCAACGCTTAAGCGCACTTAGGCGTCGGTTAATAACGTTTTGCCTCGTCTTAGGCATCTCGCTTAACGAAAATTATCTTCTTTTTTAAAATCGAACCGAAGCTTTTGTTATTCACATGGTTGGATAGTTGAAAAACTTTAAGTAGGAACTTTTGAGACTTCGCTTTGTTTGATGGTATTTTGATGACTATGTAGTATGTATGCATTGTGTGACTTGTAGTTTGTATTTTGATTCTAATATTTATATTGTTACTTTGCTTGATTGATAATTGGTATTGTTATTCATACATATACTAGTAGGATTGTATGAAAAATATTAAATTTTATGTATATATAGAGTCTTTTACATGTAGGAGCAAAAAAATAAAAATAAAAGTGAGATGCTAACTAAGCATTGTTTAAGTGCCCTTATGCGAAGCGACAACCTCGTCGCCTCACCACGTCTCGCCTCGCCTAACACTTAGTGTAAGCCCCTGATTTTTTCAAAAATATTAAAATTTGATTTTTCGCAATTTTCTAGAATTTTCTGAGAATTTTCTGTAATTAAAATCAGGGTTTTTAAATATTAAATGATTTTTTTATAGATAATAAATAATATTAAAATATTATGAAAATAATATTTTTGGGTGTAAAATGAAAAACTGGACTTAGGGTAATTTTTCTGGAATTTATTGGGCCCCGGACCTATTTTAAAACACCTAAAAACTATTTTTATTTATTTAATTAACTGATTTATTATTATTATTATTATTATTATTTCTGAAACCGGCCCAGCCCATTTCGGCCCGCAGCCCCCAGCCCGGCCCATCAGCCATCCGGGTCGGGTCGGGTCGGGTCGGTCAGACCCGACCCGCCTGCCCGACCCGACTGCCCAGCCAGCCCACGACCCTGTCCCCCCCGCGTGGCCGCGTCTTCCGCCGCCTCCGGCGGCCAGCCCCCACGACTCCCCGCATCCTCCGCGGCCGGCCACGCCGCCACGATCCCCTCTCCCTCCGCCATCTCCGGCTGAACCAGCGCCCCCTTCAACCTATAAATCTCCCCCACCGAAACCCCCCGGCCACCACGAACCCCCACCGGACTTCCCGCCATCGCCTTCCCCAGCCGCTGCCAGCGCCACCCGTCCACCGCCTCGCCTCGCCGTGCTGCCCCGGCCCTCTCCTCCTCCTTCCTCTCTCCCCCAGCGGCCGATCCAGCTCCGCAGCTCTCCCAGCCGCCCCGAGCCGGCCGCCGTGCCCCGACCAGCTCGCCTCGGCTTCCCCGGCCGCCTCCGGCCAGCACCGCCCCGTCTCAGCCCTCCTCCGGCCGGTCCTCCGCCTGAAGTCCAGAAACCCTAACCCTAATTCCCAAATCGTGTCGACACGTGTCGGACACGACACGGACACGAGAAATCCCAATTTCTCGAGCCCGGTTCAGGTACGTGTAACTTTCTCCTCGCTGCCCCGTTTTCAATTCCGTAAATTGCGTTGCGAAGCCTGTATGACCCTCTCGGTGCCCGGATAAACCGCTCGGGGCATCGCGTCCTGTAGTGATCGCACACCGCGATCCAAAAACAGGAAAAACTAGACCCTGTTTCACCCCGGAACTGGGTACGCCCCGCCAAACGAGACGACTTGGTCGCGCGCGATCTTCACAGATACGTGCGCGTCGTTGATACGGACGTGTGGGATATCGCAGAAGTCGATTCGGGTGTGCGTGCACACCGGGATCAACGCGTATCCGCGGACACCGCCCCGTATCCGCCTTTCCTAAATTAAGCCCTAACTTTACACACGTCGGATCGAAACGAAACTTGCACCATCGGACTCGTAGCGATACGCTGGTCCTGTGGGTCAAGTTTGGTTCGATTCTGAGAACGTTGACGAAATCGCGTGTCGTGGGCCCCACAGGCCCCGCTCGACGGGCGATTTTATGATCGGCTCATCGGAATCCAATTCTGGAAGTTCCGTTGGGTTCGTATCAGCGTTCCTGACCTGTTGACACTAAGTTTGGTGAATTTGGAGATCGTTGACCCTGGCACGTTTTTCGGTGCAAAGCGGGCCCACATGCGGACCCGTTTTGACCCGATATTACCGTTTTGCCCTTGTCTCCAAATTGGATCCAAGGACAGGCGTTTCTAGCTATTTGATATCTTCTGAGCATGATGGTAATATTTATTTCAGCATCTGGACTCATCTCTGGAAATTTCCCCGAGACATAACTGTAATTGGATCCAAACAACAAGCAAGTACCTGCACTTCAAGTTTGATCTTCATATTGTGATAATTAGTTCCTTGCTTTACTAGTACCATTGGATGTTTACACGTAGTGTTAGAATCTGGATTTCATGTCTTGAATGTTGGAATTCATGTCTTGCTTTTCGTGTCGGGTGGGAGAATACTAGGAGGCATGTAGTTTGCCCTTCCCCCTATTGTTTAATAGCTGTTGGTACAAGACTGTCCATCAGCCGGATCTCGATTATATTGTTTAATAGTCGTCTATGACGGCCGGATTAGCCTTATAAACCCCTACATGCCAACTATGTATTCTAAAATAAACACAAGTTCACACACATAGCTTCTTGTCTTGTTATAGTTCTTGTTGGCTGTTGTAGTTTCATTTCCTGTCTCATATTAGTCCTGCTTCCTCATATTCCTGTTTATAGCATTAACTCTTAGCTTGTTGTTTCTTGTATGCATATTCTCAATATGATACTCAGTTAGTTTCTTTCCTAATTGTCATATATATATTTAGTTTAATCTTGTTGTGCATTGTGTACTTTGCTCCTTTCCTGACTGGATCCGTTATTTTAGGCGATGATGAGGCCTTACCCCTACCTATTATGCCACTATGAGTTAGCAGGTGACCCATATGAGGAGCCGGTTCCCACTCAGGAGACTACCTTTGAGGAGGAGTAGCCAGTTAGTTATTATTTTATTTCCTTTCAGCACATACTCGGGTTTATCCCCGATCTATCTTCTGGCTTTGTATTAACTATGGATCTGTTGTCACAATTTATTTTATAAAAGTTAGCATTCCTATTTCCTGTTACTTTCCTTGTCTATTTATTGTGGATGAGATAGATTTAAAATTACCTGTGATGACGACCTAGACAGCGTACTACCGCCGACACTGCGGCGTAGGCTGGACGTGCCCACGCACTCGTGCCCGAATAACCGGATGCGGGTCGTGACACGTTTTTGTGGTGGCCCATGCAGGTCCAAACGATTTCAATTTAGGGACCGAACAGGCCTGCAACAAGATTGAGGATTTTAGGAGAAAGCTCATTCACAGAATAAGATCTTTATTTCAATTCTTGATATCATTCTTAATCAGTTTTTCTATCGCCCTTGATCTCCAAGTAATCTACTCTAATCTTCCTACCCCTTAATCTTTCAGAATGGTTCAGACAAGGAATACCGTAGGAGGCACATCCGAACCCGCCGAGCAGACTGTGCCTAAAACTCTTGCGCTTCCCCCGCCTCCAACTACCCCGACAGTTACTATGGATGGGGCACAGCTACTCGGAGTGTTCCAGGGACTCATAGAATCCCAGAAAGAACATACTGCACTTCTATGAACTAGCCTTTCGGATGCTCTTCGCTCCCAGGAGGCACCACACAAGAGGCCAGGAAGTGCCAAGGACTTCAAGAACCTTAAACCCCTGGAATTCTATGGGACTGAAGGTATCCTCTATGCCGATGAATGGATAGAGAATGTGGAGCGACTCCTGAAGACTGCTCGGGTCCCTGATGATCTTAAAGTGGAGTCTGCAAGCCTGCAACTGTTCGACAATGCTCGGACTTGGTTTAGAGATGAGCCTCAATTATCTGCTCCTGATCTCACTTGGGAGGATTTCAAGAAACTGTTCAAGGAGAAATTCTATCCCGAAGTGGCTCGGGAAGCTCTCGAAAGCCAATTCGAGAGACTGGAACAAGGTAACCTATCTGTTGATGAGTACACTGCTGAATTTAGCAGGTTGAGCCACTTTGCAGAGTACATGGTTCGTACCCCGGAGGACAGAGCCCGTAGATTCAAGAAGGGGTTGTCTCCTGATATCCGCCTTGCTGTCACCACTAGCCGAGCTCGTACATACGGAGAAATCTTGAGCGTGGCACAAGGTGTTGAGAGAGACATGGGACATAGACTGAAGCGGGAAAGAGATACTGGAAGTATGGGACCCCACAAACGCCCACTCCAACAACAACTACAGCAGAGGGCCCCGCAACAAACCCAGCGTCCTCTCCCTCGAGCCACAGCACCCCAACACCAAACTCAAGGACAGAACCAGCAAGCTCTCCCTTGTAACTTTTGTCATAAACCAGGCCACACTTGGCAAGTTTGTAGGAAGAGGCTAGGTACCTGTTTACATTGTGGCTCAGCAGCACATCAAGTGAGGGACTGTCCCGCTGCTCAAGGACGCGGACAGGCTTACGTGATGACCGTGGAGAACGCGCAGACTCTTGGAACAGCTAATACGCGTAAGTGATTCGTAGATACCTTTTCTAGTATTGTTTAGTTCGTGCCTATTGGTCCGTGACCTCAGCCCAACCTAGTAGTTTTGAACTTGCTAATAACCTGGTATGCTTTATATTTGATAACTGTAGAGATTGTAGAGTCTTTTGTTATTGTGTTTATTGTGCTTTGTTTTGTGAACTTAAATAATTTGTACCTCCTTTCATCATCATCTAGCGCACTTAACTTTTGCTGTACCTGACTTATGCTGCTATTTTATAGCCTAGTTTTGCAAGCTTATTCCTTTATCAAGCTTGTTCACAACATATGTATTAGTGGATGCATACACTAATACGTTTCAGAATTAGTGTATTAAGGTCTAGCTAACCTTGGTGCGCTTGATTCGCCCTTCGAAATAAAACTTTACATGGATTGAGATATATAGTTGACTAGTATACTTGCCCCCTAAATATGTCCGAGCATATCGTATCAGTTATATAACTGTACTAATACGAGCATGCAAACAAGTGACTACCAGAGTAGAATTTCAATCCACAAATGCTTGACAATTCCCATTTGAATTCTTTAAACGCCTTGATCCCTATACCTCTGTTCTATCACCACGCCTTTGAACTCTTTATTATTGATCCTCGTCTTCCCTTATTTCGGAAAGACGAAATCTTGTGCTTGGAATAAGTTTGATATATAGATAGTACTAGATATACCCCACAGACTAGTCGCAGTGATGATGATCATTTTATACATGATTAAGGGAATACCATAGGTGATGTGTTTGGTGTTAAAGACTTAAGAATTCAATACCATGATTAAATAAGTTGGGACATAGCTTTACTAGTTGTTTAGCCTTAGAAGATATATGGGTAAATTATAAGTTGGGTAGCGACCGCAATGTTTACCTGAGAGAAATCTGTTAGCCTGTAATCAAGTGAGATTGGACAGAGAGAACCCTGTCATATTTTAAATTTCGAGGACGAAATTCTTATAAGTTGGGTAGATTGTAAGCCCCTGATTTTTTTTCAAAAATATTAAAATTTGATTTTTCGCAATTTTCTAGATTTTTCTGAGAATTTTCTGTAATTAAAATCAGGGTTTTTAAATATTAAATGATTTTTTATAGATAATAAACAATATTAAAATATTATGAAAATAATATTTTTGGGTGTAAAATAAAAAACTGGACTTAGGGTAATTTTTCTGGAATTTATTGGACCCCGGACCTATTTTAAAACACCTAAAAATTATTTTTATTTATTTAATTAACTGATTTATTATTATTATTATTATTATTATTATTATTATTATTATTATTATTATTATTATTTCTGAAACCGGCCCAGCCCATTTCGGCCCGCAGCCCCCAGCCCGGTCCATCAGCCATCCGGGTCGGGTCGGGTCGGTAAGACCCGACCCGCCTGCCCGACCCGACTGCCCAGCCAGCCCACGACCCTGTCCCCCCCGCGTGGCCGCGTCTTCCGCCGCCTCCGGCGGCCAGCCCCCACGACTCCCCGCATCCTCCGCGGCCGGCCACGCCGCCACGATCCCCTCTCCCTCCGCCATCTCCGGCTGAACCAGCGCCCCCTTCAGCCTATAAATCTCCCCCACCGAAACCCCCCGGCCACCACGAACCCCCACCGGACTTCCCGCCACCGCCTTCCCCAGCCGCTGCCAGCGCCACCCGTCCACCGCCTCGCCTCGCCGTGCTGCCCCGGCCCTCTCCTCCTCCTTCCTCTCTCCCCCAGCGGCCGATCCAGCTCCGCAGCTCTCCCAGCCGCCCCGAGCCGGCCGCCGTGCCTCCGCCCAGCTCGCCTCGGCTTCCCCGGCCGCCTCCGGCCAGCACCGCCCCATCTCAGCCCTCCTCCGGCCGGTCCTCCGCCTGAAGTCCAGAAACCCTAACCCTAATTCCCAAATCGTGTCGACACGTGTCGGACACGACACGGACACGAGAAATATCAATTTCTCGAGCCCGGTTCAGGTACGTGTAACTTTCTCCTCGCTGCCCCATTTTCAATTCCGTAAATTACGTTGCGAAGCCTGTATGACCCTCTCGGTGTCCGGATAAACCGCTCGGGGCATCGCGTCCTGTGGTGATCGCACACCGCGATCCAAAAAAGGAAAAACCAGACCCTGTTTCATCCCGGAACTGGGTACGCCCCGCCAAACGGGACGACTTGGTCGTGCGCGGTCTTCACAGATACATGCGCGTCATTGATACGGACGTGTGGGATATCGCAGAAGTCGATTCGGGTGTGCGTGCACACCGGGATCAACGCGTATCCGCGGACACCGCCCCGTATCCGCCTTTCCTGAATCAAGCCCTAACTTTCTGTACACACGTCGGATCGAAACGAAACTTACGCCATCGGACTCATAGCGATACGCTGGTCCCGTGGGTCAAGTTTGGTTCGATTCTGAGAACGTTGACGAAATCGCGTGTCGTGGGCCCCACAGGCCCCGCTCGACGGGCGATTTTGTGATCGGCTCATCGGAATCCAATTCTGGAAGTTCCGTTGGGTTCGTATCAGCGTTCCTGACCTGTTGACACTAAGTTTGGTGAATTTGGAGACCGTTGACCCTGGCACGTTTTTCGGTGCAAAGCGGGCCCATATGCGGACCCCGTTTTGACCCGAAATTACCGTTTTGCCCTTGTCTCCAAATTGGACCCAAGGACAGGCGTTTCTAGCTATTTGATATCTTCTGAGCATGATGGTAATGTTTATTTCAGCATCTGGACTCATCTCTGGAAATTTCCCCGAGACATAACTGTAATTGGATCCAAACAACAGGCAAGTACCTGCACTTCAAGTTTGATCTTCATATTGTGATAATTAGTTCCTTGCTTTACTAGTACCATTGGATGTTTACACGTAGTGTTAGAATCTGGATTTCATGTCTTGAATGTTGGAATTCATGTCTTGCTTTTCGTGTCGGGTGGGAGAATACTAGGAGGCATGTAGTTTGCCCTTCCCCCTATTGTTTAATAGCTGTTGGTACAAGACTGTCCATCAGCCGGATCTCGATTATATTGTTTAATAGCCATCTATGACGGCCGGATTAGCCTTATAAACCCCTACATGCCAACTATGTATTCTAAAATAAACACAAGTTCACACACATAGCTTCTTGTCTTGTTATAGTTCTTGTTGGCTGTTGTAGTTTCATTTCCTGTCTCATATTAGTCCTGCTTCCTCATATTCCTGTTTATAGCATTAACTCTTAACATTGTTGTTTCTTGTATGCATATTCTCAATATGATACTCAGTTAGTTTCTTTCCTAATTGTCATATATATATTTAGTTTAATCTTGTTGTGCATTGTGTACTTTGCTCCTTTTCTGACTGGATCCGTTATTTTAGGCGATGATGAGGCCTTACCCCTACCTATTATGCCACTATGAGTTAGCAGGTGACCCATATGAGGAGCCGGTTCCCACTCAGGAGACTACCTTTGAGGAGGAGTAGCCAGTTAGTTATTATTTTATTTCCTTTCAGCACATACTCGGGTTTGTCCCCGATCTATCTTCTGGCTTTTTATTAACTATGGATCTGTTGTCATAATTTGTTTTATAAAAGTTAGCATTCCTATTTCCTGTTACTTTTCTTGTCTATTTATTGGGGATGAGATAGATTTAAAATTATCTGTGATGACGACCTAGACAGCGTACTACCGCAGACACTGCGGCGTAGGCTGGACGTGCCCATGCACTCGTGCCCGAATAACCGGGTGCGGGTCGTGACTGTAAGCCCCTGATTTTTTCAAAATATTAAAATTAGGATTTTTCACAATTTTCTGGAATTTTTTGGGAATTTTCTGAAATTAAAATTAGGGTTTTGAATTATTACATAATTTTTAATTGATAATAAACAACATTAAAATAATATGAAAATAATATTTTTGGGTGTAAAATGAAAAACTGGACTTAGGATAATTTTTCTTGAATTTATTGGACCCCGGACCTATTTTTAAAACACCTAAAAAGTATTTATTAATTATTTATTTAATTAACTGATTTATTAACTAATTATTATTATTATTATTATTATTATTATTATTATTATTATTTATAATTAAATTCAGCCCGGCCCGTTCCCTCTGGCCCAGCCCGTTGGGCCTAGCCCAGCCCACGACCGCCTAGCGGGTCGGGTCGGGTCTGCCCGAACCCGACCCGCACCGCTAACCCGTCTCCCCATTCTCCCCACGACCCCGAGTCATCCGCCGCCTCCGCCGCGCCGTGGCCGCACCTCCCGCCGTGCCATAGCCGCCACGACCCCGCAACCGCCGGCCGACCTCCCCTCTCTCCTCCCTCTCCTTCCCCTATATTAAACCCTAACCCCCTCTCTCTCCGCCTCCGTCCCCCGCCCCGACAGAACCCCGCCGCCGTGCCGCCCGTTCCCCTCCTCCTCCTCCTTTCTCTACGCCCGGCTCAGCCTCCGCCTCGCCGCCCTCCTTCCTCCCGCCGCTGCTCCGCCAGCAGCCGACCCCGCTGCCGAGTTCCCTCCTCCGCTTTCCCTCTGGCACCCCGCAGCAGACCCAGCGCCGGCTACCGTGCCCAGCCGTCTCCGACGCCGCCGCCGTGCAGCCCCGACACAGCCGGCCGGCCTTTCCCCCGCCGCAGAGCCGTCGCAGAGCCGCCTGAGCACCTAAAACCCTAACCCTAATTTTACTTTTGGACACGGGACACAGGACACAGTGTCCTGTGTCGTGTCGGACACGGTGAAATCCGGTTTTTCAGACCCTGTTCAGGTGCGTGTAACTTTCATCTCGTAGCTCCGTTTTCAATTCCGTAAATTGCGTTGTGAAGCCTGTATGACCCTCTCGGTGTCCGGACAAACTGTTCGGGGCATCGCGTCCTGTGGTGATCGCACACCGCGATCCAAAAACAGGAAAAATCAGACCCTGTTTTACCCCGGAACTGAGTGCGTCCCGCCAAACGGGACGACTTGGTCGCGTGCGGTCTTCACAGATACGTACGCATCATCGATACGGACGTGTGAGTTTTTGTGGAAGCTGATTCGGGTGTGCGTGCACACCGGAATCAACGCGTATCCGCGGACATTGCCCCGTATTCGCCTTTTCGGTAATTCATCCTAACTTCGTGCACACACGTCGGATCGAGACGAAACTTGCACCAACGGACTCGTAGCGATACGCTGGTCCTGTGGGTCAAGTTTGGTTCGATTCTGAGAACGTTGACGAAAACGCATGTCGTGGGCCCCATAGGCCCCGCTCGACGGGCGATTTTGTGTTCGGCTCATCGGAATCCAAATCTGGAAGTTCCGTTGGGTTCGTATCAGCGTTTCTGACCTGTTGACACTAAGTTTGGTGAATTTGGAGACCTTTGACCCGAACACATTTTTCGGTGCAAAGCGGGCCCACCGGCGGACCCCGTTTTGACCCGAAACTGCCGTTTTTGCCCTTGTCTCCAAATTGGACCCAAGGACAGGCATTTCTAGCTATTTGACATCTTCTGAGCATGATGGTAATGTCTATTTCAGCTTTTGGACTCATCTCTGGACTTTTTTCCCAAGAACCAATTTAATCAGATCCAAACAACAGGCAAGTACCTGCACTTCAAGTTTAACCTTTATATTGTGATAAATAAATTCTCTGCTTTATTTGTACCATTGATGATTATATGTAGAGTTAGAGCACTGGATTTCATGTCTTGAATAATGTATTTCGTGTCTTGCTTTTCGTGTCGGGCGGGAGAATACTAGGAGGCATGTAGTTTACCCTTTCCCCCTGTAATCACTGTGTGCCAGCTGTTGGTACGCGATTGTACCATCAGCCTTATACTTGATTATTCCCATAGTCATTGTGTACTAGTCGTCTATGACGGCCCTATTAGCCTTATAAACCCCTACATGCCAACTAGGTATTCTAAATATACAAGTTCACGCACATAAGTTCCTGTCTTGTTACAGTTATATTTCTTGTCACATTTTATTCCTGTTTTACTCGGATTTCTGGTTTATAGAAATCAATCATATTTTACTTCTAGTCTTGTTTTATAGCATTATTTCTCAGTTAATTTCACTACTTACTTACGCATTTCTTAACATAATGCTTAGTCAGTTATTTTCTACCTATCACAAATATTTAGTTTAAATCTTGTTGTGCATTGTGTACTTTGCTCCTTTTCTGACTGGATTCGTTGTTTAGGCGATGACGAGAACCTTGCCCCCACCATTTATGGACCCTCTGAGACAGCAGGTGATACAGTTGCAGAGCCGGTTCCCACCCAGGAGACTACTCCTGCAGAGTAGTTAGCCTTAGTTATTTATTTCCTTTCATCTTAGTAATCGGGTTTGTCCCCGATATAATCTATGGTTCTGTAATAAACTCTGGATCTGATTATCATATTCTGGTTATAAAATCTTAGCATTCTTTTCCTGCTATTTTTCCTTGCCTATTTAATTATTGTGAATGAGCTAGATTTATCACCTGTGATCTTGCCCTAGACAGCGTACTACCGCCGACACTGCGGCGTAGGCTGGACGTACCCACGCACTCGTGCCCGAATTTTCGTGTGCGGGTCGTGACACGTTTTTATGGTGGCCCATGCAGGTCAAACGACTAAATTGTTCGGTTTCAACTTAGGGACCGAACAGGCCTGCAATAAGATTGAGGATTCTAGGAAAAGCTCATTCACAGTATAGGGTCCTTATTTCAATTCTGGATATCACTTCTGATCAATTTTTTCTATCGCCCTTGATTTCCAAGTAATCTATTCTGATCTCCCTATCCCTTCATCTTTCAGAATGGTTCAGACAAGGAACACAGTAGGAGGCACATCAGAACCAGCTGAGCAGACTGTGCCCGAAACTCTTGCACTCCCTCCACCTCCATCTACTCCGGCAGTTACTTTAGATGGGGCACAACTACTTGGAGTGTTCCAGGGACTAGTGGAATCCCAGAAAGAACAGACTGCACTTCTACGGACCAGCCTCTCAGAAGCTATTAAGTCCCAGGAGTCGCCACTCAAGAGGCCAGGGAGTGCCAAAGACTTCAAAAACCTCAGACCCCTGGAATTTTACGGAACTGAAGGCATTCTCTATACCGATGAATGGATAGAGAACGTAGAGAGACTCCTGAAGACTGCTCGGGTTCCTGATGATCTCAAAGTGGAGTCCGCAAGCCTGCAACTGTTCGACATAGCTCGGACCTGGTTCAGAGATGAACCCCAATTATCTGCTCCTGACCTCACCTGGGAAGATTTTAAGAGGCTATTCAAGGAGAAATTTTACCCCGAAGTGGCTTGGGAAGCTCTCAAAAGCCAATTCGAGAGACTGGAGCAAGGTAACCTGACTGTTGATGAGTATACTGCTGAATTTAGCAGGTTAAGCCACTTTGCGGAGTACATGGTTCGTACCCCGGAGGACAGAGCCTGTAGATTCAAGAAGGGGTTGTCTCCGGATATTCGCCTTGCTCTCACCACCAGCCGAGCTCGCACCTACGAGGAAATCTTGAGCGTGGCACAAGGCGTTGAGAGAGACATGAGGCATAAGCTGAAGCGGGAAAGAGATACCGGAAATGTGGGACCCAACAAACGCCCTTTTCAACAACAACAACAGCAGAGGTCCCCGCAGCAAACCCAGCGTCTTCTCCCTCGAGCTATAGTACCCCAACACCAAGCTCAAGGACAGAATCAACGAGTTCCCACTTGTGGCTTTTGTAAAAAATAAGGTCACACCTGGCAAGTTTGTAGGAAGAGACTAGGTGCCTGTCTGTATTGTGGATCAACAGCACATCGAGTGAGGGACTGTGCCGCTGCTCCAGGACGCGGACAAGCTTACGTGATGACCGTGGAGAACGCGCAGACCATGGGAGCAGCCAATGCGCGTAAGTGATTCGTAGATACCTTTTTCTAGTATTATTTTCGTGCTTATTGGTTCGTGACCTCAGCCCCAACCTAGTAATTTTTGAACTTGCTAAATAACCTAGTATGCTTTTTAATTTTGATAACTGTAGAGTTTTTAGAGGCTTTTGCTATTGTGCTTATTTTGTGTCTTGTGAACTTCAATAAATGTGTACCTCTTTTCATCATCATCTAGCGCACTTAATTTTGCTGAACTCGACTGATGCTACTATTTTTAGCCTAGTTTTGCAAGCCTACTCTTTATCGGGCTTGTTCACGATACCTGTATTATTGAGGCCTGATCAACCCCACTAATACAAGTGTCTACTCAGAATCAGTGTACTACGGTCTGATCAACCTTAGTGCATTTTGATTCGCACTTCGCACGACTACCTTATGTGGATTGAGATATATAGTTGACTAGCATATTTGTCCCTAAATACGCCCGAGCATATCGTATCAGTTACATAACTGTACTAATACGAGCATGCGAACAAATAATTACCAGAATAGAATCTCAAATCCATAACCGCCTGACAATTCCTATTAGAATTCCTTAAACGCCTTGATCCCTATACCTCTGTTCTACCACCTCGCCCTTAAACTCTTTATTATTGATCCTCGTCTTTCCTTATTTCGGAAAGACAAAAACCTGTGGTTGGTATAAATTGATTTGTAGTGCTAGACATGCCCCTCAGACCGGTCGAATCGATGATAACCCTTTATGACTAAGACAAGACCCTAGGTGCTGTGTTTTGTGTTGCAGGCTTAAGATTCAATACCCAAATTTATTAAGTTGAGACCTAGCTTTACTAGTTGTACAGCCTTAGAGGATATGGGTAGAATTCTAAGTTGGGTAGCGACCGCAATGTCCACCTGAGAGAAACCCGCTGGACTGTAATCAAGTAAGTTTGGACAGAGAGAACCCTACCATAATTTAAATTTCGAGGACGAAATTTATAAGTTGGGTAGATTGTAAGCCCCTGATTTTTTTCAAAATATTAAAATTAGGATTTTTCACAATTTTCTGGAATTTTCTGGGAATTTTTTAAAATTAAAATTAGGGTTTTAAATTATTATATGATTTTTAATTGATAATAAACAACATTAAAATATTATAAAAATAATATTTTTGGGTGTAAAATGAAAAACTGGACTTAGGGTAATTTTTCTGGAATTTATTGGACCCCGGACCTATTTTTAAAACACCTAAAAAGTATTTATTAATTATTTATTTAATTAACTGATTTATTAACTAATTATTATTATTATTATTATTATTATTATTTATAATTAAATTCAGCCCGGCCCGTTCCCTCTGGCCCAGCCCACGACCGCCTAGCGGGTCGGGTCGGGTCTGCCCGAACCCGACCCGCACCGCTAACCCGTCTCCCCATTCTCCCCACGACCCCGAGTCATCCGCCGCCTCCGCCGCGCCGTGGCCGCACCGCCCGCCGTGCCATAGCCGCCACGACCCCGCAACCGCCGGCCGACCTCCCCTCTCTCCTCCCTCTCCTTCCCCTATATTAAACCCTAACCCCCTCTCTCTCCGCCGCCGTCCCCCGCCCCGACAGAACCCCGCCGCCGTGCCGCCCGTTCCCCTCCTCCTCCTCCTTTCTCTCCGCCCGGCTCAGCCTCCGCCTCGCCGCCCTCCTTCCTCCTGCCGCTGCTCCGCCAGCAGCCGACCCCGCTGCCGAGTTCCCTCCTCCGCTTTCCCTCTGGCACCCCGCAGCAGACCCAGCGCCGGCCACCGTGCCCAGCCGTCTCCGGCGACGCCGCCGTGCAGCCCCGACGCAGCCGGCCGGCCTTTCCCCCGCCGCAGAGCCGCCGCAGAGCCGCCTGAGCACCTGAAACCCTAACCCTAATTTTACTTTTGGACACGGGACACAGGACACAGTGTCCTGTGTCGTGTCGGACACGGTAAAATCCGGTTTTTCAGACCCTGTTCAGGTGCGTGTAACTTTCATCTCGTAGCTCCGTTTTCAATTCCGTAAATTGCGTTGTGAAGCCTGTATGACCCTCTCGGTGTCCGGATAAACTATTCGGGGCATCGCGTCCTGTGGTGATCGCACACCGCGATCCAAAAATAGGAAAAACCAGACCCTGTTTTACCCCGGAACTGAGTGCGCCCCGCCAAACGGGACGACTTGGTCGCGTGCGGTCTTCACAGATACGTACGCATCATCGATACGGACGTGTGAGTTTTTGTGGAAGCTGATTCGGGTGTGCGTGCACACCGAAATCAACGCATATCCGCGAACATCGCCCCGTATCCGCCTTTTTGGCAATTCACCCTAACTTTGTGCACACACGTCGGATCGAGACGAAACTTGCGCCATCGGACTCGTAGCGATACGCTGGTCCTGTGGGTCAAGTTTGGTTCGATTCTGAGAACGTTGACGAAATCGCGTGTCGTGGGCCCCACAAGCCCCGCTCGACGGGCGATTTTGTGTTCGGCTCATCAGAATCCAAATCTGGAAGTTCCGTTGGGTTCGTATCAGCGTTCCTGACCTGTTGACACTAAGTTTGGTGAATTTGGAGACCTTTGACCCAGACACGTTTTTCGGTGCAAAGCGGGCCCACCGGCGGACCCCGTTTTGACCCGAAACTGCCGTTTTTACCCTTGTCTCCAAATTGGACCCAAGGACAGGCGTTTCTAGCTATTTGACATCTTCTGAGCATGATGGTAATGTCTATTTCAGCTTTTGGACTCATCTCTGGACTTTTTTCCCAAGAACCAATTTAATCAGATCCAAACAACAGGCAAGTACCTGCACTTCAAGTTTAACCTTTATATTGTGATAAATAAATTCCCTGCTTTATTTGTACCATTGATGATTATATGTAGAGTTAGAGCACTAGATTTCATGTCTTGAATAATGTATTTCGTGTCTTGCTTTTCGTGTCGGACGGGAGAATACTAGGAGGCATGTAGTTTACCCTTTCCCCCTGTAATCACTGTGTGCCAGCTGTTGGTACGCGATTGTACCATCAGCCTTATACTTGATTATTTCCGTAGTCATTGTGTACTAGTCGTCTATGACGGCCCTATTAGCCTTATAAACCCCTACATGCCAACTAGGTATTCTAAATATACAAGTTCACGCACATAAGTTCCTGTCTTGTTACAGTTATATTTCTTGTCACATTTTATTCCTGTTTTACTCGGATTTCTGGTTTATAGCAATCAATCATATTTTACTTCTAGTCTTGTTTTATAGCATTATTTCTCAGTTAATTTCACTACTTACTTACGCATTTCTTAACATAATGCTTAGTCAGTTATTTTTTACCTGTCACAAATATTTAGTTTAAATCTTGTTGTGCATTGTGTACTTTGCTCCTTTCCTGACTGGATCCGTTGTTTAGGCGATGACGAGAACCTTGCCCCCACCATTTATGGACCCTCTGAGACAGCAGGTGATACAGTTGCAGAGCCGGTTCCCACCCAGGAGACTACTCCTGCAGAGTAGTTAGCCTTAGTTATTTATTTTCTTTCATCTTAGTAATCGGGTTTGTCCCCGATATAATCTATGGTTCTGTAATAAACTCTGGATCTGATTATCATATTCTGGTTATAAAATCTTAGCATTCTTTTCCTGCTATTTTTCCTTGCCTATTTAATTATTGTGAATGAGCTAGATTTATCACCTGTGATCATGCCCTAGACAGCGTACTACCGCCGACACTGCGGCGTAGGCTGGACGTACCCACGCACTCGTGCCCGAATTTTCGGGTGCGGGTCGTGACAGTGACACTTAGTACAACACAGAAGTTGAATAAGGTTTTGAAAAAAATCCCTCATTTTTTAAAAGCATTCCACCAAAAGTAATAGCTTTGAAAAAACAAATGCATCTTTGCTAAACACTCTTTTGTGGTGTTTTTTTCTTTTAAACAATAGATTATTTCTACACATGGGCATATTTTGATGCGTGAGTAAAGCCAAAAATTGTCGCATCCCACTCCAAGGCTACGAAACCAAACACGTAATGCTAGTGTCACTTTTCATTCCAATTTTTTGTATTTCTGAGGGTATTTAATCTCAAATCATGTATTCTTTTTTTTTGTATCCAATATCGATACGGTATCATGTATTGCGTAAACTATATTCGATACTAGACCACAGTATCTTGTTATTGATTTATTGATAGTGTCTAGAGAGTCGTATGGAAAGATTGTCCGTTGTGAGGCTCATCTCGCAATATCGGTATTCTTTTACGGATATGCATATGTTTATCATGTATCGTATTTTCTCAATTTTGTGATTTATGTATCGCAGTCAAGGATAATGAATTTTTGTGATGTGAGTTCTCGACTATCGGTACCGTGTCATTATGCCAATTATGGATTGCCTAGTTTTTTATATTTCTTTATTTTGCATGAATCAAGGATCACACGGGAGATCTTGTATGATAATCTAATTTTCAAAAAAAGTTATTAATTAATGGCTTATGTAATATTGTATTTTTGGGTTTTTATGAGAATCATGTTAGCTTATAGCCTCCCTGAAACTAGTAGAGATCCATGGAATAGTCATATACCCCGGTTAGAACCCACGTGTAGATGGTCTCTTAAAATTCAAGATTTCTTGAAATTCGTCCGTCGAGACTCGTCTCACCATATCGGTATTCATATATGAATACATATATATATATATATGTATCAGATATTGTATTTTCTCAGTTTTTGTAATTTTGGTATATTGATCGAGGGTTATAGACTTTTGCAAAGCGACACCTTGATTAATGACATCTTGACATGGTTTTATTTTTGGATTCATGTATTGTTGTTTTCCTTTGCGTATCATGTATCAGGCGAGTGGTATCGTGTAATACTCCTATTTTCGAGTAAAACAACTAATGACTTATGCAACTTAATATTTTTTTGTAATTGTAGCAACCGTATTTATCACCAAACTGCTAGGGACTTGTAGAATATCCATTGGCATCACTATAGACCCATGCTAGGTGTCACGACCTGCACCCGGTGTAAGGGTACAAGTCGAAAACAACGCCCAGCCTACGCCGCAGAATCGGTGGTAGAACATTGTCTAGATAATCCATCTAACAATATAATGAACCACCAATAATGATAGTATACTCAATCATAGAACTAAGATAGAAAATGAGCACGAATCAGATAAAGAATAGAATAATCACAATACAACTCATGAGTCTAAAATAATACATCAATGAGTCTGAAAAATAACAGAATAAGCTGGAGACAAATCCAGTACAAAGAATACTATGAAGCTACAACTCCAGGGTCAACTGTCTCAGTTGGGATAAGTCCCTCCTGAGCCAGGGTCTCAGAATCTAGACCCACAACATCCTGGGGTCCATAATAGGTAGGATACCACTCCTCAGTGTCATCTGGAAAAATATATCCAGTCAGGAAAGGAGTAGAGTACTCTAACAGCAGTTCTAATCAATGATAAAACTATGTAACAGTAAATATCTGTGGATAAACAAAATGCACAATAGATACAAGAGATATATATACAATAAGAAAATACTGGAAATAAATACAATAATAAACAATATGCCAATGAAATAAGAATACTAATGTCTAAGTGTGTGAGTACTAGCTTAATATGTGATCGGCTTGGGCAAGATGCAATGCGGCCTGGCTAATCATACATGCGATGTATGATCAACAATATTCAGTAATCAGTACTTGATACAATAGGGATATTGATCACACATATATACTAATACTCCCCACCCCCGACTGGTATAATAGATCCAACCACGGTATGCTATGGCACGAGATTCCCCAAGAAGATAGTGACTTTTCCCGAGAATCGGTGTCTGTACATGTATAAGATAACCAATGAAACAATACTTGTACCATATACACCACATACCAAGGAATAATATCTCATGACGAGATCCGGATATACCAATCCGTGTAACCATAGTGTCAAGAGAACATGGATATCTACACTAGATACAATGAACATAGAGGATATCATAAATGAGAAACTATCAGAGAATATACCAATCCGTGTAACCTTCTCTGCCGCATCAACCACCATCTCCGGGCCAAGCAAAGCTCTCTCGCCTACATTATCCCATGATAACGGAGTGCGATACCTCCGTCCATACAACGTCTCGAATGATGACATCTCAATACTGGCTTGGTAGCTGTTGTTGTAAGCAAACTTTACTAAGTGCAAGTGATCCTCCGAAGAGCCTCTGAAATCCAGAACATAAGTGCGAAGTATGTCCTCAAGTGTCTGGATGGTCCTCTCTGACTGACCGTCTGTCTGTGGGTGATATGCACTACTAAACTTGAGCTGGGTGCCCAAGCTAGCCTGCAGACTCCTCCAAAAATGCGAAGTAAGTGATTTTCCCGATGTGATACTATGTTCACAGGGACCCCATGCAGTCTGACTATCTGGCGTACATACATCTCTGCTAGTCTCTCTGTAGACGTACCCACTTTGAATGGTAGAAAGTGGGCCGATTTGGTCAACCTGTCTACGATGACCCAAATTGCATCCTTCCCGCCTGGAGAACGAGGAAGTCCATAAACAAAATCCATGGTCACATGCTCCCATTTCCACTCCGGAATGGGTAACGGCTGGAGCAAACCTCCTGGCCTCTGTAGGTGGTCCTCCCAAGATCCTGTATAAGGTGCCATCTGTATGCCGGCCTGGTAACTATTATTGTAGGAGAATTCCACCAAGTGTATGTGGTCCTCCCAAGATCCTCCAAAATCAATCATGCACGCTCTCAACATATCCTCTAATATCTGTATCGTGCTCTCTGACTGACCATCAGTCTGTGGATGATATGTAGTGCTAAACTTGAGACGAGTTCCTAGGCTCTCCTGCATACTCTGCCAAAAATACGACATGAATCTAGAATCACGATTCGATATGATGCTGACAGGCACTCCATGTAGTCGTACTATCTACCTCATATACATGTCACTAATATCTCTATAGACTGCCCAACTCTGAAGGGCAAGAAATGTGTAGACTTGGTGAGTCTGTCTACGACAACCCAAACTGCATCCTTCCCGCTAGGACTCCGCGGAATCCTGTGACGAAGTCCATGGTAATATGTTCCCACTTCTACTCGGGAATGGAAAGCAGCTGCAATAGTCCTGCAGTTCTCTGTTATTCAGCCTTGTCTTGCTGACATACCAAGTATCTTGCCACGAATCCCGCAATCTCTTCTTTCATCCCATGTCACTAGTAATGTTGCCCCAAATCTCGGTACATCTTCGTACCCCCGGGATGAATAGAATAATCGAGCTATGAGCCTCGGTCATCAACTTTTGGCGTAGCTCGCCACTCGGAACGTATAGGCGATCTCCATACCTCAATGTTCCGTCTCCATGAATCCTGAGTCCTGTTTGCATGTCGGCCTCTGTCCTTTCTCGCAATCGTCTAAATATGGTATTTGTAGGCAAGGCTGCCTTGATCCTCTCAATCAATGTAGACTGAACCTCGAGACTGACCATCTGTCCATCCATGCCTGGCAATACAATCTCAATCCTGAGTTTCTGAAAAATCCTCTAACAACTGGCGATGATTCATAAAAAATATGCCATAGGCTTCCTGCTCAAGGCATCTACTACTACATTCGCCTTGCCAGGGTAGTACTGCAACTCGATATCATAATATATCATCAACTCTAGCCAGTGCCTCTATTTTATGTTGAGCTCTTTCTAGCCCTTAGAATACACCAAGATATCATCGATGATTACCACCAAGAACTTATCCAAGTACTAGTGGAAAATATTGTTCCTCAAACTCATAAACACTACTGGCACGTTGGTTAAAACAACATGGCTAGAAACTCACAGTGTCCATACTTCGTCCGAAAAGCTGTCTTCGAAATGTCCTCTCTCCGTACCTTGATCTGGTGATAACTTGATCTGAGACCGATCTTCGAGAATGCATATGCGCCACTAAGCTAATCAAATAAATCATCGGTGCGCGGCATAGGGTACTTGTTCTTTATTCGTTACAGCCCTTAACGCCCTGTAATCGATACACAAGTATACTGTCTCATCCTTCTTCGGTACTATTAAGATAGTTACTTCCCATGGGGAAACACTAGCCCGACTGAAATCCTTGTCTAAGAGATCCTCTACTATGGATCTTCAACTCAATCAACTATATCGGTGCTAGTCTGAAGACGAGAGAATAACTGGCTCGGCTCTGGGAATCAACTCTTTAACAAACTCCATCTCACTGTCAGGTGGCAGGCCTAGGAGATCCTCTAGAAAAATATCCTCAACTCTGATATAACATGGTGGTACACTGGTTCACCTCCTGCATTGTATACCCCTAAGGTAGATGGGCACCATACTCCTGGGCTCCCTGAACTCAACTCAGGGTAACCTGGTGGCCTAAAAATATAAATGCAACTACGTCGACAATCTAGTGTCGCGTGGTATTGGCTCAATCAACTCATGCTAGGACGGTGTCATCATCCAGATTTAATCCTCAAAATAAATCCTCCTGTTCTGTTTACCACACTAATCCTTTAAAAGAAAATTTTCTCCCCTGTCTAAAGTATAATTTCTTTTCTCCTCAAATTTTCCCTAAAATTTGTATTCCTCGAGTTTCTTCTTTTCGTTATTGATCTCTCCAAGTCACATAGTACAATAATGGTATCACTCAAGCACATACTAGAATTTTCTGGAATCCGATTATTATCTCCCAAGTGAGATCCTAAATTTTTTATCTCCTCTAGCTCATAATCATCGTTCCTAGCATTGCTATCATATACAACTACTAGTTTCCAACATCAGGCTATGCATTTCCAAAAATTATTCTAGGTCATGATCAACAATCCTTCCAGCTCTCAGTACTTCCAAGATCACTGCTACCTCAAGTACGGGTAGGTACTACTAGGTCAACTCTCTTGCCAACCTTCCACACTAGTCCTAGAATCCAAAGAACCCCTCAATC
Organism: Iris macrosiphon; assembly: GCA_036927795.1. Classification (NCBI taxonomy): domain Eukaryota; kingdom Viridiplantae; phylum Streptophyta; class Magnoliopsida; order Asparagales; family Iridaceae; genus Iris; species Iris macrosiphon. The sequence continues at coordinate 98,625,153 of JAYESA010000005.1, read as the reverse complement.
TATCCTGATAAGGTAACAATCTTCTCAGAGAAAGGTATACGAATTCTGTCTTCTGCCATCTGGTCTTCGATCTTCTTCTGGAGGGAAATCATCAGTCACAAGCATTCGTCTTCCCGAACAATAGGGGACGAGAAACAAGGATAGCGATATCGACGAAGATTAAACGAATGCAAAGTGGAAGTCCAAGGGCGATAATCTCATACAAAGAGTTTTTAAAATCGAGTATGGATTGAGATCCTATTCAACAATCATAATATCTATTCCTAATTTGCAGGCTCGCTTGGCATAGTCCGGTGACCAAGACGATTTAAATCGGACCTGCATCGGCCACCACAAAAACATGTCACGCTCCAGTCCCAAAATACGTAGGACCAGGAATACGTGTCACGCCAGCTACGCATTCGACCAGACTCTGGTCTGACTCGAATACGTATAAGCTGTAATATAAAGGGCACTATCTAGATATTCCATAACTTTAAATCTCTATGTCTCAATCCATAATGTACATCAGTATACAAGAAAAAGCTATATGTGCTAGAGTCGTGTAAACACCCTGATATTTTGGGAATAATTTATAATGAGTTATTACAAATTTTTAGTACTTTCTGGAATTTAAAGAAAAGATGATTGTGATTTAAAGAATTTTAAGTGTGGCTAATTGGTGTTATAATATTTTTAAAATAACATATTATGGTGCACAATGGAAAGCCGGACATGTGGTATTTTTCGACGAATTATTTGGACTTCAGGGGAGCGTTTTAACGCCTTATAGACTATTGGCTAACCAAACCAAGCCAAATTGGACCAATCCCACTGTAGTGGGTCGGATCCAGGACCGACCAACCCGCTGAGGACCCAACCCAATGCAAACCCTAGCCGTGCTTACTGTAGCGGCTATTTAAGCTAGCCTAGGGATCCGTGCCGCCGCCATCCGCAGCCCTCAATCTCGCCGCCGACGCAGTGATCAGCCGCCGCTCCGATCACTGTCGATCAGCATCCTCAGCCATCATCTTCCCCAAATTCGACGCTGTTCTCCGCCCAAACCCAACCGACCTAGCCAACTCGAGCGTCGCCCCAGCCAAGCCCCCTCCGCACCGCCTGGCGAGCCGATCTCGGCCCATCTCAGCCCTAGACTCCTCGACGACGGACCCGCGGCCTTCCCCGAGCACCGCCGAGTCGCAGAGGACCGGAGTTGACCCCGCTGTCGTCTAACTTCGACTCTCGGCCGACTCCACAGTGGCCATTCCCCCGCTGTGTCTGACCCGACAACCACGGTACTCGCGGCCACCCTCTGAACTGGGACTGCAGACACCGGACACACCGCGAGGACACGACCAGGACTCGGCTCACGTCAATTTGGCTTTCGAACACCCAGAATTCAGAACTCACGGAGCCCTGTTCAGGTACCGGTTTCTTCCTCATCGTAACACCGTTTCCAATTCTGTCAGTTGCTATGCGTAGACTGTGTAACCCTCTCGGTGTCCGTACAACTTGCTCGGTGCATCGCGTCCTGTGGTGATCGTACACCGCGATCCAAAAACAGGAAAAACAATATCCCATTTTACCCCAAAACTGAGTGCGTCCCGCCAAACGGGACGACTTGGTCGCACGCGGTCTTTACCGAACCGTGTGCGTCGTTGATACGGTCGTGTGGGATTTTGCGGAAGTAGATTCGGAGGTGCGAGCACCCCGAAATCAACGCGTATCTGCCGGCGACACCCCATATCCGACCATTCTAGAATATGCTGTAACTTTGTGTACACACGTCAGATCGAGACGAAACTTGCGCCATTGGACTCGTAGCAATACGCTGGTCCTGTGACCCAAGTTTGGTTCGATTCTGAGAATGTTGACAAAATCGCGTATCGTGGGCCCCACAGGCTCCACTTGACGGGCGATTTTGTGATCGGCTCATCAGAATCCAATTCTGGAAGTTCCGTTGGGTTCGTATCATCGTTCCTGACTTATAGACACTGAGTTTGATGAATTTGGAGACCTTTGACCCTGACACGCTTTTTGGTGCAAAGTGGCCCACATGTGGACCCCGCTTTGGCCCGGAAATGACCTTTTTGCCCCTGTGTCCAAATTAGACGTAAGGACAGGCATTTCTAGCAGTTTGACACCTTCTGAGACTATTGGTGATATTTATTACAGCTTTTGGAGTAGCCCCTATCGGATCCACTGATACAGGGACAGTTGTTGATATTCAAACATCAGGCAAGTGTACCTTGCCAACTCTGCAGTATTGTTAGCTATTTTTCTTACTTCATTATATTGCTGTGCATGCTTAACCTAGGACCGAGTGACATACTTAGCGTCCGATTATCAGTCGGGTGCCAACATCGTACGCGGTGTTGGGTATTGTCATCTAGATATGGACATACGTGACACTTTATCTTCTTGTACTGGTCTTACCAAGTACACCTTGACCCAGGACACTGGACACTGTTCATGAGACAGGATCTTCCCGAGATATTCGTGGTAATTCTGTATAGGATACAGGACTTATAGAGATACTATAGTCTAGATACATTTTGACTTGTGCATTAGTTATGATCCCGCTGACATGGATATGAGACGTTATGGTCATGATATGCGTTGTTACATTGGGTGGGGAGAGACACACAGACTACAGGCTGATTATATATATACACCCCTACTATTGTGAGGCCCAAGACTCTGAAGCCCGAGCTTGGCCCATTACTCATTATTACTGCTGCTACCGGCTCCCCTACACAGAGCTGGTAGTATGCTTCAGCCTGAGTTCTAGTGCTGCTCTCATCTTGCATATCACTTAGCTGGTTATTTTAGTATTCCCTTATTGTTCCATCTACTGCTGGAGAGACCCACATACTACAGGTTGACTATGTTATGCCGGCTACTCAGTCTCCCGCTGAGCTAGACCACCTCTTGACACCACTGCTACAGGCTCCCCTACACAGAGCTTGTAGATGTTCAACCTGAGTACTATTGATATTCTCTCTTGCATTTTATACAGATGTTACATACTTACCCTGTTTATCTCATTATTTGCTGCACTGTTTATATTCTGGCTTGTATTATTTCCTGTACCTTGCTATGTCCCCTGAGGACCTGGATATGGATTATGTTCCCAGGATTTGCAGACGAGATCTATCCCGAGGTATACGGGACCGCCGCAGGAGCTGAACCAGGAGCTGTACCGTCATCCGAGGACGAGGTGTTAGCCGAAGACTTCTCCTGAGCATCCATGTTCATGCTCAGTATTTATTTATTTAGTTTTTCAGTCATTTATCTTCTGGTCTGTTGAACCATTGTACTAGATATTTATCGGGTTATTCCCGAAGTACTTTGTGAGACTAGCTGATAATTTACATTCCTTATTTATTCTGTGGATCATATTTTATATCTTGTGTGGATGAGATTAGTTGTGCCATGATTGTCGTAGACTTGATTTTACAGCTTAAGTATGCCCTGATGGATCCATTAAATTGGGTTTGTCCATCGGTGCGTACTGCTGGCCATTGCCACGCGTCTGGTCCCACGGTATATTGGGACTGGGGCATGACAGGATTTTTGTGGTGGCCCATGCAGGTCAACGACAAATTATTCTGTTTTAACTTAGGAACTGAACCAGCCTGCCCTAAGGATAGAATAGATTGTAGGATCTCATCCATTATTAAAACCATTATTGAACTCTATATCGAACTCGAAATTGTTACTTGAACTGCATCATGTTTTGATTCCTCTGAGCGTTCTTACAGTTTATCTTTTGGTTGCAGAGAAATGGATCCCAGGAACGGAGACGAGATTCTATTGGATACGCCACATGACACTGTGGTTACTTATATAGACGGAGTAACTCCAGGGAATGGAGGACAAGTGTCGCAGAGTGATCAAACCGGTCAGCCTAATCCAAGGTTCCGGAGAGATGACATCCCACCTCCACCACAGTTCACTCCCCAGATGCCAGCTTTCCCGCCAGGACAAGCCATGGACGGGCAACAGATATTCCAGATGATGTATGCTATGATGCAAGCACAGCAACAGATTCAGCAAGAAGCACAACGACAGGAGGCCGAGAATCTGAGAACCAGCCTGGTATCCGCATTGGAGCAGGCAAATCCACCAGCAAGGCGATCAACGACGGGATCTATCACCGACTTCCGTCAGCTCAAGCCTCGTACATTTTCTGGTAAAGAGGGACCAACAGAAGTTCATGAATGGCTCACAAACATTCAGCATCAGTTAGAAGCCGTTGAACTTTCTAGAGAGAAGTAGATGACTGCAGTCAGAATGCAGTTAACAGAGAATGCACATCACTAGTGGTTAGCAGAGGAGATGAGGCTCGGGCAGGACCGAGTCACCTGGGAAGAGTTCTCCAGACTCTTCAAAGAGATGTACATTCCCGCAGTAGCACGGTCAGAGCTCAGAGACAAGTTCCACCGCCTTATCCAAGGCAACATGACAGTGGAAGAATACAACGCGGAGTTCATTCGCCTTAGTCGCTTTGCCCCAATCTTGATTTCGACCGAGGAAGAGAAAGCTGAGAAGTTCTTTGATAGGCTGAAGTTCGAGCTCCAGAGATTGATTGGATCGGTCGTACCTACATCTTATACCGACGTTCTCGCAGCAGCACGACGCATGGAGCGCGTCACTAGAAGAGAGTCGAACCTGAAGAGGCCTATCAACTCAGCACCATCCAGGACAACACATGGGGATTCAGCAAAACGGACCCAGAGGAGTATGCCAGAGAGGACAGCACACATGACCATATCTCTCCCTACTTGTCATCACTATGGCAAGATAGGTCATATTGAGAGAGAATGCAGACGTAAGTTGGGACTCTGCCTAGCTTGCGGTTCCAACCAGCATCAGATCAGAGACTGCACCGAGCGCAGAGAGGGAGCAACGAGATTAGCTTTGCCTGCACCACGACCAGCTTATCCAGCCGTAGGAGCACAGCAGACAGGAGTTGGTAGAGTCAGACCACCAGCCCCAGGGGGGAACCAGCAGAGACCACCCCTGGCACCACAGGCAGCTCTATTTCAGCAGGCTCAGCAGCAGAGAGGCCAAGCTCAGGGACGAGGCCAGGCATTCACTTTAGCTGTTGAGGAGGAGGCTACAGCAGGCGAGGTCATCGCAGGTACTATTCTAGTAGCTTCATTACCAGCTGTAGCATTATTTGATTCTGGAGCACCGTATTCATTTATAGCAGCTAGCTTTGTAGCCACCCATAGAGTAGCCACCGCACCCCTTCCGAAGATGAAGAGAATTCTTACGGGAGGTGGAATTATCCTGGTTAGTGACGTCTGTAGATCATGTTCTGTGATAGTTTGTAGCCGAGAGATGCGAGCTTAATTTTTGATATTTTCTATGCCGGATTATGATGTCGTACTGGGTATGGACTGGTTAAGTCAGTACCATGCGACTCTTGATTGCCGATCCAGGCGGGTTATATTTAGACCGCCTGGACATCCAGACTTCGAGTTTCTCCGAGGAGCGGTAGAGCAAGGAGTTCAGCCTACTCTTAGGGTACTAACTGTAGAAAGGGAGACAGGTTACCCAAGAGTCATCTCAGAAATTATGGACGTATTTTCCGATGATCTTCCAGGTTTACCGCCTGATCGGGAAATAGAATTCACAATAGACTTAACTCCAGGAGCAGAGCCAATCACTTTATCAGTTTATCGGCTGGCACCTAAGGAGTTAGTGGAGTTGAAAGCACAGGTTGATGATCTTTTGGAGAAGGGTTTCATTCGGCCCAGTATTTCACCTTGGGGAGTACCCATATTATTTGTGCCAAAGAAGGATGGAACAGTACAATTGTGCATTGACTATAGGGCACTGAATGCTGTGACCATCAAGAACAGGTATCCCTTACCACACATTGATGATCTATTCGATCAATTGAGTGGGGCAAGGATATTTTCAAAGATTGACCTTCGATCCGGCTATCATCAGATCAAAGTAAGGAAGGAAGACATCCCGAAGACAGCTTTCAGGACCAAGTATGGGCATTATGAGTTCTTGGTGATGCCGTTTGGTTTAACCAATGCGTCAGCAGTGTTTATGAGTTTAATGAACAGAGTCTTTCATCAGTTCTTGGATAAATTCGTGGTGGTGTTCATTGATGACATTCTCATATATTCCAAGAGCCCTGAAGAGCACGAGGAGCATCTCAGAATCGTGTTAGAGACCTTGAGGCAGGAAAATTTATATGCCAAACTTAGTAAGTGTGAGTTCTGTATGGACAAAGTACCTTTCTTGGGATACATCATCTCAGGAGAAGGACTTTCAGTGGATCCAGAGAAAGTTGCGGCGATAGAGACTTGGCCTGCACCCACATCAGTTGCAGAGGTGAGAAGTTTTCTCGGACTCGCGGGATATTACCGAAGGTTTGTGGAGAATTTCTCGAGGATTGCAGAACCAATGACGAAGCTGACATGCAAGGACCAGGAGTTTATATGGACAGAAGACTGCCAGAAGGCCTTCAAAGAGTTGAAGAGAAGATTAACAACAACACCTGTCTTGACTCTTCCTTCAGGGTCAGGAGGTTTTGTCGTTTACAGTAATGCATCAGGCAGTGGACTAGGATGTATTTTGATGCAACATGGCAAAGTCATTGCTTATGCATCGAGACAGTTGAAGGTTCACGAGAAGAACTACCCAACACATGATCTGGAGTTAGCAGCAGTTATATTTGCATTAAAAATTTGGAGGCACTACCTTTATGGGGAGAAAGTAGACATCTTTACAGATCACAAGAGTCTGAAGTATATATATACTCAGAAGGAGCTTAACATGAGGCAGAGATGCTGGCTCGAATTGATGGTGGATTTTGACATAGATCTGCAGTATCATCCGGGAAAGGCGAATGTTGTTGCAGATGCGCTCAGCAGAAAGCCTACGGCTTATTTCTTGACGATGCAGCCCGAGTTATTGAAAGATCTATAGGAGCTTCAGATAGAGGTTGTCTTACCGGGACAGAATGGCTTGATGGCTAATCTTGAGATTCAGTCATCACTCGTGGAGAAGATTAAAGAGGCATTGCCCACCGATGCTAGATTCCGAAGACTCAAAGAAAGGACAGAAGCAGGCATGCAGACATGACTTCGCATTCATAAAGACGGGACATTGAGGTTTGGAAATCGTCTGTATGTTCCAAATGGAGAATTGAGACAGGAGTTAATGGCGGAAGCACATAGCTCTATGTACTCTGTTCACCCAGGAGGAACCAAGATGTACCGAGACTTGAGACAGTATTACTGGTGGCACGGAATAAAAAGAGAGATTGCAAGATTTGTGGCCAAATGCTTAGTCTGCCAACAAGTAAAGGCCGAGCATCAGAGGACTGCAGGTATGTTACAGCCGCTTCCGATACCGGAATGGAAATGGGAGCATATCACGATGGATTTTGTCACAGGATTCCCGAGGAGCCCCAGCGAAAAAGACGCAGTATGGGTGATAGTGGATAGACTCACTAAATTGTCACACTTCTTGCCATTTAGAGTTGGACAGTCCACAGAGGTACTAGCCGACATGTATATGCGACAAATCGTCAAATTATATGGAGTGCCTGTTAGTATTGTATCGGATAGAGATTCGAGATTTACCTCTCATTTCTGGAGAAGCATGCAAGAGAGTCTAGGCACCAGACTCAAATTCAGCACGGCTTACCACCCGCAGACAGATGGCCAATCAGAATGCACCATCCAGATATTGGAGGACATGTTGAGATCATGTATGCAAGACTTTGGAGGATCTTGGGAAGATCATCTGCACTTAGTGGAGTTCTCCTATAATAACAGTTATCAGGCCAGCATCCAGATGGCACCATTTGAAGTTTTATACGGAAGGAAGTGCAGATCGCCTATATGTTGGAGTGACATTGGTGAACGTCAAATACTGGGTCCAGAATTGGTAACGCAAACAGTAGAAAAGGTGAAACAAATTCAGAATCATCTGCGAGCAACCCAAGACAGATAGAAGCATTGGGCAGATACGCACAGACGTCCCCTAGAGTTTAAAGAAGGAGAGCATGTATTCTTGAGGATTTCGCCCACTCGTGGTACTATCAGATTCGGAAGCAGAGGCAAGTTGAGCCCAAGGTATATTGGGCCATTTGACATCCTAGAGCGCGTTGGTGAGGTGGCTTATCGTCTTGCATTACCTCCATCCCTAGAAGGAGTGCATGACGTATTCCACGTCTCACAGCTGCGAAGGTACGTGACCGACCCAAGTCACGTAGTCGATCATTCAGAGATCGCAGTAGGCCCAAGCTTGAGATATGAGGAACAACCAGTAGGCATCCTCGACATCAGTGAGAAGACATTGAGGGGACAGACCATCAGACTAGCCCGTGTAGCATGGAAACATTATTCCCCTGGAGAATCGACTTGGGAACGAGAAGATAGTATGCGCCAGCGTTACCCCCACTTGTTTGAGGAGGCAGTTATAAACTAAACCACCTTGTATTTCCATAATTCTTTCTTTGGTAGCTTATTCTTTGATTGCGAGGACGCAATCCTTTCAAGGAGGGAAGATTGTAAACACCCTGATATTTTAGGAATAATTTATAATGAGTTATTACGAATTTTTAGTACTTTCTGGAATTTAAAGAAAAGATGATTGTGATTTAAAGAATTTTAAGTGTGGCTAATTGGTGTTATAATATTTTTAAAATAACATATTATGGTGCACAATGGAAAGCCGGACATGTGGTATTTTTCGACGAATTATTTGGGCTTCAGGGGAGCGTTTTAACGCCTTATAGACTATTGGCTAACCAAACCAAGCCAAATTGGACCAATCCCACTATAGTGGGTCGGATCCAGGACCGACCAACCCGCTGAGGACCCGACCCAATGCAAACCCTAGCCGTGCTTACTGTAGCGGCTATTTAAGCTAGCCTAGGGATCCGTGCCGCCGCCATCCGCAGCCCTCAATCTTGCCGCCGACGCAGTGATCAGCCGCCGCTCCGATCACTGTCGATCAGCATCCTCAGCCATCATCTTCCCCAAATCCGACGCTGTTCTCCGCCCAAACCCAGCCGACCTAGCCGACTCGAGCGTCGCCCCGGCCAAGCCCCCTCCGTACCGCCTGGCGAGCCGACCTCGGCCCATCTCAGCCCTAGACTCCTCGACGACGGACCCGCGGCCTTCCCCGAGCACCGCCGAGTCGCAGAGGACCGGAGTTGACCCCGCTGTCGTCTAACTTCGACTCTCGGCCGACTCCACAGTGGCCATTCCCCCGCTGTGTCTGACCCGACAACCACGGTACTCGCGGCCACCCTCTGAACTGGGACAACAGACACCGGACACACCGCGAGGACACGACCAGGACTCGGCTCACGTCAATTTGGCTTTCGAACACCCAGAATTCAGAACTCGCGGGGCCCTGTTCAGGTACCGGTTTCTTCCTCATCGTAACACCATTTCCAATTCCGTCAGTTACTATGCGTAGACTGTGTAACCCTCTCGGTGCCCGTACAACTTGCTCGGTGCATCACGTCCTGTGGTGATCGTACACCGCGATCCAAAAACAGGAAAAATAATACCCCGTTTCACCCCGAAACTGAGTGCGCCCCGCCAAATGGGACGACTTGGTCGCACGCGGTCTTTAACGAACCGTGTGCGTCGTTGATACGGTCGTGTGGGATTTTGCGGAAGTAGATTCGGAGGTGCAAGCACCCCAGAATCAACGCGTATCCGCCGACGACACCCCATATCCGACCATTCTGGAACATACTGTAACTTTGTGTACACACGTCAGATCGAGATAAAACTTATGCCATCGGACTCGTAGCAATACGCTGGTCCTGTGACCCAAGTTTGGTTCGATTCTGAGAACGTTGACAAAATTGCGTATCGTGGGCCCCACAGGCTCCACTTGACGGACGATTTTGTGATCGGCTCATCGGAATCCAATTCTGGAAGTTCCATTGGGTTCGTATCATCGTTCCTGACTTGTAAACACTGAGTTTGATAAATTTGGAGACCTTTGACCCTGACACGCTTTTTGGTGCAAAGTGGCCCACATGTGGACTCCGCTTTGGCCCGGAAATGACCTTTTTGCCCCTGTGTCCAAATTGGACGTAAGGACAGGCATTTCTAGCAGTTTGACACCTTCTGAGACTGTTGGTGATGTTTATTACAGCTTTTGGAGTAGCCCCTACCGGATCCACTGATACAGGGACAGTTGTTGATATTCAAACATCAGGCAAGTGTATCTTGCCAACTCTGCAGTGTTGTTACCTATTTTTCTTACTTCATTATATTGCTGTGCATGCTTAACCTAGGACCGAGTGACATACTTAGCGTCCGATTATCAGTCGGGTGCCAACATCGTACGCGGTGTTGGGTATTGTCATCTAGATATGGACATACGTGACACTTTATCTTCTTGTACTGGTCTTACCAAGTACACCTTGACCCAGGACACTGGACACTGTTCATGAGACAGGATCTTCCCGAGATATTCATGGTAATTCTGTATAGGATACAGGACTTATAGAGATACTATAGTCTAGATATATTATGACTTATGCATTAGTTATGATCCCGCTGACATGGACATGAGACGTTATGGTCATGATATGCGTTGTTACATTGGGTGGGGAGAGACACACAGACTACAGGCTGATTATATATATACACCCCTACTATTGTGAGGCCCAAGACTCTGAAGCCCGAGCTTGGCCTATTACTCATTATTACTGCTGCTACCGGCTCCCCTACACAGAGCTGGTAGTATGCTTCAGCCTGAGTTCTAGTGCTGCTCTCATCTTGCATATCACTTAGCTGGTTATTTTAGTATTCCCTTATTGTTCCATCTACTGCTGGAGAGACCCACATACTACAGGTTGACTATGTTATGCCGGCTACTCAGTCTCCCGCTGAGCTAGACCACCTCTTGACACCACTGCTACAGGCTCCCCTACACAGAGCTTGTAGATGTTCAACCTGAGTACTATTGATATTCTCTCTTGCATTTTATACAGATATTACATACTTACCCTGTTTATCTCATTATTTGCCGCACTGTTTATATTCTGGCTTGTATTATTTCCTGTACCTTGCTATGTCCCCTGAGGACCTGGATATGGATTATGTCCCCAGGATTTGCAGACGAGATCTATCCCGAGGTATACGGGACCGCCGCAGGAGCTGAACCAGGAGCTGTACCGTCATCCGAGGATGAGGTGTTAGCCGAAGACTTCTCCTGAGCATCCATGTTCATGCTCAGTATTTATTTATTTAGTTTTTCAGTCATTTATCTTCTGGTCTGTTGAACCATTGTACTAGATATTTATCGGGTTGTTCCCGAAGTACTTTGTGAGACTAGCTGATGATTTACATTCCTTATTTATTCTGTGGATCATATTTTATATCTTGTGTGGATGAGATTAGTTGTGCCATGATTGTCGTAGACTTGATTTTACAGCTTAAGTATGCCCTGATGGATCCATTAAATTGGGTTTGTCCATCGGTGCGTACTGCTGGCCATTGCCACGCGTCCGGTCCCACGGTATATTGGGACTGGGGCGTGACAAGTCGGCCGCCCAATAACACACTAACTCGAATAGACTCGAGAAGAAGTATGAGTCTATAAAAACTAGGCTACAACAGCAGATGAATAATCAATGTAAAATAACCATAATACCGGTAGATAAGATGTGAGTACCTGGTACCATGCTCGTAAGACATGCAACTCCAACAGCCACTCCAAAAGCTCCGTAATCGTCTATGCTGCAAAACTGACAGGGAACCAGGTCCTCAGAGGGACGTAACAAGGTACAGAAATACAGCATGCCAAGTAAACAGAAAGTACAAGTTCAATAACAGGGTACTCTATCATAACCAAACAAGTGTGACACAGTTTAAAGACAATGTTCGACGCGTGGGCTTTCTAAAATAAAACCGTAGCTCCGAACACAGAGACACACGGGGTGTACCGTAGCTCCGAGCACAGAGACACACGGGTGATACAACTACTCTAGAATACAGGATCACTATATAAACATATATAAGCGCATGCAGAGGAGCCCAAGCGTCTAGTAACTGTCTTCCCCTTCCCAAGAGGTCAACGATGGTGCGCTGAACCTGAACCTCTATCTAACAGTCTCGACACACGAAAGTAACTCAACAGACGCGACCCTAAGGTCATCCTAGTCTCTGGTCATGATGTCAGTATCAGGATACAGGAATCTGGCACGAGTACAGTGTATGAGTGTGTCCTGGGGTGTCGATATACTCAGGTACGCATATCGAGATGCTATGAAACATCCAACAATCTTTCTAAGACGTTACGACGTACGTCTTCACCCGGTTGTGAACCGGACGCGGAGTATCGAACGTCAACATAAATACGTGCACAATGTACATAACAAAACAATAAATATCTGTAAACTAAAATACAAGGTGGCAAGGTACACTTGCCTGCGTACGGCTGTTGATGATGGGATCCTGGTACTGCATCCAAGTCCTCAGGTCCCACAGTACCTAGAGATGAGATACAAACCAATAATCAATAACCTATTCCATGACAGACAGGGATGCTACACACGTCTACACCTAAACTCAGTCTCAGCTACGACTCACAGGGACAAGACACTAGGGGGTTGACCACAGTTGACTATCGGTACGATAGTCAAAACATCTAGTCATCAGTACCACATCATCAAACCATCCTTAAAACACAGTTTATGATTTTAATTTCTTCGCTTAATATCGTTTTTACCAATCACCAGGTGCCTCCCTAAGTTAATCACCTTAAATTTCCAGTTTCTAAATTACCGATCACACTAGTCCTCAATCAGTCATTCACCTACTATCCTTACTAATCATACATTTAAATCGAGCATTTTACACTACACATAAATCCTTCATCAATCCTGTGCTCCTCGGTGTTCATCAATGTTCAATCCCTGACAATATTTACTTATTAAGTATTAGGTCTTCCTCAACCCTCAATATCATTTCACCCACAATCATTGCTCATCCATATAGATTTCCATACACATAAGTAAATATGTTAAACCCTAATCTCAATGTCTATCATTCAATTGCATTTTAATATACTGATGACGAATAAACCCCAAGTTCACATTTAAACCTTATCCTCAAGTCATTATAATTATCATTCACCTTAATCATCATTGGCCTTAGTCAGCCTTAACCCAAATCAAATTCACCTTAATCAACACTGTTCAAGTACTATACAACACTAACCATATATAGGCCAACAATATATATATCCATTAAACCCTAACAACTATATCTACATATATCCTCGAACCACTACATCATATACCACATTATGACAGGTATAATAAACCCTTAAACAAATATTATTAAACCCAAGGTTCATCGTCTTACTACACTACAATCTATACTTAACCCTAGCTAATACAAGTCCATATATATATAAACATCCTATTTAAAGCAATATTAAAAACTGGAATTTGATTCAAGAGGGGGGAGAGTCGACCTCGACGAGGGCGATGATGCCGGAGTACGGCCGGTGGAGTCGCACGACCGGAGTCGGGGGAGAATGCACAGTCGGCGGTCGGTGGGGAACACTGTACTGCCAGAGCGGGGGACCGCACAGACGGTGGTCGGCGTCGGGTGCACTGCACTGCCGGAGCGGGGGGGGGGAATGCACAGTCGGTGGTCGGCTGGGTGCTCTGTACAGTGGGGTGGGGAGTGCACAGGCTGGCGGGGGAGTAAACTCTATACTGCCGGAGCAGTTGTGGGATAGAGCTGCCCAATCGGCGGAAAGGGGAGTCTAGCCGGAGCGGTCGTAGGATCAGCCGCGGGACGAGGGAGGCCGCAAGGGAGTCGGGTCGGGGAGCACAGCCGGTCGGCAGTCGCTGCGGGAGAGCAGCGGGGGTGCTCCAGGCCGGAGCTGCGCGGGTCAGCCGCACTGCCGAGGAGGTCAGGAAGCTATGTCGGAGCCGCCGGTGCTGCAGTCCGGAGTTCACCAGAGTGGAGTCAGTCGTGGGCCGGAGGATGAGTTCTCCAGGAAGGAGAAAGGAAGAAGAAGAATAAGGAAGAAGAAGAAGAAATGAAGAAGGAGGAGTGTGTATGGAAAATATAAATATGGAGGAGGAGAGAGAGAGGGGGGTGAGGTTTCCCAAATGTTGGGATTAGGGCCGGCCTTGGGGTCTGTGAGGGTGTTGGTGATGGTCTTATAGGAAGGGGTGATATAGATTGAGTGGTGAGGATGCTTCCAAAATTGAATGAGTGGCTAGGATTAGTCATGAGGGAAAAATTATTCATTCCAAGGGGAGAGTGGGGTTGTATTGAACCGGTCAAGGGTTGAGGGGAGTTTCTTTATTTGGGTTTAAACCAATGAGATTTTGACACATGTTACCATATTTGCAAATTATCCCCTTAAGTTCGGGAAATTGCACGAACGCATAAAATAACGCAAAAATTATGGAGAAAATTGCGGTTGATGATTTGCATGGTGAGGGGGTGTTGGGGGTTTGGCACGGGTTTAATTTAATGGCCATCGGGATTAATTAAGGATTAAAATAGGGTTACACAAAATTGGTATCCCTGATTTAAATAGAATTAAAGTGTCCCGTGCTTTTAAATTAAATAGGGGCACTTGGGGTCAAAATCCGAAAATAATGCAAAGGTCAAAAATGGTGGGGGCTTGGAGTCAGTCTTAGATCCTTTAGTTGGTCCGGCTCAACGGGTTAAGTTGGTATCTCAAAATTGAGAGTAACGACACAGGTGTCCGTCACAGAATTAAATATGGGTTACGATTTTCAAAAAATTATGCAATTAATTTAGAGCACAGCGAAAACTGATTTTAAGTGACGGAAAAGTCCAGTGCCTAATTTGGCGAGTCAAGTCAGAAGTACAATAATCCGATAGAATTTATGGGCTAATATTGGGCTCCGAATAATTTAGCAATAATAGGGCGCGCCAAGGGTTTTAATTAAATGAATTAAAATACCAGACAAACTCAACTCCACTCTAAACCTCAACATCTGCTGCTAAATCCAAAAATTTTCTAAATCCAACCTGACTAACTATAGAATAAATCGAGGGAGTTTAAAGGTAACCCTGGCAACTCCTCCGGAAAGACATCCATGAACTCTGCTATCAGTGGATGTCGCAACCTCGGCTCTACCACCAGGGCTCCGCAAAAAATTCCCTCGCTCTGCTCTGCTGCTCCTCTGGCAAACTCAAACTCTGGCTCACCCGGTGGACTAAACAACACTCTGCCTCCACGATAATCTATACTAGCACAGTGCATACCCAACCAATCCATCCTGAGTACAATATCGTAGCTCGGAAGTGGCATTACGAGTAGGCACACACTCAACTCCCGGCCTCCCAAGGTAACTCTCTGGTCTCTGCAGATATCACTGACTAGGATGATGCCACCCCCGGTCGTGATGTTGCAGAGTCTAGCTAAAGGTTCAGCAACAAGATGGTGTCTAACATCAAAAGATACAGACACAAAGTTATGGGAAGCACCAGAATCAAATAAAACAAGTGCTGGAATGGAATCAAGAAGAACAAAACCTGAGATCACATCACCAACGGCGCAAGATACGATATCATCAAGGAAGGACAATAATATTGCAAAAGAAAATAATTTCAGGAAAATTAAAGATAACAAAAATCAGGAAGGGTCCTAGTTGTGATTGAGCAACTCTCTCTCATCCTATATCCTATCGCAGGTAGACCTAGAGACTTGTAAACACCCTATTTTTTATAATAATTTTAATATAATTTTCCCCCAATTTTTTGGTATTTTCTGGATGAAGAACCAAGGTAATTGTTATCAAAGGATTTTTAAATGTAGTTTATTGATGTTAAAATATTATGGAAATAATATTTTATGGTGTAAAATAGAAAATCGGACATAGGGTATTTTTCTAGGAATTTATTGGACTTCGGAAACACGTTTAAAGCCCTAAAAACTATTGTAGAATTAAACCGAGGTAAACCCATGCCAAACGCCCGACATCCCCATGAGAGCCGAAGCCAAGCCCAAGGAGCGTTGACCCAGCCCAAATCCTAGGTCAAACCCTAGTCCAAATTTCTGTATGTATAAATACATACTTTTCCTAGTTTTTCTCCACAAACAAAAATAAAAGAAAAAGGAAAAACCCATAATCCCTAAAAATCCCTAATTTCCTAAACCTAACCCTAACCTAAGCCACTCCTTTCCCTAACCCCCTCCGGGGAGTCTCCGACGCCACCCAGCCGCGTCCACGTCGACCCCCGCCCCTAGCTCAGCCGCCCGTCCTCAGCCGCTCGACAACCCCCTCTTCCCCTCGATCCGCCCGCGTCCACTCCGCTGCCCATCCCTTCCTCCTCCGCCACGACCCGACCACCATCAACCACCGCCCTCCAGCCCCGAGCACCCTCTGCCCTAGCCGCCGAGCGCCGCCCCACGGCCACCCGCAGCCCCGATCTCCCTCTCCGACTAACAGCAGCGGCAGCAGCAGCCCTAAGCCGCCGCCGAGAGCTCCGTCGAGCACACCCGACCTCGCCGCTGCTGCCCGTAAGCGCCTTCTCGCTCGCCGCGCGACCCAACACAGCAGCCCTAGGCCGGCCGTCCGCTGCCCTAGCTCGGACACGACCAGGACACGAAACAGACGCGCGGACACGTGAAATCTCGGTTTCATGGAGCCCTGTTCAGGTATCGTTTTCTCTCTCCTCGTTACCCCATTTTTGATTCCGCCAGTTGTGACGCGTAGACTGTATAACCCTCTCGATGCCCGTGCAACTCACTCGGTGAATCGCGTCCTATGGTGATCGCGAACCGCGATCCAAAAACAGGAAAACCAATGCCCTATTTTACCCCGGAACTGAGTGCGCTCCACCAAACTGGATGACTTGGTCGCACGCGGTCTTTATCGAAATATGCGCGACATTGATACGGACGTGCGAGATTTCACAAAAGTTGATTTGGATGTGCGTGCACACCGAAATCAACGCGTATTCGCCGACAACGTCCCGTATCCATCTATTCTGGAACACGTTGTAACTTTGTGTACACACGTCGGATCGAGACAAAACTTACGCCATCGGACTCATAGCAATACGTTGGTCCTGTGACCCAAGTTTGGTTCAATTCTGAGAACGTTGACGAAATCGCGTATCGTGGGCCCCACTGGCTCCACTTGACGGACGATTTTGTGATCGGCTCATCGGAATCCAATTCTGAAAGTTCCTTTGGGTTCATATCATCGTTCCTGACTTGTTGACACTAAGTTTAACAAATTTGGAGACCTTTGACCTTGACATGCTTTTCGGTGCAAAGTGGCCCACATGTGGACCCTACTTTGACCCAGAAATGTTATTTCTGCCCTTGTGACCAAATTGGACTTAAGGACAGGCATTTCTAGCTATTTGATATCTTCTGAGACTATTGGTGATGTTTATTACAGCTTTTGGAGGAGTACCTACAGGATCCACTGATACTGGGACAGTTGTTGGTATTCAAACCCCAGGCAAGTGTACATTGCCAAACCCTGCAGCTTTGCTACTTATTTTCTTGACTTAGTTATACATCAGAGGGCAAGTATACCTTGCCAACTTACAGTTCTTATTGCATATTTCCTTGCTTAATTATATTATTGTGCATGCTTAACCTAGGACCGTGTGACGTACTTAGCGTCCGATTATTAGTCGGGTGCCAACACTGTACGCGGCGTTGTGTATTGTCATCTAGAGATGGACATTCGTGACACTTTACATTCTTGTACTTGTCTTACCAAGTACACTATGACCCAGGACACTTGACACTATTCATGAGACAGGATCTTCCTGAGATATTCATGGTGATTCTGTATAGGATACAAGACTTGACAGAGATACTATATACTTAGATACATTATGACTTGTTGTATTAGCTATGATTCCGCTTGACATGGACATAAGATGTTATGGTCATGGTATGCGTGGTTACATTGGGTGGGGAGAGACACACAGGCGACAGGCTGTTTCATATATATATCAACTACTATTGTGAGGTCGTAGACTCTCGTAGAAGAGCTAGGCACATTACGTGTTATTACCGCTACCGGCTCCCCAACACAGAGCTTGTAGTGGCTCATCCTGAGTACTCGTGATGCTCTCACTTGCATTTTCACATAGATGGTTACATACTTACCCTATTTATTTTATTATCTGCTGCACTGCATTTATTTTGGCATGAGCTTTCTTGTACCTTGCTATGTCCCCTGAGGACCTGGATCCGGATTATGTCTCCAGGATTTGCAGACTGGATCTATCCCGAGGTATACGGGACTGGAGCAGAAGCATATACAGGAGCTGTACCGACACCCGAGGTCGAGGTGTTAGCTGCAGACTTTTCCTGAGCATCTATGTTCCATGCTCAGTATTTACTTATTTCTGTCATTTATATTTTGGTCTGTTGAACCATTGTATCAGATATTTTATCGGGTTGTTCCCCGAAGCACTTTGTTGAGACTGGTTGATAATTTACATTCCTTATGTTCTGTGGATCATATTTTATATCTGGTGTAGATGAGATTAGTTGTGCCATGTTATCGTAGACTTGATTTTACAGCTTAAGTATGTCCTGATGGATCCATTAAATTGGGTTTATCCATCGGCGCGTGCTGCTGGCCATTGCACGTGTCTGGTCCCTCGGTATTTTGGGACTGGGGCGTGACAAGACTAGACCTGCATACTAGACCATGCATGGGCCGCCACCAAATATGCGTCATGACCCGTACCCGAAAAATCGGGCATGAGTCGTGGGTACGTCCAGCCTACGCCGCAGAATCGGCGGTAGAACGCTGTAAAGGTTCGTTCTAGGTCACAATATCTATCTCACAAAACCTGTCAATATAACCTCTCCAAAGGAGGGTAACCATGCAATATATATATATATATATATATATATATATATATATATATATATATATATATATATATATATATATATATATATATGCCTCAATCACAATAACTAGGGGAAGAGTAAAAGCACGATAAGATATCACAAAGAAACAAAGAAACGAAGAGCAAAACAATATCCAAATATACAGTCCAAGTCTATAGTCTACAACATCACAGAAGCAACAAAATAATAAATACAGTACAGTCAACCAAAATAATCAACTGAGAATAACCCAGGAAAACCCACCTAGCTAACTAGGGTGCTAACGGCGTCTTATCGACGGGCTCCTCCTCAGTCTCCGGGTCACAACACTTCTTGACGCCCGGCCCATATAATGTCGGGCAAAAATCTTCAGGATCCTCTGAAAAAAATATGCCCAGTCAGGACTGGAGCGAAGTACATAACTCTGAAAGCAACTCCAAATACATGGTAAGGTGTATATGACTAGCAATAAAAAAATTATACAAGATGCACAGGAAAATAAATACATGGTGGAGCAGATAAAGTAGCTGTAATGTAAAACTGGAGAACAATACAAGTAGTAGAGAAGTAGCTGCATGTGAGAAAATAGGAATACTAGCTAAGTGCCTTGAGCACAAGTTCGTTATGTGATCGGCTTAGGTTGCACATGAATAAACTACAATAACTCTGTTATGCGTGAGTTGCATAACCGACATACACATAAATACTGTTTGGCTTTGATCACATAACCAACTCCTACTCCCCTCCCCACTAATACTCTTGGATCCAACCACGACACGCTAAGTACATGATAAATAGCTTGCGCACATGAAGGCGAGAGCACAAGAATCATATTATATCACATGAGAATCAATATCCGAAGCACATGATGAAATACACGTGATAGAGTACCCGCTGAACACGGTAAGGGGGATAGCATCTCATGACGGGATCCACTAGTACCAGCTCGTGTAACAATGTGTCAGAATCAAGTATTACAGTTCTAGAACAGGTGATATAAACGCTATCATGAAATAGAAACAATCAGAGGTAGGTACTCGCCTAACGTCCTGAGCAACTAATGAGGACCGAGATCCGGACTGGCGTCGCAAGAACCTATTGCGAAAAGCAGAATTAAACAGGGTTCTAAAGAGTTAAAATGATATAAAATAACTAAAAATAAGGTTCTAGGGTTATTCTAGGTCGAACGGGTCAAACCGATAAAATTTGGGTCAAAAAGTCAACCCGAGGTCTAAAAAGTCAACTCTAGGTCAAAACTAGGTCAAACATTGACTTTTACGGTCAACGAGGACAATTATGGTCAACACTAGGTCAAACTAGGGTGCCCCTAAAATTCTAGGTCAAAACTAGCTCATTAAGCTAGTAAACCATCAAACTCACCTCCTCGAGATACCGGGATACCCTCGGTATCCGATACCTCGACCTAGGCTACGCACCCCGCCTATACCCGCTAAAACCTATGCTAGCACGCATAAATATATACACACATACATATAAAAATAATTCTAAACCAATTCCTAGGCAAACACTCAAAAACCCCGCTCCGATACTCAATACCTTGGGTATCTCAAGGTATTGAGATACCTTGATATCTCAAGGTATTGAGATATCCCGCATCTCTCACTAACACCCATCTAGCTAGCTATCTATGCAATACATATACACCTAGGTAATTATCTAGGCTAGAATATATATATATATATCTAACATATATATATACACACACCTACATATCTATATGTATACATCCAAACACACAAATACATATACCCATACCTCTACATATATATATATTTCTATCTAACTATACTAAACTATCTATCTATCTATCTATCTATCTATCTATCTATCTATACATACATACATACATACATATATATATAGCTCTCTCTCA